>OY744515.1:156591609-156629109 GCA_963556195.1 Sepiola atlantica | reverse complement strand
ACACAAGGTTTCGAGATAACCCGGGAAGTTCCAGGCCAAGGAATCAGCCATCGGTAGTCACCTGGTTAGGACATATAGTTGTTCTGACAAGTATTCCGATTAGGGCTTTTCTGTTTTACACAGTGCCAGGTCGAACTACCATCTCAATATTATTGAGGCGTTAGTTATACACAATTCTCGACCTAGCCTGTGTAGACAAAAGATTTAGAAGCATCAGTTGGAGATCTTTAATGATTCAAATCCACCATAACGTTGAGAGGTTTACGTTTTTTTTTGTTTTTTTTTTCTCTCTCAATCGTTTTCTTCAACTTAAACACTTTTCCCCTCATATCTCATTCGATTGGCTTAGTTTTTATTAATTTATCATTCTGACGTGTCCTCTTAAAGGGTCAGTCGATAAGGCCTTGAGGAACATTTTTGCAATTTTCTTTTTTTTTCTTTTTTTTCATTGATTAAAAAATGTTTCCTTTGAAATGTATCCTACGATTTTGTTGTACGCGAAATTTATATATATACATATATATATATATATATATATATATATATATATATATATATATATATATATATATATATATATATATATATATATATATATATCCTTTATAAGACACGTATTGTAGTTCGTGAATATTAAACATATTTACTATCAGTTCTGATTTGCAAATATCAGGTGACTATATACCTTTGGGTTATCTAAGAACATAAATCATTACAAAACTTTATTTTTATCATTTTCATTCACGCAAAAACGTTCGGTGTTTTGAAAAAATCCCAAACAAATGACACCAAATTGAAGTATCTCAAATTCTTAACCTTTTCTCTTATCTTTGAGGAATAACATCATAAAAAATAAGTAAGTTGAAGAGTAAAGAACAGTGAAATGTGTATAAGGTGTAACTTTGATCAACTGATGATTATTATGTTTTTGATTGAGATCACGAGGTGAACAGGTGTTTAATTGTTGACTTGAGCCTCAGCGTTTCTATTACAGTGCCCAGCAAAAAGTACGTGGTCATTTCTACGCAGATTGGCTTCGCTAGTTGACATTAAAATTGCACTATTTTCTTACTGGCAGTAAGAAAAACTAATTAGATCCGATATAAATAAATACTTTGCTTGTCTGTCCATCCCTCGACCACAATATTTCTGTCAGTCAATTTTTTAAACGCAATAAACACACTGTGGAATTTGTCTCGTTTTGACATATCAGAATTCGTAACTACTTTTATCAATGAGGAAATTCTATTAATAGTAAATAATACATGATTTACAAATAAAGCTAAAGCCATGACAAGAAATCGAAACCGAAAGTTTCAGAGCTTTATTCTGACGTTCTACAAACTGGGCTATTTGGAATTTCTATAAATAAAGCTTAAAACATTACCTACACAAAATAATCGTTGCTCTGGCGTGACATCATGGCTTTATTATTTATTTCATGTGTAAAAACATTAATTTAGAAGTAAGCGATAATAAAACAAATAGTGAATGGGCAAACATCATCAATAGCCTTAGAAATAATTTTAATTGCCCAAAACATATTATTTTGGTTAACCTACGTATTGGCGTTAAAAACAATTTAATATTAAATATATACTAACAGTTGGACCGTAGGGCCCATAATGTATTCTATCAAAATTAAACGCATAATGAAAACAGACACTTTAGATATTATTAAAATAACGGTTGCTTAGTTAAGTAACTCTTCGCGTGTTCGAATGCCTTCGTGGGTTTCCATATTTCATTTAAAAATTAGAAGAAACCTTCGATGTTCCAAACTGATCGACATCATATAAACATGAGTACATAGAAAACGTCTGCATCTAAATAATATAGTGTTTACCGTAGAGTAGTAATCAGTATGAAATAGAATTAAAGTAATTGCAGAATTTTGTCGGAATTTAGTACGGAATTTAAATATATATATATATATATATATATATATATGTATATATATATACATATGTGTATATATATATGTATATATAAATATATCTGTATATATATATATATATGTATATATATATGTATATATATCTTTATATATACATATATATATATATATATATATATATATATATACATATTTGTATATATATATATATATGTATATATATCTTTATATATATATATATATTTATATATATATATATATATATATACCGGTGCTGATTGATTATTATGAAACGTATTTGCAATTACATACATAATCAAATAAGTAAGTATCTTATTAATATATATATATTTAATAACCAATGGTATCATAATAATGGATCAGCACTAATAAAAAACATACCAACTTCGCCTTCGAAACGTTTGTACGTGGTTTATAAGTGCTGACTCATAACCACAGAACCGTTATGGTGAATTAATTAAATATGTAAATATCTTATTAAATAAATAAATAAATAAAAAATCTATCTATCTATCTATCTATCTATCTATCTATCTATCTATATATCTATCTATATATATATATATATATATATATATATAGAGAGAGAGAGAGAGAGAGAGAGAGTAAGATAATAGCTTAAATATATAAATAATATTATTAACCAGTAGACTATCAAGATAAACACAAAGTTCAATACAGTGTATAGAGTAATAAAATTAATTGAATTACATAATAAACTGAGAAATTAATCAAATGTTATTAAAGTTTAAAAACAGGGAGTCATACTGCATCCTTAACTCATGGATTTTCAAAGAAAATCTTCTCCTCAGATGATCATTATCGCAATGACATTACTGCAGGTACTACAATTAAGCTTTGGAAAATGTATTAAAAAATATAAAAAATACATTAAAGTATATAAAACATCAAATATATTGACCCAAAACACACGTTTTTGTTAAACTTATACAGTTCATCCAAGTCATACAGTGTTAACCAATCTCAAGAAAGATGTCAAAGAAGTCAATTAAAAAACAATCCAAGTAGTGAATGGTAGTCCTACAACGAAAACCCTTTTTCTATCGATGCAGTAGATGACAGAGAAAAGTGTATTCAGGGTTTATGCAAATTAATAAAACGATAGAAAAAACAAAATCATATAAAATGTCCAGAAGAGTCACTCGGTGTTAAATATTTTGATGTTCAATTAAGGGTTCTTATGATCTGATAGTAGGTGGTGTGCAAACAGTAACTTCCTGGTCTGACGTATATACAGAAAAAATTTGATGGAGTAGAAACATGCAGTAAGATCCGATAAAAAAAAACAATTGTTAAAGATAGGTATTGGAAAATGAAAACAAAATATTTTCCAATCCCCATTGTTGATTTTCCTCATGAGTTGCTTTTAAATAAAATCTATCTTTTGGAAAATAATTCATTAAAATGCTGATTTTTTTCTATTAAAGCACAATGCATTATTAATAGAATTGGTATGCTATTCTTTACGAGGACGGAAAAGATACTACATGTTTATTCTAGCCCCAAAAAACGAGCATTAACCAGACAAGAATCACTTTAATGAAACATATGCAGTTTCTACATGTTAAGAATTGTTTTTAATTATACACTATCTGGCTAAGCAGTTAATTTTAGGGAATTTTATCGCGACAAATGTATTTTTGCTTTGTAGTTTTTTTTAATAGTCTCGTCCTATTTAGTTGTTTGATGTAGCATTTGTTAACAAACTAACTATACATACACAAGTGTATGTTCTGTGTCACGAAATGTATGTCTACAATGTATTTTATTATAATCCAGCTCCCAGAAAATAAAGTGCAACTATATATAAATGTACAGGTGAAATATATCAGTTAAAAATGAATAAACAGGAAAATACTTCGATATACTAACTATCAGGCAGAAGTAGCTGTCTACACAAAAAATAGCTAACATTATCGAGTAGAATTTTAATTTAAAATACAAATCAGTTTAATCGTATTTCCCCGATTCCATTGTGCCGAGCGCAAATAATTTTGAAGCGTTATGTAAAACAGGGGAGACGAGTCCGTCTGTCATTTCGACATATGGGTAATCAAAAGAGAACTGCACCTGTACACTTTACTTATAGTTTCACCTAAAATTAAAAATTTTACCTCATTCTGACCTTTCTTTATTTGAATTTTATCTCAGTCCGAAATACAGAGAATGACACCGAGACGAGTCAATGTTTTGCTACGCGCTAAATAATGATTCATATATATATATATATATATATATATATATATATATATATATATATATATATAAACATAGTTGGAGTATCCGACAATTGTTTCAGAACCTGCTGGCTCCTCGTCAGAGAAGTAACTGGTGAATTAAAATGATATCCGCCTATACACAATCATAAGAAAGAAAGAAAAAGAAAAAGAAACAAACAAACAATCAGACAAATTACATTTCAAAAAATCTTCATTCGAGACAACCTTTTCTATAAGATGCCAACTCTTGACACCTCGCAAGAAATTGGGTCATAGTGTCTCTTCCTCTCCAACCACACACCTAGACATCGGGACATACTCATACATACTCATATCCACGCTAATACGTACATATTAATATACTCACAAACATACACACACATTTATATGTAGAAGTAAATTCAAAACAAATATAAATGTATATATACACACACACATACATCCATATATACATACATATCCATACATACATACACACACCCACACACACACACATATATATATATATATATATATTATTTTTTTAAATATATTTATCTTTATTTCTTTCTAACACATGTGACACAAAATACGAAAGATCATATTTTGGTTGCGGCAGTTAAAACCTAAAGAATAAATGAAGACGGTCCATGCTCGAGATACGAAGGCAACACTTCTAAACTTATGTGGTGCGATACGCTCTGCAGGGGTGCGCTTGCTCACAATAAGATATGACTGCACATAGTTCAATTACTACAATGATTTGGTTTTGGTACCTGTCGAAGAGTAAATTGAATCTTACGTTTCTAATTAATCCTACATATATAAATGATTTAACAACGTGAGTTTTGTTATTTGTGTTTTTAATTTTCTGATTGTTTTTGGACAGGCTGTTAGGACCTTCGATCAGATAAGTCACACTCATAAAAATCCCAAATGTATAACTCTGTATTTTGGTGACGACGAAACGATATGGATTTTTACAACACAATGAGAAAAGCCATGGTAACTAGAATGTAACATTCTATTGTAGACATATATATATATATATATATATATATATATATATATATATATATATATATATATATATATATATATATGATACATATTTATAGTAAAATAAGATTACATGTTATTTATAATAGTGTACATAAGAATATTCGCATTTTTCTCACTGGACTCACATCTCTGTTTGATTTCGCATATAATCTGTTAGGGTATCAATCTCTGATGGCTTCTTATTCTGTTATAATACTTAAATGTATTATTTTATTTTTAAATTAGTAGTTCAAAACAAATACATTAGAACGTGAAACCTAACACTAAAATATATTAATGTGTAAAAAAATACAAACACAACTTTTGATTTTGCTATTGCGAAGTTAGTTATACCAAATGTATTGCATAGAGTATGCGGGGTGAAGTAAGTCTGGATAGTGAAACTCGGCATCAATGATTAACTCTATTTTATTCCAACTTTGGTTTCCAATAGGTTGGAAGTGTTTTTATGATAACGCCATTGACACTTTACTGTTCTTTCTGCTCTGCACTATTATCAAGAAGGAAGTTTTAATGGCAATGTATGTATCTTTTTAGTATTTAATAAAACCTTCTGCTGATTTCTATTTATATCTCTTGAGTACTCTTGTTTATGATATTGTTTAAATGAAAAGGTCATATAAGTATAATTGCAAATACCTTTTAGAGGTGTTGATGGGCAGCAATAGCTTTCTTACAATTAAGTGACAGGATTGAAGTATGCCCCCTTGTATTATTACACATTTATTGAAATGTAGTTGGAGAGTGGTATATGACTTCAGAGGTGCATAATGATTATTTTTCTCAACGGAAACACTGCCGAGTTTTTGGTGTTGCTTTGAGTTAGTCTAGGTGTGATTAAACATTGTATTAGTTGATTTTATGTTTGTTTCACATTTATTACCTTACAATATGAGTTAGTTGGTATGTGATATCTGTGACAGGGGCGTGTGCTCTGAGTTGTCCCAAGTGATACTGGTTATTGTAAAAAATCTAGGTAAAAGTAAAGTAACTATTTTTAATATACATGTGTTTATGAAAACAATCTTAATGCCTTGTTTAGTGTAATTGTTTTAACTATTATTATTAGTGGAACATTTCACCTCGGTAATATTTTTTCAAGATATGTCAAGCACCTCTTAGAAACGGTACAAAATAATACATTTCAACCCGATAACAATTTTTGAAGATACGTCAAGTATCTCTTAAAACATGGACGATTTTAGTACTATAACGAACCTTGCTATGCATTATCTTTATTGGACTCATTTGCTAACATGAGCAGATTTCCCCTTTCATGCATGAAGTTTTAGAGATGTTATCAAATGTCAGTGGAAGAACACACTAAAGAGTAGCCCATTTAACCCCGGCTTACCCTAACATACTACCAAACATTAACAATATTTCTGTTTTAACCATTAAAATTCTACATCGAGTAATAATTCGAGTAATACTATTTGTACAACGATACAGTTGCATAATTCAATGTCAATTGATATGAACAGCATCATATTTCTTAACTATAACGTTACTAATGTGGCTATTCTCATAATAAGTAACAACATATGATTCCAGTGTGCCTCTAAAATATACTATCGTTTACTTTTATTCGAGCCCGTCTATTCTCTTAATGGGTTATAATTATCGTACATTACTGAAATCCCATTTCTTCACATGCTCGTAATTCTCCGCTTTTTTACTTACATTGTGAGATGTGAGAAAGCCAAATCAAATGAGAGTTTGATAGGTGTTCTTAATCTTATTAGTCGGTTTTAGTTTTCAATTTAATTTTCTATTAAATATTTTAAACTAGGATGAAATCTTTTGTAGCTGTTGATTGTTTATATTCTCCAACTTAGAAATATAATCCTAGCGGCATTTCGAAAGATAGAACTGATAATAAATAGAAAAAAACAGAAATAGTTTTACACTCTTGATCCTATATTGCTTATAGTTTGCCAAGCATCCTTACTGATGCAGAATCTCAAATAATCCGTGTATTCGTCACATTAAATCTAATAAGGAAATGTTGTCAAATGAATAAGAATGAATCGGATTAAGAAAAGTCGAATACTGGATTTATATGAAATATATCCATGTTCATTGTGTGGAGCCTTAATATCAACCACACTTCTCTAGCTCCAGATGAGATCAGATTGCTGTTGTTGTATATAAATCAGGTGTATCATGTACAATGACTGCGTATTGTTGCCTACGGTTATTATAAGGCATTTCGACTTTTCAGGTGCGACTTTGAATCTATATGTGAAGCTCTGTATGTCAGTCGGTCTGTGACGCTTCAGTTTAAAATAAAAATTGCATCGTAAAACGATGAAATTAAATTGATGTATTTAAGAATGAGGTTATCTGATACATTTAAACGCAGAAACACAATACCAGATGTAAGCGAGCTATTATTAACGAGTCATGTTAAATAGGTTACTTGATTTCTATATCTAATACTGCTTAAGCGAACTTGTTGAATCCGACCAGATTAGAAGTGGCAGTAGTAAGAGTGATGTCTATGTTTCTCTGACGATAAACTAAGAAGTATAATAACAAATGGTGAAACAACAACAAAACGTAGATTTCTTCAATGTTGTACACACTTTCCAAGGAAACTGTTTATGTTTATCCGATGGACGTAACTGAACTAAAATTGAAATTATTAGAAGGAATTCAACATATGGTGTTAGAAAGTTAATTCAGTAATATCGGATTATAACCAATTATTATTGCGTTTGGAATTTTACATAGTTAGAAGGCGTTGGCAATTAAGTGTTCTTGCGAAATAATGTTCGATAAAAAAAGAAGTGGCTGAAAGCCAAATGAAATATATAGAGACATTCTTTCAGAATGTGGTTTTACGAGATCAAAACAAAGAGATGAATTATAAACAAACGAAGCTAAAGTTTAACCTGAGCATTTGGAGAACAGTGAACATGTTCGAAACTAGCTTTTTTTAGAGAAATAATTCAGTTTTATATAAACATCCTGTAAATGTCCATCTGGAAGACATGTGCATGACAACCGATCTGTCTTGAACTATTCGTGAAATGTGCATAGCAGTCATGAAAAATGATGTACGCATGTAACTGAAGCCAAATACCTTTCAACACTATTCGACAGCTTGAGAAGTTGCTGTTCGTACACATGAGAGATACGTTCTGTACAATCCGTCCGTTGCTGTCGGTCTAAGATATGGTGCTGTTCAGTAATAGATCGATCCCCTGAGAAGAGGTTTAGTTTATTATTCATCGCCTGAGGAATGCTGCAAAAATATTTTATAGGCCAGAGTGAACTTCACCTAATGCTTTTCAAAACCTTACATGCAGAGGAGATAAATAAGTACATGACACCTGGAGTTAAAGTATTGATTTTGTATTGTGAAATTTAAAACGTTTAAGCGCTAATACTTTATTGAAAACATGTATAGGAGAGTTGTATGCTAATTTGCGGTGATGGTTGGTCGGAACACTGCATTTTAGAGAAATGTTAAATACATTAATTGATGATCGGAATCCGCTGCAAACTAACTTTCTGAATGTGAACGATGTTCATTAAACTTTTGTTGTTCTTAATTATTTTAAATGTTTGCTATGTGTTGAAGAATTGCAGTATTAGTATGCCATCAACCAACCCAAGAAAAATGATAAAAGTGCCACGATCACAATAAAACTTCTACCGGCTTCAGGATGAAACAATGTACATTTTTGTAAGGAGACATTTTAAACATTATTTAAGTGCGATTTAAAGGTATAGAAGTGTAAAGGAAATACACTGCATGTGTTTACACTCTATTTCCCTCTTAAATATTAATTGCTTAGATGCGACTCGTCCTTCTCGAAATAATCGACACGCAGACTCACACCCAAACCAAATGCTATAGTACACAACGACGTGATATCAACTCAGCGTATTTAAAAGATTTCTAGTTGAGAACAAAGAGAGCTTTTATAGTGTTGCCGATGTCAAGTATATGTGCTGGCATCTGTAAAAACGTTCCTTCAATATGCAAGCAAAAAAAGGAACAAAAAGATGTTTGCCGAATGATTACGAGGTTTGTTTAATAGTTAGTTTCTACTTATATTGGCCAAAAGCTACTCGGGACATGGGTTAATGTAATAGAATAATTGTCAGTTGAAAAATGAAGTATATTTTGAGAGTATTGTTTAAATACTCATGAGGACTGATTATGACAAATATTTGTTTACATTGGATTTTAAAACGACTGGAAATCTACAGAGACACATTTAGGTAGTACCGTGTTCAACAAATGGTAAACCCGTTCTTAGAAGCTCTGTCAATAGAAATTCCGCCTGGTGCTAGGCACATTTGGAAAGAAAGGAATGGTTTTCGTGGTGATCGAAAACAGTTCTTCCTAATAATCTTTTATATAGAAGTTTTAAGGATTGGAGATCAGTCGAGCATCTTCCATAGAAATAATTATAGAGTATAATATATTAAAACCGTGTATTGTGTCAGAAAATAGGCTGTAAGAAACAGAAGATAGCGTATCCGATAACATTTCTAAATAGATTTTATATTCTCTCAATGCACGAAAGTGTGCTGTGCACAGCACTTCCCAAAATATGAGAGTAAACCTCCATCATAGGAAGTAAGAAGTATCTGACTGTTACATAAGTAGAAAATTGAAAAAGAAGCCCTGTGAAGGCGTTGACAGTGTGAG
The DNA here is from genome assembly GCA_963556195.1 of Sepiola atlantica. Lineage (NCBI taxonomy): Eukaryota > Metazoa > Mollusca > Cephalopoda > Sepiida > Sepiolidae > Sepiola > Sepiola atlantica. The sequence goes on along the minus strand of OY744515.1, from coordinate 156,619,241 downwards.
GATAGAAACATTGCCACACTCTATATAGATCGGCAATTGACAAATGTAATACTTCTTAAGAAGTGCATGTAAGAATGTTGTAAGAAAGCAACAGATATGTGTGCTCCGTAGACAGTTTTTATTAAAAATCTAAAAATATCAAAATGCTCTGAATTCATATTATAAATTGATCTTTTATTTGGCTTTATTTTTATTGGATTTTGTAATGTCTAGTTTAGACATTTACATAGTTGTACGTTCGTATGCATATAATAATTAGTTAAACCAAGTATATATATATATATATATATATATATATATATATATATATATATTTAAGAAAATTCACAACATTCTCCAAGCACGCATGAAAATGTATTTAATTGAAATATTATTTGAAGATTAACACATTGTGCAATTTTAATGAAACAATCATGAATTTTCTTTTTCTTTTCAAGTATTAGTTGTAAAACAACTTTGTCTTGCAATACTGTCTCATAGTATTTTTAAAATTTTCTTCGTCTTCATAATAGTGATGATATTAACTCCGTCAGGTCGAATCATGCACAACCTAAGAGCGTCTTTAAACGTATTATTAAACCTGAAAGTAGCCTAGATCTTGACGGCAATTACCGGAAAGCTTCTGAGAAATTCAAACCCATTCTAACATCTGGTTTATATTGATTGAGAACTCGGTATCGTCGTAGCTTCCACTGCAAGTTCTTACGGCATAGGAGCATGCATTGTACGCAGAATAAACGGCTGTCCGCTGACGCCGATAACACATGTTTATTGTACACTCTTACCATCCCAGAAAATCTACTGCCAATTAAAAATAAGTGCTGGGAATCATTTTTGCGGTCACAAAGTTTCACTGTTTCGTGCACGGAATATATACTTTTCAAACCGGTCAAAAACTGGTATTGACAATTTATCGATGAAAGAAGGGGTTGCTTAAACATATGACTAACAGATTACAGAGATGATGAATCAAAGATCAGTCTGAGGACGGACGGTCTAGATACCGACATCTTTAGAGCCCCTTGAAGAAACGGTAACAACCTTTTATATGAAACGAAGCCGAGGTAAAAGACACGTTGTAGTCTATCGTAAGATAACTTCATAACGGCATGATAGAAAAAAATACAAAGATTCCGGAATGATTTTTCATTTGCGACGATGTAGTGATGCACGATGATCGGGTGGTCATTCTAGTGACATTGACGGAACGTATTAAACTAGAGTTTCATGTTGAGCATAAAGGCACATTACGGATGAAGAGTCGTATGCGAAGTATCGTATACTGGATGAACATAGATCGATATATCGAGAATACAGTTAAACAATGTAAACGGTGCGCGTTAGCAACAAAACAGGACGCCCATGAAATTTAAACGCTGGCCCAAAACGCACCGACCGTGATCGAGAATCAATATTGATATTGCTGTGTTATTGGACGGGTTTTATTATCTACTTGTTGTGGATGGCTTCACTAAATAACCAGAGATAATTAAGTTTTAAAAACCAACGACAGAAAAAAAATCGTTTCTGCATGAATTGTGCACACGTTTAGGACTCATGAATTATGTAGTATCGGATAACTGTACTCAATTCACATGCAGGGAATTAAACATATTTGTCAGGGTTTTTTTAGTGTGCCACATAACAATCTAGTGAATTCAAATTATTGTGTCAGTCTAGTTTTGTTGAACACCTAAACATCACGTCGTATCACGCAAAAAGTAATGTCTAGCGGAGCGATTTGTTGATACTTTTACAATAGCTTTAAAAAACGTGAGGTACTCACACGAGGAAAGACATACATAATGTTTACATGGGTATACAATGACCCCGAATGATAACGTTCACGAGTAGAAGCTATGATCGCAAGAAACATTAAGACGATGTTCGATAGATTGTTACCGACTCTTCGGATACCGGAACGAAAGATTATATAGATAAGAACGTTTTTAAATCCGGTAAACATCATTTTTTAACAATTTATTTTGGGAATTGGCATTCTAGATAACAGTATAAGGAATATGCTGTAAATGGGGAAAAGGCTAAGGTGTATGCATACGAGGCATTTAAACAGAATCAGGAAAATATATTCCGATACTCTAGAGCACAACACTACAATTGAGGAATTAATGGCCGTCATGTTTCACACGTTAGAGTTAACAGTCCTACAAGTAAACTGCAAACGGCAAGAAAAAACCCCTGAATTCATAGAACTAAACACCAACAGTAAATGATATTGACTCTTAACGTTACATAAAATATAAAAGGGGTGTTAATGTGTAAGTTGATTTACTTATTTCAGGAATAAATGGACTTACCCATACACAATATATACAATTATATCTAAACATCGTGGAAGCTACTGGTGTTAGTTAGTGCCGCAGAATAATAACGCGCACTTTTATTACATACTTTTGTTAAATACTTCTGTTACATACTTGTATCAATACACTTTTCTTAACTATTCCACTGTGTTTATCTTGATAATTACCAGCAAAGTCACAACACATAATAAACTGTTTTTAACGACATTTAGCAGTTAGCCTTCTTTAACAGACAGTACATTTTATGACGTTGTAATCAAAACTGCTTAATTAGTGTATTAGCACACTAGAACTATACCTTCTTTGTTTAAAGTCATCAGAAAATAACGCACGTAGACATCATTAACGACTAATATTCCAATTTTTTTCACAGTTTACGTTGACGTTGCTAAGCGAAAGGTTGCTGACTTCTACAATTGTTCACTCTTTCCGATTCAAATTGGCTACTCAAGTTAATCCCACGTAACACATTGTTATACTTTTTTCATATATCTGCTAATAAATAAGTATTTGTTTACAAATAAATATTCATTTATTTTCAACTAAATATTCAATTAAGAAATCTAATCCACTTAAATGCATTTTACGCAAAATAATTCGTTTCCAAAAATATTTACTCAATTGAATTCACTAACCTGCATATTGGTTAAAATACCAATTGTAACTATTTATTTCGTGACTTTTTATTTCTAAGATTATAATTTATTTGTAACATACACTTTACTTATAACAATTAATTATCATTTATCCTTCTTAGAGAACAACTCAGTCATTTAAATGAATTATTTCGTGGAATCTATTTTTGTCCGTAGATCTATTTACTTAATTTAATTCACGTATAACTTAGATATATTTAAATGATTTCGTTTACATAGAAAACAGGTGAGACATTCCCAGGAATTACTTCATGAAATGGTTTTATCTAGTTTTTAAAATATTTGCAAAAAATAGTTGCAGTGTTATTAAGACAATATTATATTTAGTCCTTTGCTACGTCAAATAGGTAAAGATCGATTATATATATATATATATATATATATATATATATATATATATATATATATATATATATATATATATATATATATATATATTAAAAGCTGTGTAGTTTGTTTTGAAATGAATGCAGATATGAAAGAGACATTGAATTACACACACGTCTTATATGTATTTGCCGCTGTTATTTCTATTCAAATAGAGTCATGTGTGTATACATTTAGCTATTTTTATGTACATAATTTATTCATAAAATAATAACCCGAGCGTAAAAGGGTGATAATTTTGTTTATATTCAGTTTAATTAAGTGTTATTATGTTGTTCCTTTTAACCATTTTATCTCTTTATAAGTATAATCCTAACACCTATTATCTCTCCCTAAGTGCATTAGAAGATACATAATTAAACCACAAAACAGTAACGGCCAATAATACAATATTCATAATATTGGCTCACGGGATTTATATAGAAATGTTTTTTTTCTTTTTCCTTTTTATTTTTATATCTCTTTAAATTTTCTCTGATTTGAATTTCAACTGTTACTTTTCACCCCTATTCTTTTTTCAAACCTTATTAAACCTTCCTTACAGTAACGTTAAACAAACATACATCACACTCTAAGCAAATAACGCGTCCAAACGAGATTGACACGTGACTTCACATTTCCGAAACAGATGACAACAGAGGCTAAAGAGAGCCGTATGGCTAAGTATTTCTGTACTTGAAATTAACAGTACGAATGTTGTACTAATTTTTTCTGTACCAAAATAAATATATATACATATATATATATATATATATATATATATATATATATATATATATATATATATTAACCGTTTTTTCCTTTCATTTTTTTCTTAAACTGAAACAATTCCCCCCTCATATCTCATTCGATGTTCTGAGCTTTGTATTTATCATGATGCATTTTCTTTTTAGAGTGTCAGACGATAAGGATTTAAGGAACATTTTAGTTATTTTCTTTTTTTTCCAACTGCAACTCTCCTCTGAAAGTTAACCTACCATTTTTTGTACTTACAATCTACTAACACACACACACGTATATACATACACACACACACACACATATATATATATATATATATATATATATATATATATATATATATATATATATATATATAGTTATTATTAGAGAGAAAAAATATTTTAATTTCGATTTTTAGGTCATTTGGATTAAAGCAACAAAAAGGGTGTTGCTGTGGTCTTATTTGATATATTCAAATATTAAGGAAATTTACTGTGCATGAATATAGCCAAAGCGTATTAATTAGGAAAAAAAGTACAAAAATATGAATTCATATAGTCTTTAAGATACTCAAAGTCGAAGAATTTTATTTTGTATGAGCATAAAATGAAAATAAATTATTCATTAAAAACTGGTTAAATAATTAAATGAATACACAATAAATTGGAACGTGGATTGGTCAAATAAATCAATTCCATATTGCTGAATGATACAGATAGTTAATGTGTGTGTTTCTCCTTTATTATTAAAGACATAAAAAAGACATGTATTCATTTTTGTAATTTTAAAAAGGTATCAGAGGGGGCTTTTTTTACTTTTTCGTCGCAAATGTCATCATTATCATCACCTCAAACATGTTCTGTCCTCGGTCAATGAAGAGACATTGTATATACCGCGTCAATTCGAATTTTTAGTCCGATCAAGAAAATTCCTTTTTTAGGGACTAGATTTTTCCCGAGTTTAATACTTATATTGTGTTTAATTTTGCTCTCAAGCAGAGGTAAGTAAATGAAAACAGCAACAATAACAGCAAATTTTGTTCAGCAAATGTAACCGTATTTGATTATCAAGGGAACACTTTTATTATGTAATTTTCCACGTATCTATCTTGTATGAAGCCCAAAGCATCTCATTTAAATGCAGTTAATATTTTTTTAATTAAATTGATTCAGTTTATGTCAGTTTAAAAAATAAATTTCATAAGAAGGTTTACCTTAAAATAAGAAACCCCTTGTTTATTTTTAACGTAATAATTACTTTCGTATACATCCCCTAGTCATTAACTTAACACCTATTTATTAGTCTCACCAACAAAAAACCAGGACCAATCATAAATGTTACACACAGTATAAATAGATATATATATATATATATATATATATATATATAGAGAGAGAGAGAGAGAGAGAGAGAGGTATATATATATATATATATATATATATATATATATATAATTACTATAATAAAAGAACTAGGCAATAGATGTTGAGTGAGTATTATAGTCAGAACAACTTCTGATGAGGAAAACATTGAATGTAGGCGTAGGTATATATGGATATCTAAGTGCAACGATGGATATCTCTATGGTTACATTAACGTGAATATCAATCTGCATAAGTTATACAGAGATACTTACCTGGCTCATTTCATCTATATAGGGCTGGTGAGTTCGACGACGCTGTCAGATCACCGCTAGTAACTCGAAATACTGCTGTATAAACCCCTCTAGTGTATGTTGTCCCTCTCGTCCATGGCCTCCGTGAAATTACGCACACCTCTCAGGAGAAGGTGCACATGGTAAATCAACCAATTCAGACTTCTTTTATTCCGGGATACTTCGAGCCTCGTAGAGTTGAGTACAGACAAGCTCTCGTCGACCACGTTATAAATGCCTACTAGTTTCCCATGATATTTTTTAACTTTTTCCAAATTGTTCCTATGTCCGGTTCTGATATGGTCCCAAGATAGGCAGTGTGAGCTTGCCGACCCATGAGTAAACGCTCCTGATTTGCCTGGTGTGTAATAGATATCCTCTTTGCAAATACATGCACACATTTCTCCACTCATTCTCCACCGCTCGCGTCTCATACTTCAATGAGTTCAACAATTGGAGAGTGCACTCTCTTTAAATAGCTCTTGATTACCTGCTGCCTAGCCGGCCAATTTTATGGGCTCGCCTCACAGCTACCGTAGTATCACCTTATACGGCTGCAGATCAATTATTTGAGTAATAAGCCATTTCCACTTGGTGATCACACTTCACTGTTTTTTTCGAATAAGGTGTTCGCACTGCGTTCTCACGTTCTATCTTCGGTGATCACTATCAGCACTACTAACCACCTTCTCTCGTTCGTATCTGTAACGATTTTAAGAGAAAAATAGTCAACCTTATATATCGAGGGCATATCACTCAACGGCGTTCAGGAGAATCCTACTTACGTCAGTTAGTAAGCGATCTGTTATAAGCTAATCTCGCTAATACTGTTTGGGAAAGGAAAACTCAGTGATTTTAATAGTTATTCGTTTATTAAACCCTTGATTACGGGTGATTTGCGGTTTAACTACGACTTGACTTACTCGACTCTTTCACACACATACGAACACACACACATATATCAAAACAAATTACACGATATATCATAAAATGAAATTCCATGGATAAAGGATATTAAGACAAAAAAGACAAAAAACAATTACACGCAGGTAAAACTAATTAAACAATAGATTTACCGGTATCGTTCAGATAAAACATGGATAAGACCGAAATCGGTAAATGTCTAGTTTAATATGTCTCTCATTCTCTCTCTCTCTCTCTCTCTCTCTCTCTCTATATATATATATATATATATATATATATATATATATATATATATTAGAGATGAAAGATGAAAATAACAAATTGTAAAGATACAATATTTATTAGTACATCAAAAGTTTAGATATGAGGCTTCTTGCTCTGAACTTTTGATGTTCTAATAAATATTATATCCTTATACTTTTTTATTCTCATCTTTCATCTCTAAAATTGATTTCTATATTCAATATATTGAGCTTTATGTTATCACGATAGATTATTATTAATCGATAATTCAATTAATCGATAATTCAATTATCGTTAATTTTATTCAACATTTAAATATATATATATATATATATATATATATATATATATATATATATATATATATATATATACAGAGTAGGCAATTATGGTGAGTGGTGCTTGTTAAAATGTGATCGTTGGAAAGATTGCATCAAATAAAGGAATCAGCAGACGCTGTTATTTCTGTCTATAAAAACTTATGTCAATCAAATAATGCTTCCCAAATATATAAATATATATATATATATATATATATATATATATATATATATATATTATTTGTTTATTTTCTATGTACGTATACGTTTCGTCCTTTATAATCGAGACTCATCAACATAGAGATATGACTAGTTGTAATACATTCTCTTTCCACGACATTTCTTTTCAGAAAGGGATATTGTAAATGTTATCATCATACATATACACACACACACGACCACACACACACACACATATATATATATATATATATATATATATATATATATATATATGTGTGTGTGTGTGTGTATGGGTGTGTGTGTATGTATGAGGATAGCATTTACAATATCTTATTCTGAAAATAAATGGTGTAGAGACAGTATGCATTACAGACACTATGGAAAATATATATAATATATGTCTTTATCCGTTTTCCATGCTGTCTGTCATATATATATATATATATATATATATATATATATATATATATATATATATATATATATATGTATATGTAACTGTTCCTACCTGACGTAGACCAGGGATATTTGTATTTTATTGTCTAATCACTTTTATTGTTATTCATAAACTCTTTTTTTTATTATTTAAAATGTTCCAAACTTCGTACTATTTTTTTTTCATATCAGATTATTATTATTATAATGTGTTTATGTTTCGGGGTCTATTACCTTCTAATGTCTTCTAATTGTCTATGTATTGAATAAATAGCATTTATTTTACACTAAGATAGAAACTATGTCTAAAGGAGCTGTACTTTATTGTTGAAGTAAGAAGAAAGACCATCTCAGCCTGATAAGATAGTTTTAAAAGAATAAATAAAATGACAATTTCCTGTTCTTAACACTGTGCTGCACCGATCAACAACACACACTTACGAATCAGAATGAAATATTTAAGGTGTTAAGATGTCGATTAAAACTATCGAACATCTGAGCAAATAATTTTATATATAAGATATATTAAGTCGATCCGTTATAATAGTACTTATTAGTATTTGTTATTTCTATTTATATAGGAAATCATAAAAGAAAATAACTTCGTCGGTAATTCAGTTACTCAAATAGTAGAAGATATGAAAGTTGCAGTAAATAAAATATTGTTAACCTCGACCTAAATGAGTTATGTAAGTTTTAAACAAAAATAGCAAATATAAAACAATTGATATGTTTTCACATGATTAAATCATAGTGGTAGAATGTCGGTGGGTATTGTTAGTTAACATGAATCATGTCATGAATGCATGCAGGTTCTGGTACAATTAAACCTTAGGCCCCGTTAAAATCACCCCTGCCCCCATATATATATATATATATATATATATATATATATATATATATATATATATATATATATATATATATATATATATATAATGGACTCTCACGTCGATTTCGACGTATGAGGGCCCCGCGCGTGAATTTGTAATTGCAAGGGTTGCGCAATCTCTAACAACCGCTTTCCTGAGTCGGCATAACTTGATTTCCAATGGCAAGTGTTAATACAGGACGACTGGAAACAATGCCGAGATAAGCAGAGAGCACATACAGCACAACAGCACTTGGTATTCCCAAACGGTCACCCATTTAGTACTGGCCAGGCTCGACGCCGCTTAACTTCGGTGATCTTACTGGAACCGGTGTGTCAACGTGATTGTGCGGTATATATATATATATACATATATATGACGAGTTACAAAATAATGTGCACATTCACATTTTGTTATGACCAAAACTACTTCTAGCAAAATCATTTTATTTTAAGTAGTACAGCAGCATATTTGCGCAAATTGCTTATTCTTGAACAAATTATTTGTATATTCAAAAATGTATAGAAAATCAACACAAGATTTCAATTAAATATATAAATTAAAAATATATTATTATTATTATTATTATTATTATTATTATTATTATTATTATTATTATTATTATTATTATAGATTAAATTAATGCAATATAAATATAATTGAAAAATGTATTCGTTGGCTTGGCTTCGTGACACAATTAATGCTATACATAAAAAGCACACTGTTACAGAAAATAAATAAAATATACATTGGCCCATTGAAGCTTACAGAGTTTTGTAGCAAAGAGCATTTTGTTACCATACTATATCGGATTAAATATCTCTCTTGAGGAATGCAATGTATTACGCTCATGTAATATACGATGATGATGTCTATTGACATCAATATTAAACTTTTATGCCATGTTATCCCTATCATTGGATGTTACTGACCCAAACACATCATTATTTGTTATACAAAATCGATCACTGTCAGTGTTTTCTTATATTTGAGGCGAGAACGACATTTACCCCTGTTAAAGTAACATTTTCTCATACAGATATCTTGGCAATTTAGTGTCATGTGTTAATCATCTATAAACAAAACCAGTTCGAACGTCTACTTTCATTTGGTCTTTTACACAGAAAGTAAACTGTGTCCTGTTCTCTGTGGCCATACTTCTTTCGGAATTCGAACACATCGTCAAATTTAAACACGTAATTACTTTCCTGAATAGGTTGTCGACGGATTCCACTTTGATCAGGTAATAAGCATATAGTTACACAGACACTCGATGTATTTCCTGATGGTGCATTGTAAGAACATGTGAGGCTGGTGTTCTTCTACAGTGTATTTTAGCAATTCTCAAGAGGTATGATTTTTTAGGCATCCCTTCGAGAATTTGAGATTTCTGGATGCTATTAAAGTAGGAGCCATCCTACATATGGTGATCTACTGTGATACATATCTGCACATAGGTTAATGCCAATTATTTACAATAAGGCAGATCCGCTTTGCTTTCTTTATTACTGAATGCAACGCTGGTCTCTTAAATAGACATGAGTTCGGTATTGTTTAGGCTATTTCACATACAAATTTATTTGTATATAATTTTCGAACGCATTGTATACATATATATGTATATATATATATATATATATATATATATATATATATGTATATATATATATATATAGAGAGAGAGAGATGTACACACACATACACACGCATATATATATATATATATATATTTGTGTGTGTGCATATATGTGTGTGGGTACATATGTTATATGAAATTGTTTTCATGAATATTTTCAAAGAAATTGTATATGCACGACATACTATTGTATGAAGTTATTTTCTCGTTTATCTACAGCGTGAGGGGTTTAACATCAGAATCACACAAAGGATTTTCCATGTAAAGTATTGTAGCACTGAAAAGACAAGTGCTAGTTCGTGTATTCAACCCATACGAACTGCACAAAGGAGTTGCCAAGGCGGATATATAGGCATAACTAAAACGGATATGAAAAAAAAACGCATTAACTGAACAAAGTGTTTGGCATGTTTTTGAACAAGTGTCTAGACAACACAAGGCAGAAACTTTTTGAAGTAGCTTCTAACTCTTTCTCTCTTTCTCTCTCTCCCTCTATATATTTATCACTGTATTTATCTGTATATTTACACATACGTATATATATATATATATATATATATATATATATATATATATATTATATATATATATATATATATATATATATATACTAGTGTACACGATCCGTTAACATGGCAGTAAATATTCGTTCTTGCTTTTACTTGAGATATATTGTAAAATTAATTCATCAAATCATAGAATTACGCCAATAATTTCTTCTTTCATATATAATTCATCATTATCATTTCTGATGACCTGAAGAAAACAAAACACCCATAGAAAACTTTTTAGCATGGAATTACTGATCTATTCCCGAATTCATTTCAGACGGCGGGTAAATATGAGGTAGTTGTCGAAATTAGTATATGTCTAATCGTCCTCTCTCATCATTTTAAGGTTTTTTCTCCGGATGTTAGAAAACTTACTTATTTTACTCGCTAACACTTGCGTGATGGAATAGATGTACATTTAGTCATGTATAAACAAATACATGTATATAGGTTATTTTTATAGAGTGAATAATATAAATATATGTATGTATATATATATATATATATATATATATATATATATATATACATATATACATATATATATATATATATATACTTTTTATATTTTTTGTGTGTCTTTTTATATGTCTGGTTGTATTGTTATTTATTCTCTTAAAAAATGGGAATGACATTGTGATATCCCTACCCTCTACTTCTCGAATTGCTGTGCAATGAGGGGTAAACTACAATACTCTTTGCTGATTTATTTGATTTCTTGAGTTGGTATCAATAAAGACCTATTTGGTCCCGACATTGATTGTACACATAACTTTAATTGATGTTGAAATCTTTGAACGTATATAAATTAATATGTAACGAATGTGTTTATTTCTGAAGTATATATATATATATATATATATGTGTGTGTGTGTGTTTGTATATATATATATAATATATGTATATATATGTATATATAATATATATATATATATATATATGTATAAATTTATCGAGTTCAAATATGTTAATAAAGTTAACATTAAACCAATATAGTGACGATGATAACAATGATGACAATAGTGATGATAATAATAATTATAACAATAATAACGGTAATAGTAGGAATAACAACTGCAATTTTTATAATCACAATAGCAATAGAAATAAATAATAATAATAATAATAATAGTAATAATAATAATAATAATAATAATAATAATATATATATATATATATATATATATATATATATATAATAACAGCGGTAAGAGGTTGACGGAATAGCAGGGTGCATAAAAACTATTAATAAAAATATTTAATAATTATAGTAATGAAAAATACAGTTATTTATCTATATAACCCAAATTTATCCAAAATGCGAGAACAACAATTTAAAATATTGGGATTATAAAAAATGTGGCTAGCGATTTTTAATAGAAATACATATATCATCTCTTTCTTCGGCTGCGTATTAACCTGCTGTGTTTGCCTCCATCACACATGCATGTCCGGCCTGTGAGGCGTGGACCCAGTGACCAAGTGCACACTTTATGGACGGGCTCACCTCTAATTAACGAAGTGAATTCTGATCGGCCTCCCCATCACAGCATAGTCGTATACTCTCTGTTTCCCTCTCGGCTTCGGTTTTGCGTTTTCCAATGCAAGGCTCCGAATTTCTCACTTTTGATTTTGAATTTAATTTTGTTTTGCCTTTGACAAGATGCGGTAGACAGCATTGAAACGCTGCTTGAATAACTTAAGGCTATAATTTATTATGTTATTTTATATATATATATATATATATATATATATATATATATATATATATATATATATATATATTGCTATGACGTTAATGTGGGTACGAGGTTTGGGCCTTTTTTGTTCATGCGCTGATTGGATTATGCTGCACTGACAAGTAACCAGAAAACGAAACGCGTGACTGTGGATGTTAATATTAATATGATATACACTCACACTACTAAACGAGAGCAGGTTCTTGTAAGAAATAGACTGTTTTCCTCGATTATGTATATATATATATATATATATATATATATATATATATATATATATATATATATATATATATATATATATATGAAACTTTAATGTTTATTTTAAAGTCGCTTCCGCGTTGGCTGTTCAACACAACAAAATCACATGACGATTATCAGTTACGCGATAAATATACACATACAAGCAACAGGCCGAACACACTGACTGACCACTCAGAAACACACACATTACAAATATATAAATTGAATAGAAAGGCTAAAACACATGCGCAAAACACAATTGTGTATCCTTATTCACATTCTCAAATACATATATAAATGTTGAACATATGACACGATAAACCATTGAATTAAAATCTTTCAAACATATTAAGATATAAGTACATATCCATGTTAGTGAATAACCTCACAGGCTTCAATTTCACACACACTTATATAATATCGAAAAGAACATATTCACACCCGTACACAGATTGAAACGAATATATTCATAACGATACTCACACATATATACACTTACTAATATAAAATAATATAGGATATTTTGGTGTTAAAATTGCAGTGTCCAAAATCTATACGGAACTGTCCCTCTTTACTTAGCTTAACTTGTGCATATTATAATAAAATACGTTTACTTTAATTAGTGTTCCAATTATATCATATTTATTTATTGATTACTATTTGGTAGTTGATTTTTAATTATTTATCAAATTTATATTAACTGCATTTAATTAGAAAATTAAGATTTTAATATCTGAAACTCTCTATGTTATTCATTAATCTATATTTATTATATAAAACGACAGGATCAAAATCATTTAACTATCAACGTAAATCATTTAAAATAACCATGAAAGTAAGCAAACATGCATCAGAGAAACCACAAAGACACACACACAATTCTGTCAAAACCCACTTTAAACACGCGTGCTAATATATACACATCATCTATAATCATATTTACATAAATATTGATGCAAATTTACTTTCACTTTAATAAAGCTACATAAACCAAATAACACAGCATTGTCCATTCCAAAATACTTACACAACTTATTAGCATTTACTTGTGTATATTTTACTTTGGATAAAACGAAATTTATTTAAACTCGTATTCATTTAAAACAAATTACTGCGGGCATTTAATGGATTTATTTATTTATTCATCTATTTATTTTATTGTTTACTATATATAAACTGCGTATAATAAACATATAGTATATTAAAATATAACTATTTACTGTGTGATTTGTATTACTCTATTTAACTGTATTTTGTAAATTATTTAATTAATATTAGCTATAGTAAAGAAGGGAGTTAAACTTATATGTATTACTTTCTTAACAATTGAGTTTATTATTGCTATGTTAAATTATATAACATGTATATGATAAATAACGATTATTTTCTTGGGTTTTGATGTATAAGAGGTTATAATAAGGTATATCGGTTTCTTCTATATTTATCCAAGGTGAATTGTTTGAAATGTTTACAAATAAGTGCAACTTCATCTATCATGGCTTTAACAATTTATATATTTCTGTAAATTACATAATTGCCAATTATTCATTCAATATGTATATATATATAAATATATATATGGTTAGCATGGATGAATGAAACACTTTCGCATTTAGTCATTTATATATATATATATATATATATATATATATATATATAAACAGAGATAGAGATCCTGCATATATATATATATATATATATATATATATATATATATATATATATATATACATAAATCGTCTATTTTCTTAGCGAAATCTGGGAAAGAATCGATTTAAGAACGTATTGAATATTAACAATTAAATTTCAAAATGACAAAAATCAGAATATAATTGTTTTAAAAGGCAACTATTATAAAGTAGAATTGTAGAGGACCACCTGAGAAGTAAGCTTCTCACTCTCCCGATTCTTACGATATTGATCTTGCCTAAACGGCATCATTCGTGTTAATGTAAAGTATTGAACGAGAATGTCTCAGTAATTAATTTAAATTTACTTTGAAGAGGAAACGCTCAGCGACAAACCTGATTTACTAGCACAATGCTCCCCCGAGGAAATTACGATAGCAATATTAAATTATACTGAGGTCGTGTTAATATTTGAAGGACATGTACTATTCTGCAGTCTAGGGCACGTTAACTTATTGCTACATTGGTGTTTTCTATTCCGAAAAAAGACCATGTGGTGTATTATCATATCTACATTCGGCCTTTTGGCTAAGATCAAAGTGTGGTATCTGTTCCGATGGATACTGCACGCCTGTCCTGTGCAGTTCTAGAAGGTCCACCCTCCCAGGCTTCGCCTCCCCTCTTTGGGGAGGAGTAAGTTTATTGCTTACTGTCTGAGGCGCCCCTACCGGGGAATGCCGACGGGGCTGCCCAGGCAATTTTTAAATGGCCAGAGTGCTCACCTCTCGAGCGCTGGCTTTTAACCCCACTTGCTCGACCCGATCTTGGGTCACATCTTACTTGTGGGAGTAAGATAAAACTGGCCTTGTGCCTAACTCTGCGAGGAGTAAATAAATATTATCATATCTACATCTTTTTTAATATCAGAAACATTTTAATATACTAAATAATCATTTTGCATCAAATAATACAGTATTCACTTTGCTATTTCTAAGTAAAAAAAGTCTAGTTCTATTCATTTCATATAAATTATATACATTTTTAATGAACCCAATAACTAGTATATTGGGTCAGTTGGATTATTTAGACTACTATTCTGATCATGTTCGTTATATTTACAACTTTTAGGTCGCTTTTACTTCCCGTATTCTTTGAGAACTAAATAACTTTATAGTCAAACTTGACAATATTAATGTTGAACTCGATAACTCGTAATAAAATACGAACTGACTATTTATTTACTCCGCGGCGGTAGATTGTTCTCATTAAATCAGCCATGGTAATAAAGGACACGTTTATGTTTTTCTTTCTTATTACTCAAGTTGCATAGCTTGATACTTTAACCTGTAGAAGCCTTTAAGCTAAAACTGATTGTTCTTCAATTTTTTTATACAATATACAATTACGTCATATGTCAACGTAGACAATTTTAGTATGGATACTGAGTGTTAAAATAATATTCGGTAAATATCCTTATAGATTTATTAAATTTTATGTGATATATATATATATATATATATATATATAAATATATATATATATATATATATATATGCGAAACAAAGATAAAATAGTAGTTCGAATAATTGTTATTCCTGTTTGAAAATATTTTGAATCATGATGAGTTCTCACTTCGATACATTTTTCTGAAATGTTATTTCAGCTGTGATTGAAAATAAAATTAACATCAACCCACATGTATAAATATTTGGCCCAGAGCCTTAAGACTAAGCAACTGTTGTTAATAGTACCCAATGTCTATGCCACATCTTGCACCACAAACATCTGCTAATTATATATATATATATATATATATATATATATATATATATATATATATATATATATATATCCAAGCAAGTGTTGTTGAACGCACAGAACTTTCTCGTTCGTAAATCTTTTTCGTAAGGTTCTCAAACCGTCGAGCTATCCTTCTGATTTCAGGTGGCAATCCGTATAATATTTCTCTGATTGTTCTTAATTCGGCCGTTTTTTTCGAGCCCTTTCGACTTTCTTAGTCGTCTTCAGTTTTAGGTTTTTTAAAGTAAGAATACTTAGATAATGTGTAATAGGTATTGTTAAGGCCGAATGAAAGAAAAGAGAGGGTGTGTGGTTAAGATGATTTTTATCTTAACAATACCTATAAAACATTAACTCAAGTCTTCTTAGTCAAAAGCGCTCGAGGAAAAAAAAAAAAAAAAATGCCGAATTAAGAACAATCGGAGAAATATTATACGGATTGCCACCTGAAACCAGTAAGATAGCTCGATGGTTTGAGAAGCTCACGATGAAGATTAAAAACGAGAAAGTGTTGTGACGTTTAACAATGCTTGCCTGGATAATGACTTACTGCCTAAGTATATATATATATATATATATATATATATATATATATATATATATATATATATATATATATATATATATATATATATAAAGTGGTGAACTAAAAGCGAACTTTTATGAAAGGTAAAACCTATTGTGAAAAGTATGCAGCTCAATATCCAGGATTGAGCAGATAGATATGTAGAAGGATGAAAAGGAATTAGAAAAGCAAAAGTCAAATCGTATTTCTATTCAGTTGCTCAGAGCAAGGTATATTCCGCAAATAAGCCCATAGGAATTAACAATATCGATAATCGGGCAGACCCACAGACGCACAGACAAAGAAAAAAAGCTTAGAAGAAAGAACAACATTTGGTTCAAACCGCCTTTCAGCAGTAATGTCAAAACCAATATACCTAAGGAATTGTTCCAAATTTTAGACAGATCTTTTAAGCACCCCCACATATATAGCACTATTCTTTACAAAAATTATATTAAAATATCTTATTCTACAATGCCCAATATCGAACTAACTATCATAACCTCTAACAATAGGAAAATCAAACATATCCAACAACAACCACCCACCGCACCTCTCACCACTTGTAACTGCCGTAACCCCAGAGATTGTCACTTAAACAACGATTGTGTACAGAAGGACGTAATATACGCTTGCACTGTGAAACAATTCCCCCGTTCCATTAATATTGTGAGCAATCACAGTTCCCACACTGTACCCGGATTCCACATCTCTCCACAACTCCAATCCGTTTCTTTTCAAGACCCCCACATATACAGCCATACTTCTAACCAAGCCCCCCCCAATAATAGATAGTGTCCTAGGGCTAATTGACATTTACCCCATATCCGCTCCGCTCTACAACTTCAACCAATCTCCCTCGCATAACCTGAATCTCCAAACCCAAATCTCATCTAATACCACTAGCAATTTTAATGCAATTATAGCACCACCCTTCAAGATACACAAACACATTGGGGCGTCCTCTTTCCCCATTAAGACCCGGATCTCTAACCATATCTACTCCTTTAAAAATAGCAACGATAATAGCACTGGCACTTCACTCTCCAATTTAATTAGAAACCTCAATCTTAAAAATACCCCCTATTCACTTCATTGGTCAATACTTAAAAAGTCCAAATCATATACCCCGGGTGCACCCCTACTGCCAAATTGTACATTGGAAAACTTTATGATAGCTACTGCGACTAAATCTAAAAATATTATTAATTCTAAGAATTAACTTATCTCCAGTTGCAGACATAAACGTAAATTTAAATATAGCAACCATAGTAATCCCCCAGACACCCCTCCCCCATTTGATTAACTACCCTCCCTACATCTCGGATTTACCCTCCCTACATCTCGGAGTTTTTCTCCGATAGTTCTAATTCCCTTTGTTCTATAACTCTGCATATATCTCCCTCATTTCTTTTAGTTTTTCTCTTAACTTAAAAATTTCCCATGAATTCCGTTAGCTTTACAATCCCCTTAGCTTTAGTACCTTTCTCCCACTATCCCCTAAATCATTGTACTTAACCTCCTGAATCGGATATCCTCTATATGATTTCTATTACTTCTTCCTTTACCCTCTTTTAATACACTCGTCCGCTTCCCATCAACACATCCAACCTTCTAATCTTCCCTTTCAACCTGATAACTAACCCACCATATTTGCATTAGGCTCTAGTCCTCTTATTTACTTGATGACTCGCCTTATCTACTTTTAATCCCCTTTGCACACTTCGATATCGAACTGCTCACCGTTTTCTCTGTACATTCTAATTACTGTTTTTCCCCCTGTTTAACAAATAATACTTCTCACTCTTTTAATAACCTCGATTATTCCCCCCTCGTTCACCTCGCCCCTAGCTCACTTCTCTCGGACCCTGCTCAATCCCGCCCCCCGCCCTCATTCTACATCTTTTAACCCACATAATATTTACTCTTAACTGCCATCTCCATTCTCACTCTGGTTTAAATTATTGTTACTATTTTAACCAAAGTATGTCTCAAATTTTCTCTGCCATCATTAACCTATTTAATAATTTTCTTAATTAACTTCCATATATCTTATGCTGAATTTTTTATTCAAAGTTTAATTTTCCTTCATCCAAAAAGCACTAGCGTCCTGTAACAACATATTTTATTACTACCCAAATCTTTAAACACTTTGGGGATTTCCATCCCGAGTATTTACTCGAGGTCAAATTACCTTTTCCTTATTCTAATACTCACTCCTGGATTCCAATTTTATCGACTATTCCCTCATTTATATATTTCTTTATCGGTCAATCCACAATTCTCCTTGCGAGCCTAAGACTAATTTTCTTATTATTTTTTTTATTTTGTTCATTTAATTATTTTTATTTCTATTTTTACTTTTAATCTTTATTTTTACTATTTTTATTTTTTATTTCTACCCTTCAAATATATTTTGCCTCAGTGTTTATAAGTAAGGTTATCTGATTAAACACCTAACCCCATACCCCTGTTCATATCCTCCCCGACACATTCTGTTATTTCAATTCTCCCTCCCCGCACCCATTGACTTGCCCCCACAACCTTCTATTTCATTTCTAGTTGAACCATAATTCGCGCTAACGTCCACTTTCAACTTTAAGCGGCCTACCCCCCACACTCACACTCTTAATTTTAAATCGCACTTATTCATCGCACCCGCACCCCTCTCCTCCTTCACCCCCTACACCTTCCTTTCCTGCCTACTGGTCGCATATGAGTTTTTGCCATTCTTCAGACTAGTCTTGTTTTTCAACGCGCAAGCCTTTAAATATTAATTGTCTGTCTTTTGCCAATGTAAACTTATTCCATGATTTTTAGCCCAGGAAGTCTTTTAAAGTGCGAATACTTTCCACCTCACGTTTTACTGAGCCTTTTTGCATCCACGAACGTACCTTTTATTGGACCTTTTACCCTCTGGATTCTATCTATCTTCGCCGTCCCTGAAGATGTGGTTTTTGGAATTTAACTTTAAATCCTCTCTTGTCACTTCTCGTGCCTTTTAACGACCGACCTATCTACATTTCACTTTCTCCGCTAGACTTTTTGACACCGGACTTTTTTGCAATCGGACATTTGATTGCATTCAGGCAGAGTTTTGCCTTGTGTTTTTCCCTACAATTTTTATTTTACTCTTTCAAATTTTAAATTTTGGCCTTTGCAAACTTATCTATCCCAGCGACTTCCTCTGATGATAAGATTTTGATCTTTGAAAAATTTAACTTGAATAAATGGCCTTTTGCAGAATATACCTTGCTCTGAGAAACTTAATAGAAATACGATTTGACTTTTGCTGTTCTAATTCATTTTTCATCCGTCTACACACACACACACCACAGACACACACACATATATATATATATATATATATATATATATATATATATATATATATATATATATATATATATAATAAAGTACTATACCATAATTACACTTTGCTTAATCCCTGACCCGATGTACTTTTGCCATACAAATATATGTATTTAATTTAGTGGCTTT
The DNA here is from genome assembly GCA_963556195.1 of Sepiola atlantica. Classification (NCBI taxonomy): domain Eukaryota; kingdom Metazoa; phylum Mollusca; class Cephalopoda; order Sepiida; family Sepiolidae; genus Sepiola; species Sepiola atlantica. The sequence continues at coordinate 156,598,857 of OY744515.1, read as the reverse complement.
AAAATCTCAGAAAGTAATTATTATAACCTGAAACGTAATTAAACTTTGAATCAGCTCTGCAGCATCAACTGCTTTAGTAGTTAAAATCATACTCTTTCTATGCCAGCTGTCAGGTAACTAATTAGTTTTCTTTAGAAAATGTTATTAACTCATTTATTCTCAATAATTATTTGGGTATGCTGATACCAAGTAAGCTAATTTTATCCTACAATGTATTTAAAATGTTGTATCCGGAAGTGTGTTAAACTGTATTCAAAGGCAAGTATAATGGATTCATAATCTGGCAATATTCTCTATTTGTTATGCTTAGTGTTATTTGAGTTTAATTCCCCTCGCAACTATTTAATTTTACATTCGTCAGAAAATTGTACATGATAGTGAAAAGTGTAAGACTTGGGAGTAAAACATAATATTAATGGTCGTCTTAAATGAAATGCGTGTTGTAATAGTAATTGTGTTGTGTGCGAGGAATGAAGTAGCGGATAAATTTAAGATTGTTGCCATAGCAACTGGTTGTGTGTGAGCAAACAAACAAAACGACACTACTTTTTTAATACTAACACTAGTGTATAATATATTTTTAAAATGTGTGCATTGACTGTAAAGTCCAATGAAGTAATCGTTTATAAAATAATTAACAAAAATAAAACAAAGCGGCAAGGGATTTATATTGCATTCTATTTTCTCTGCTGTGTTTATTTGCTTAGAAACAAGTAAAAATATTAAATGAAAATAAATAACAGAAAATCTGAAAATTAATTGTAGCGAAACAATCTCTGAAAGGTATTTTGAATGATATACACAGTTAACGGGGGTCTTAGCACGTAGAGAATACATATTGTTAACTAAAATGATACTTCTCAGTGTTTAGGGCTAGGATACACGTTAACTATATATCCCGTCCTCGTTAAGACTAGGAGGCATCTCTTTTTTGTGTAATCGTTGGTTAGAAGCTTGATTACCCTGTTTCTGATGTATCTTTAGTAGTAAGAAGGCAGGCCATTAGATAAAAAAATGTTATGTTGAAACGACTATATATATATATATGTATATATATATATATATATATATATATATATATATATATATATATATATATATATATTCATATATAGTATATATATATGGAAATCTTCACATATACATACAAATAAAAGAGTTTGAATTACCTACCACACACTATCCTCGAGTATATTCGGTATCTCTGTACAATCATTTGTCAGACCAATTTAACATGATACTCGCTATTTATAAGTACACCCTGACCAAATATTCAAAATTACATAGCATTCAAAGTCAAAATAAGATCCCCTCATCACGGTTATACAATGGCTCATCCGTGGAATACTACATCTTCTGCTAGTGAGGTAACCTCAAATAACAGTACTTAACTTGATACTTCAGTAGACCAGATGAATTATTTTCTTGAAATCAGGTAAGACTTAGAGAGCAAAGAGGAAACTTTATGTGCTTAACATTTTTACTAACTGAATATTTGAGAGGTAGTACATCATGTCGATTGGACCCTGGGATAACTATGTATCTCATATTGAAGTACATGTTAGTTAGCATCATGAAAGGAGTTTCCTGATTTCTTGGAACTTACTCACTGAACTAAAATGAAAATAAAAATCAAACACTTTTCAGAATATCTATCACAGAAATACATTCGCATACATATATGAACATTTAAAAGAAGTACTAAATAAATATATAAAACTACATGAAATAAAATTAATGATTAAACATCAGTTGCATAGAAACACGCTCACATTTTTCGTGTTTCATTTAAAATCATTAACCTATTAGTACATGGCTACATATGTGTTGATAAATATACACAGACGTACACCCATGCATACACATTCTCCAGAACATACATACATATACCTAAATATACACACATAAATTCACTGAGAGAACCTAAGATATAATATAGACGAACATGGCTGCATATTTTTTTTTCTCAACAAAACAATAGATAAATTAGAATAAGTGTACAAATTAAGCAGAAACGTCAACATATATATATATATATATATATATATATATATATATATATATACATGTAAAATCATCCATATATGCATGCAAACTAGCGAAATCAATTATAATCATATATATATATATATATATATATATATATATATATATATATATATATATATATATTATTAAAGTTCAAATACAAGGAGTGATATTGCGTCCTGAACCTATGAGTGTACAAAGAAAATCTTCTGACATGACCATTACCTCAATGGCAGTACTGCAGATAATAACATTAAGTTTTGCAAATATATAAAAATATATAAAAAATACATAAAAGTATATCCAACATAAAATATATTGGCCAAAACCAAACTTTTCTGTTAATCTTATACAGTTCATCATAGTCAGAAAGTGTAAAACAATTTCAAGAAAGATGTCAAAGAAGTCGATTAAATAACAATCCAGGTAGGGAATGCCAGACCAAAAACGAAAACAGTAATCCAGGCGGGAAATTAGTTTGCTATCGATTCAGTAGATGACAGTGAAAACTGTGTTCAGGGTGTATGTACATTAATAAAACGATAGAAAAAAGAAAAGCATATAAACAGTTCAGAAGACTCACTCGGTGTTTGATATTGTAATGTCCAATTAAGTTTTTTTTATGAATTGATAGGAGTTGTGTAAACCATAACTTCCTGGTCTGACGTATATATTGAAATAATGTCATGGAGTAGAAATATGCAGTAAGATCCGATCAAAAAAACCTTGTTGAGAATAGGGACTGGAAAATAAAACATGAATTAAATATTTTAAATTCTACTTACAATAAGCATCAGCCAGCATGAAAACTTAAATGTAGTAAAGTTAAGGGGGTTAGGGGAAGTGACAAACTACGAGAGGAGGATATGAAGTATAAGACAGTGTCTAAAAAAGAAGCTATTGAAGTTTGCATATTATAGAAAAATAGATATATTATATCTATTAATAATGGAGTTTATGTATCTGTCTGTCTGTCTGTCTTTCTGTCTGAAGCCGAAACTCCAGTATGACTATTTAACTGAAACTAATATTTTTGAAATTCTTTATATACTGTCATCAAAAGGCGTTCAGACAACAGATGGGTGTTGCCATTAACATAAGTCATTCCTTTAAATCTTCAATTAAATTCATATTTACAAATATACACTTATAACTGCTATTATCCAATTTACATATGTATTTACAATATTTTCCGATAAGGTTATATTAATAAACATTACTCGTACAATTAATTAAAGCCATTTTCATCATAACCGGCGTGTTTTCTAAACCATTTCAACGCGAGTACTGTTAAAATTGCAAAGTCATTAGCTGTTTAATAAGTGGCGTCCTCCCTCCCTCCGGTAATTAAATATGGCGATCTGATTAAGCAGCCGATTAGTTGTTTAATCAGTGGTGTCATCCTTCCCTCCGGTAATTAAATATGGCGATCTGATTAAGCAGCCGATGTTAATATGTAAACAACAACGCTGGTATCCACCGTGCTTAGTTTTCCATTTTTAAAACCGTCCTAAGTTTGTTTATTCTTAGCCATTATGTTTTAAAACACAAATTTATTAAATCAAATTGTTTAATTCAAATAATAATTGATTTAAAAATTACTATATAAAAACGCGCGCACGCACGCACGCACGCACGCACGCACGCACACACGCACACGCACACACAGTTCAGGTAAAAATTTTCTTTCCGAGAATTAAAAAACTTTTCGTGTTTACTGTATTTGATTTCTTAATACTTTCATATCCAATATTATCATTTTTTCACGACCTCAACAGAATTTATGATTCCATGTTTTATTTATTAAAAAAAAAAGATGTGATTTTTTTTCTTTAATGTCAACAAAATAAACTAACACATTGTACTGGAAAACTATACAACTGATTGTAGAATAAAATTGTTTAATTAAAAAAAGGTCATTAAACACACACACACACACGCACACACACACACACACTGTGTTCACTGTATTTGATTTTTTGGTGCTTTTTCATTTTAGGACCCACGCTAACTTTGACCTCATCGTTACAGTTAGGGTTAGGTTGTTTTTTTTCCTTTTTAATTAAAAATATTTACATGTATAGGGTGGGGGGATAAACAAATTGGGGGAAGGCGGTCAAAAAAAATTTTTTTTTTCTTAACTAAAAAATATTTCTATGACTGGTAATATAAACAAATTGAGGGGGGTACAACACTTTTTTTTCTTTCTTTTTAAACTACAAGTCTTTCTATTTATGGGCGAGGGTACAACAAAAATCGGGGTAGGATCGATTTTTTTTCCTTTATTTTAAACTAAAAATAATCTTGGTCATAAACACAGAAAATCAATGTCTAACAACCACAGAAATATGACTGGGGCTCCATTGGCTTACACGTGAGCCTTCATTTCTGATGCGGCAGCCTAGCAAAAATATGCGACCGGAGGGAGCATATATTTGCTAGTTAAATGAATAGAGAGAGAAGAAAAAGAATGAGATACAAAGAGATTGAGGGGAAATGGCCGGAAAGATAAAGAAGCAGAATAGGGTTGGACTTAGGTGTGGCTATGTGGCATCAGCCAGACATGAACATTTTGCGACTGACTACAGTGAGAAGTCTTTAAAGTTAAGGCTGAATGAAATATAATTCATAGATTTACGGGGCTACACCCATACTCACAGACGAATAAAAAGCCACACACTTACATCCACTCATACGCATGCGTACATACAGGAATAGATACAGGCAAAAAGCACACACATATAAATTCTTTAAACACACTCACATACATACAGACAAACGTGCACCACCACATACATATACTTATATATATTTAAATATACATATATATATATATATATATATATATATATATATATATATATATATTTATACATACATATATTCAAATATTGTCTTTCTAGTACAAATGCCATTATATATATATAAATATATACATATATACCCACATACAAAGACAAACATACACACACATATACACATATATATATAAACATACACATATGTACATACATATATATATATATATATGTATACATATATATATACTAACACATACATATACGCACACACCTATATATATATATATATATATATATACACATACACACATAAACACATATATATATAGACCCACATACATACATATACGTACACAACGCTTGAAAGAAAATAGCCATACATAAATGTAATTATGGTTGGAAAGTAAACTGCAAGCAGTATTAAATTAAAATGTACTTGAAAGTTGGAAGGTCTGAAACACAATCAGAACGGATAGCAGTAATTAGGAGGGGTAAGGCAATATGAGTCAGAATTCCTAATAGGTGGATTTAAGGTATTAATAAGTCTACAAATTATGGATTTTAATATTGCATATCTTAATATTAAAGATGATATGTAAGAAAAAGAAATAAAGATATAAAAATATATATAAAAACATATATATATAAAAAATAAAAATAAAATAAAAAGTAAGATATGCTAAGTGAAAAATACTAAATACAAAATGAGAAAACAAGAAATATACTGGTAAATTAACAATAATAATAATGATAGACAATAGTCATACTAATAAAATAAGATAGTAATAAATAAAGAGTAATAATGATAATACTAATAATAATAATATTGGCAGTACTTTTTATACCAATCATAATACCGATAATAGCACTAAAGCAATATCAATAGTAATCATGATGATGATAATAATGACGATAAGATAATATTGATAATAATAAGAAGAATAATATAATTAATAATAATAGAAAAAATAATGATAGTAATACTACTAATAATAATAACATTAATAAAATTAATGATAATAATAATTATTGAATGAAAGTTAAGATAATGATTATAATAATAAAAATAATAATTATAAAATAACAATCATAATAATAATAATTATTATAGAATAGTAATTGTTCTAAATATAAAAAATAACTATATTGATATATATCCAGCATATACAACTATATAAAGCTAATTTGATACAAAGTGAAATTTAGAGTAAGTGAATTACTGATAATCTAAAATATAATAAATAGATCTACTTAGAATAAGTAAAAAAAATGTAAAAATGTTACTTTTTTTTTTCAAAAATAAGGTATATTAAAATATGGTATATGATTAATCATAAGAATAGTTGGTTACAGATATGTAAAGAATAATTAGACTCAAATGAACTTAAACTGGTATTGAGAGGATCTTACATAGTTAAGGGGGTTAGGTGGTGGACTAAATTGTGAATATTTAAAGTTTATCTTATGCCTGCATCTAGACACCGATTCATTTTTAAAGTTGATCAAATGTAATTGTTTAGGAGCGGTGGCTATCAAAACTGTCTCAGAGTTGCACAGGTTGCATGCTTTGGAGCCTGGTGTGTATGATCTTGATTTTTTCAGGATAGACCATTTTAGAAAATATGAGATATGTTTAGATCACAGAGTTTTAACCAGGCAATCAACTATATTTTATTATTACTGACATTACTATTTAAAGAGTAAGAATGAGTAGAGATGCGAGTTTTTATTAAATTGTCTGATGTCCTTATATAAGTGTATATCATAAGATTAGCCATTCTACTCAAGCTAATGCTATTTCAATCATCGGGTGTGTTTCGAGGAACAATAGTATTATTGTCTAAACTGGGTTGTCTCATCCATGTAAGGTCCATCAAACGACTAGATATTAGGACTATCATTAGTGTTAAAGACTATAGGAAGGACGTTGTCAATATGTTGGTGTGATAGAAAGATGCAAGAATTATTTGGGGTAGTATTAGTTATATGGCGTAGCTTTAAAGAATTGTTCGAACTGTCATTACTAGGAGATCTAGGGTTCTCTGTTGGACTATTTAATTCAGTTACTGTGCAGACATATACCACGTCTGTGCGTATGCAGTTGTTATAAATTTGACATTGACGAGAGCGCTGCTAATCGCAAGTTTATGTGGCGTTAGAATCTGTTTCCTCAGATTAGATATATCTGTTTTTTTAATTATTAGCTGCTATAATTGTTTGGCCTATGTTTGGCATAGTAGAATACGAGATTTTGATATATTTTTTATTGAGGATCGAACTATATTTATGCGAAGTTTTAAATGAGTTTTCTAGAAATAAAAAAAAATCCTGAGGATGTTTGTTTTAACATTATTGTAAAAAGGGGGTTAATCAGCTGTTGTTTTTTCTCCTAATACGTTTGCGCTGGGTAGAACATAGA
>OY744515.1:156391609-156589109 GCA_963556195.1 Sepiola atlantica | reverse complement strand
TATACGTCTGTGTGTTACAGTTAACCAGAAGATGATGAACGATTAAGGCATTCTTTTATATATATATATATTTTAAGAAACTTTATTTTCATCATTTCAGCTTGTTAATAATGTAGACTTATTATATGCGGCTCACCTGTATGTTGTTTTTGTTTTTTAACTTTACACCGGCTTTAGCTAATCATCGATCATTCACTTTCTAATGTCCTTGTATGTATTAATAATATATTGTTCTCAAATGTTCAATAGATGTCGAAATGATTGAAACGTCATATCAACTGCCTATTTCACACGGTTTAATTCATCACGAATGTATACAAACAGCTGGTTTTGAGTGCATATTGGTTGAATATTTCTCAAGCTTGTTTAAAATATATATCAACAGCGTCAATGAATTATTACATACTTTAGCGTTAACTTTCAAAGAGAATGTAGACGTAAACTAAATACTCTTTAGTTTTCTTTTATATTTATGTGCATAGTATGCGTGGGTGAGGTGAGGAAAACTAAAGAGTATGCGTCTAATGAGTGGGTGTGTTTGGTGAGTATATAATATTATATTTAACACCGCAGCTTTTTAACACTTTCGTATAGTAAGTGATAGCTGTGTATTTCATATTTTTTATTAGAGGAAAACAAAAGAGTATGCGTCTAATGATTAGTATTTCGTTTTGGAAAACCATGGATAGGGGGCAAGTTTCTCTGTTAATGTGTTTTAGTGGTTTTGCATTGCTTTTACGGAATACTTTATTTGGAATAACTGGTTAAATGTGTTTACATGGAGAACATTGAAAGAAGTGAGATTGCTATATATCGTGATTTTAAGGCACACATTTAGTAAAATAGATATGATGTGTTTGTGTAGTTTATTTGGTGAAGACAGAGGATAGTCATAGACGGTCATTTTCGTGCAAGTGAAGGTATGAGAGTGATAATTGGTTATAGGGTCGCATATAATAGTACAAATGTATGAACTGTATGATCGTGTTCAATAATATTTTACGGATTTTTTAACAAGTGCACACGTGTCTGATACTCATATAATTGTCAGCAACATAGTTACGAGTGACGTTTAAAGCGGTAAAGAGAAACATATAATGGTACTTTTAAATAGTATATGTTTGAAGCAGGATATAACATATGAAGTGTAATTCTAAAGTATTTAATACGTTTGATATATTATTGAATTGTTACTTTTATATAAGATATGTTTCCGAACTTGTCAAATTTATGTTGTAGTCGCGTTTTTCATTCATAAATCTGGTCGATTTCTGAAGTTTGATTAATGATTGATTTAATTCAATAAAATCTTTCATGTTGGATGTGCGTTCAATTGTTTACTGTTTAACGTAGGTACACCCTAATAACGCATTTTTTATAGCATAAGTAGCTGGGATTAAAAATATTGTTGAAGATGACGAAACATATGGCCCAGATAGCAATGCACATTATCTGAAGTTCATCGTGAACACTTTTTTGTTTGGTTATATATATATATATATATATAATATATATATATATATATATATATATATATATATATATATATATATATATATATATATATGCGATTATATGAAGGCTTACCAAAGCATTCCTTTCAGTACACCAACGATCACCATAAAATATTTTTTCTTACAAATATTATTTATTCAAATTAAATGTTTTTCCTACACGTATTTCATTACCAAGCAGGTACTTGCTTGGCAGATCATTAGGGAAATTTAATGTCTGGAATAAGGATTTCAACTGCCGACAATACACAATGTGGCGTTGCAATAGTTGAGGTCACTGATGATCTGCCAAGCAAGTACCTGCTTGGTAGTGAAACACGTATAGGAAAAACATTGAATTTTAATGAATAATATTTGTAAGAAAATTTTTTTAATGGTGATCATTGGTGTGCTGAAAATAATGCTTTGGAAAGCCTTCATAAAATCACATATATGTACTCTGTAATCGAGTATCATCGAGATTTTTTTTATTGTAACAACCCCGGTCTTCACTGAATGATCTATTTTATAAGGGAAAAATCTGAATCTATATATATATATGTTTATGTATATATATATATATATATATATATATATATATATATATATATATATATATATATATATATATATAGAGAGAGAGAGAGAGAGAGAGAGAATGAATAAGAGAAAGAGAGAAATAGAGAGAGACTTTATAACAGTTTGTATTTATATATAACAAAATCTGGCTAAACATTTTAAAAATATGATTCACTCACATTTTTTTTGTTCGGTTCTCTCTCTTTCTCACTCTCTCTCTCTATATATATATATATGTATTTATATGTATGTATATATATATATATATATATATTTATGTGTGTGTATTTATATATCATATATATGGATATATATATATATATATATATATATATATATATATATATATATATATATATATATATATATAATGGTAATAATCCAGGTGAAAATATCCACAGGGTTGTAATCCATATAATTTTAACCTGGTTTATAAAAAGTGCTCAAAATCAAAATAGAGCTTTATATATGATAATTTTATTGACACAGACATGTACAAAATCATAATTTTTTAATTTTTTTAATTTTTTAACGGTCTTAATTTTTGAAATGTTAAATTTCTTTTCTTCTTCTTCTCTTTCGCTATCCCTCCACTTCATTCTCTCCAAATATGATTTGAGGTTAAGATCGGATTCTAACTCTGCCTGATGAGATCTCAGTTTATAGTTACTGTTGATTGATAACATCGACATGCCAGTGTCGCAGATTTTGTACATGTCTGTGTAAATAAAATTATCATATATATATATATATATATATATATATATATATATATATATATATATATATATATATATACTGGTGATACATATTTTTTATTTATATGTAACATAATTTAACTACACATTTCCATAACATATTTCATTTCCAGCTATAAAAACCCAGTCTTTTTTCACACGGTCTTCGCTGTACGCTTAAGTGCTGTTGAAAACCTACGAATAAAACTGTTTATTGGCAATTGATGGCTTTATTTATTATAATGCACTATTGTATATCACAGAAAAACTCTCCAGATGTGTATACTCTGTGTATGCAAAGTTTACCTGGATAACTCCGTCTCTCTCTCTCTCTCTCTCTCTCTCTCTCTCTCTCTCTCTCTCTCTCAAACAATTTCGGTCATCGTTTATTTTCATTAGAACGTCAAGCGCCAATCACAAGGATAATTACAGGTAAAGTAACAGAGTCATGTAATTACAGAAGAAAACACTTTCAATATTCATATGTATTTACCATATGTCAATTTGTTTTTAAATTTTCATTGTAGCACCTTTATTTTCTATGAAGCTAACTTCCTGCAAAACTGGACACCTAGTTTCTGTTTACGGTTTTAATTTCATTTGTCTTTATTTCATTAAATTAATAATTCCAATAATATTTCATTCATTAGTTATCGTGAAGATTTCCTGAATGATATATTAATGAATTATATCCCTCCTTTTGACGTGTTGGTACCGTCAAATTATAAAAAGCACAAACGCAAATAATAGTACCAGTTTTGAAAATTGTTTTCCTCATATGCAATTAGTTATTTCTTGATTCTTATTACTATATAGAGACAGAAGGGAATTGCTTTCAAAATGGAAAATGTGTTTGTAAATATTCACTTATTTTCCATTAAAATCTCTTTTTGACCTAATGTAACTCCCAATGAACATGTATAAATGTTGATAGAAAAAGAAGAAATTGTCGGAACAAGTGTTTGAGAGAAAAAAATAAAAATAAAAGTATTTAAACAATAACTCAGATCCTTTTGTCTAATATATATATATATATATATATATATATATATATATATATATATAGAGAGAGAGAGAGAGAGAGAGAGAGAGAGAGACGTGTGTGTATGCGTGTGGACGCACAACATATGAACAAATTTGACGCAGATTGATTGAAAGATATATACATATTGAAGAATTTTGGAGAAAGTAATACCAATATATTATCAGATAATGAATTTCTGAAACATAAACATTTAATAACACAAATCGAATCAATGTACTAAAAGTAATTGCAATGTGGGCATAAATGTCTGATTTAATGATATAGTTCATTGACATTGCTCGTAAATCGAATTTGAAGTATCCAATTGTAACTCGTTCTATTGATTGCATGTAAATAATTGGTTGCAAGCAGAAGCAACTCACTAAGTTTGGTTATTGATGAAGGACAAGATGACCAGACAGATGAATAGGCTTTACATTGGAAAACCTGCATAAAAAGACGATTACTAATCAACAGAACATACTGAGTGGAATGACCAGTGAGGGAATTAAAGCAATTATGAGACCTAAAAGAGCCTGACTATGCATACAATTTTCAGAGATATCAGTCACTATATTGGCAGCTATCGCCAATCAAGATAACCCCTTTAACTTGAAGATGAATTCGGTAAGTCGAAAACAAGGTTATTACTAACAATTCCGACATGTGTCTAGAAAATGTCTAATGTTCAGTTTCCCTAAATAAATTAAACATTATTATGGCTGATGGGAAACTTAATCAGGCAATCAACATATTATGTCAAAGTTATGAATTTAATTAATATATATATATATATATATATATATATATATATATATATATACAATATTATATATCATATATATGTACGTATATACAATATATTTTAATTAATTGTATACCATATCAATGTTAAATAAGACAGAGTCAAGTCATTTCATAAAACTGTTTCATTAAAATAAGTTTCATGAAATTACGTAGATTTGTCTTTTATAACACTGATATGGTATAACACTAAATGAAAATATTGAATATAACAGAACTCTGGGCTTACACTATTGAGCTGGTATAATTACTTGGTAAAAATGTATATTTGAATATATATCAAAAAAATTATAAAAATAAATAAAGATACACATGTTATATAATGATGGACGAACGTTGTGGGATTATAAAAACCTTAATGAGAATGTTATATAATAATGGATGTAACTTGTGGAATTATAAAAACCTTCCTGAGAATGTTATATAATGATGGACGTAACTTGTGGGATTATAAACACCTTTATGAGAATGTTATATGATGATGGACGTAACTTGTGGGATTACGTGTGGCGGAGAACGGGTGTGGGGTCGTTGGTTTGGCTGGTGCGACTTACGTTCGTGCCGCCGAGGGCATAGAGTGCGATGCTGTTTCCAGGAATCGAAACGTGACAAGTGACGAGACAATGTTTGATAGGGAGACGCTCTTCTACACAGTGAAGTAAGACATCTTCATGCACATGTGCGAACTTTATGATCGCTTTTCTGCGCGTAGTGTCTGTCGGTCACTGAGTGAAGTAAGGTGCTAAAACACGTGTTCGTCGAATTACCAATTCTCTCAAGTTGACTGAACGTGTTGATCAAATATACGGCATCAAATTTTGTTAAAAGCTTTGTGATTCTCAAGGCAAAACAATTCGTAAGATTCAGCAGGTGTTTAAAGAATATTCGATGGGTGTAACACAAATTAAAGAGTGGTTCAACCGATCAAAAAAAGGTCGCACATCAGCGTAGAGTGACCAGCGTTCTGACAGCTGGTGTTGAAAGGGTGCAAAAATTGGTGATGGAAGATCGTCGTTCAACCGCGGGCGAGATCGCCAAAGAGTTCGGAATGAGTAAATATTCCGCAGATGCGATTTCGTGTGATAATTTAGAACATGCAGAGAGTGACTGCGAAATGTCACAACACTCATTTTTATCATGAATACGTTTATTTAAAAGAGGCTTTAAACCGCTGAAAACGAACGATTCCTGACGCCTTACCTAGACCCGATACCGCGGTTTTATTGACAGTTTATCGTTACTATTTTTGGTTTCCAAAACAATATAAACATTCCGCTCTAATATGAAATATTTTGTTTCAGGGTCAAATCACCTGGGGAATGTTAACCGACGTTTGAGAAGCGCCGCTACTCCGGCCACTAGAGTGAGACGTCTTACAACTAAGAAAGTAGAGACAGGAAAAAATACGGCAATAGTAAAGAGAAGATAAACGCAGATGAACAGTGTAAAATAAAGGTTGTATTCATTTGAATCGAAAGTACAAGAGTAGAGGGTGGATCAACATGTATAAGGAAACTGTAACCTGAACAACATTGGATGATGTCATACGGAGATTAAAGTAGCTGTCACTGATGTGTAATAAGATTCCTTAGGTAGGTGCGGCCTCTGTGAACAGGGCCGAGGTCTAAACTGACAGGAAAGTTTAGAGGTCTACAAGAACAGGTTAGGACAGGAACAAGAAGCAGAAAAAAAGCCGTTGTAAGAAGAGCCGCTGGAAGTATGGGTCACAGAAAGGAGCTAGAGTAGGCACTCCTCGAAAAAGCAGTAACAGGTGCTGCAGAATAGAGCGAGGGATTAAGCTTGAGAAGGTGTTGCATGGAGTGAAAAGGATAGATATGCTGGACCAGGGGCTAAAGCAGAGAATGCACACAATTCGGAGCTAGAGAAAAAGGTGATATAATGTATGACCAAGGTGCGTAGAGCGAGGTGCGGTCAGCAGCGATAAAAGAGATGGAATCAGGCGTCGACTCAAGTAGCATATGCCCGAAATGAGCCCATAATTAAGATAAGCACTGCTTTTATAGAGCATTGGTGACTGCTGCTGGTACAACACTTTGATTATATCTGATTGGTAGGGTTTAGTGACGATACGTGTAAATAGAAAAAAGCGTCTTCATTTCTGTTACATGGATTAAAGCACTCAAGGATTAAACATCTGGATTCATTAGGAGTGTTGAGTCATAAAGAAAGTTTATATGACGTGGGCTAAGCTGTTTAATCAATAAACCACTGGTTTTGTAAGGCGTGCAATGTTATAAAACATGTTTCAGCACGACAAATTAAACTTGTGTACATTGTTCAATCATTAGGCACAAAATAAATATTTGTTTTATATATCCACTGTTGAATAAATCAGAATAATAATCCAGAAACTTTAATTCAACTATTTGAAATCTCATGAAATATACACTATCACACTTGAAAAACTAGACTATGGGTCTACTTTAATCATACTTAAGCTACGTCATTAAAATATCTGACGCAAACTACCCGAGACTATCATTTGTGCGAATCTATTTTGTCATCATTGCCGACGATAAATTGAAACAGTCCAGTTACTGCTAATCTCGAACACTGCCTAACAAGCTACAACCTATACCCATACGTTTTTTTTCAAGATCAACACTAAAGTCTTTTTACCAGTGATTTGTTTAATTCCTTCTGTAATTGATTTTTCCTCTTTAAACTTAATAATTATTTTGCAAAGAAAAAACATTAACTTGTATATTGATGCTTTATACGATTTAAGTGTGAGTCCCAGTTCTGTTGACATTTATCTGTTTAACGCAAAGTATCGTAATTTTTGAAACAACGTCAGTATTACATGTTGCGTCAGACGAATATTAATCGCAATAGATTTTACAAAAATGTAAGAATATACCTACACATATCATATAAATATATGAATGAGATTATTTCCTTTAAAATTTACCCATGAATAAGAGTATTCTGAAGGAAGCATACCACATAAATATCCAAACACGTTAATAGGCGCATAAGCACATGGATCGATACTAGTTTATTGTGAGCCAAACAATGTAAACAGAACCGCTTTGATTTTGAAGCATTACAACTATCGATTAAAAAGTAATGAAACAAAATAATAAATTGGTGAACAGAAACGATCTATTTTATCGATTCTGTTATTTTTAAAGAGCTCGTGATCTGTTTATATATGTATATATTTATACATATATATATATATATATACATACATATATATATATATATATATATATATATATCAAAATAAAAACATATGTTCGAAATAGCTACAAATGACACACACATTTAAGAATGTACATACACATTGCAAATTACGAGGGTAACGAGATTATTGTTATTCTACTTATTTAAAATAAGTTCGATATATATTTTAAAGAGAATGTGACTACAATTAAAAAGTAGTTGAATAAATGCATTTGTAAAACACTAAATGCAGATTATTATTGTCAATAGTTGTAGTAGGAGCACTAGTATAAGTATTATATATGATCTGTAAACGATAGCACTGAATAGTTCGGGAAATGTAAACTATTATGCGTATTAAAAATACCTGTTTAGTATGCTTAAACGTAGCCCTAAATCTATTAAAGTAAAATATGAATGCCTTTAAGACACGATTTTGAAGTTTCCCTTCATAAAGAAACACAACGTTTATAATGGATTATATCTAAGGGAACTAAACAGTGGATATTACAAAATGGCTGCTACTATGAGAAATTTGGTGCCAGATAAAATATGAAATCGATGAAATCGACTGGAAATTTTTCATGTAAATAAAAAAGATTGCAACACTCAGTAACTCAATTGATACACATACTCAAATATCGATTTGTAAGATGCAATGCTGCTATTTATCACAACTAACTGTTCTGTATATATATATACATATATATATATATATATATATATATATATATATATATATATATAAAGTGGTGTAAAATTTAACTTTAATAAATTGCCTTTTTTGCGGAATATACCTTGCTCTGAGCAATTGAATTGAATTATGATTTGGCTTTTGCTTCTCTAATTCCTTTCCATTCTTCTTCATATATATATATATATATATATATATATATGTATGTATTTGTATATATATATATATATATATATATATATATATATATATATATATATATATATATATATATTATGACTCAGAAAGAAAGGTAAACTTTATGACAACATAACTATTATGTAATCATGTCCCTAAAAACTAACATCAACAAAAAATGTTGTTGATGTTGAACATTTGGAACATGACTACATAATATTGATTATGTCATACATTTTGTATTCTTCTCATTTAGAATATATGATATATATGGGACTTAAATTCCGACCCAGTACAGCGAAATAGTGTATGTGGGTGACTATATAAGACGCTTTTCTCGGGTTGATAATTATTGTTTGGCAATATATCCTGCTGCTGAGTACGTTAGCAAAATTTAGACAATTGAACTGATAGTAACAAGCCTCAGACAGAATAACATAATAAATATATTTGACGATCTGATGATCCTGAATCAGGATAGAGTCTCATCCCCGCCATCAAAGAGCCCGTCTTTGCCTGGCGTGCAATTTAAAAGTAAAAGAAATTGTAACACTTCACGATGGATTACGAATACTGCGATCATTTTTGTAGTTTTTTGTTAAACATTCATTTTTAGTTATGCAGATTGAGTTGGTTTTCATGCATCTGATTCATCTCGGTGTTTGTCTGTCACGTTGTACTTGTCGATTTGTACGTCTTTTTTGTGAGTTTTGTTGATGGTTGTTATTGTTGTTTCTGTCCGTTGTTGTTATTGTTATTGTTGTTGTTATTGTTGTTGTTGTTGTTTTTATTGTTGTTCTGGGTTGGGGAATTAAAAAAATAAATCACTAATTTTGGAGAAACCCCTACCCGGAGGGGGCGGGAGACGAAAATACAGCGGGGGTCTAATTCATTAGCTAAGTTATGAACTAAATGATGATCAAAACAAGTTTGCTAATCTAGCCTAAAACGGGACATGACTAATGTTCGTTGGAGTAACCCAAAACTCTTTGCCTAGGGCACGTCTAAATACCACTCAAGTCTAATCCCTCTCACTCGACACAATCGGGCAATTGTTACCCACCTTTCACAAAAATCTGCCGAAGGGAGTTTCGCCTTCTCGACCCTAATGCCAATCTTCAGACGATATTTTAAAATTCGAATAAGTTTGGGTGAAGCGAAAGTCTCACCTTCGTTGACAACTTTCATACATGTCTGCCATATCACACTTCTTAACAATGCTAGTAAGCGATAAACCAGAAAACGTATTTGCCTATCATTTGTCAGAGCCCAATTGCTACATACATTAATTGGTTCTAGTTCGAAGGACGTTACATCCAGTATCCGGACCATGAAACCGGCAACTAACTTAATCAGCGGCACAACGATATGGCAATAAACAAAGGCGTGGCTAACAGTCTCGTCTTCATCGCAACGAAGACAAATAGGCGCATGAAACAGCTGCATTAAACCATTTGCCGATCCAGAGAGCATTTCTAATACTTAGCTAGGCCAGAGATTCCTCCTCATTATCGAAGCACTTTGGTCAAGGCGCTCAAGACCAGCTGAGCATAGCTCCCCCCTCGACAAACTGACCCCCTCGATCTTGACATCTCGAACAGATCCCATCACCATACCCCGATACAATGCGTTTCGAGACAACAGCTAGCAGTAGGAGAGGCTTTCCTTCACCCGTAAGTGGAACATCAAGCTCCGTTGACACTCGCGATAAGAGGATCACTCACCTCGGGGCAACTTGTGTGGCTCCCCCTTATCTAAGTGCACACTTTTCAAAGCCGGAAAGGCTTTCTTAGTGTCTTCCTTCCAGAAGCCACCGTTTTCCTCAACTGGTGTAAACATTCGATCCAGATAGTATAGCCGAGACGTATATTGACGAATTTTAACACTTGGCATACCCAGACCGCCTTCAGAAAGATGTAGATAACAGATCTCGCGACGGACCATAGAGGACCTACCAAGCCATAAAAACTTGAAAAGAGCAACATGCAATTCAGCAGTGTATCTGACGAGAGTGGATGCACTAATAGACGATATAAGATGATCGGGTAGATTTATAAAACACATTGCGATCTTCTATTTAATAAAAGATTTCTACGGATGCACATAGCAGCTGCGGTCCGAATCGCATAACAAAACTTCCGACCAATTCTTTTTCAGCTGAAGATCAGAACCAAACCAGAAGCTGAGTTACTTGCACGGTCCGTTAGTGCAGCTGAAGGGTCCCTGTAGGAACACAACCTTCCAGGCATTAATGTGCTACCCCACAGACTTGTCGCGGTGAATTTTGACCCCTGTTATCGTTTCATACATTCTGATTTCTCTGTCGACAACACTAATCTCGGCACTGCTTGTTAAAAGCACTGTTACGTCGTCAGCATGGGCAGAGATACCCCGCGTATAGCCGAGTTCACCATAAGCTTGTGAAGGAGGGGTTCCAACACAAGCGCATAGAGCATCGTTGAAAGCTCACATACCTGACGAGGAGATCTATATAATGTTAAGGACCTTAACTTCATACGATTTAATTCTACCAGTGCACCGGGTTTTGCATAAAATCAGCGAATTCAGAAACGAAACTGCAGGCCAAACCGGCTGATTACATAACAGCATCCAAGTAACAATAGTACATTCTATAAAATTCTTTGGGCTAATCTAAATTAATCAGCGCGGCTTTTGTATTTCCTTCATCAGTGATTCAACGTCTCGGGTGAAATTACCTTGAATGGTCCTACTTTTCACAGAACAAGTTAAGTTTTTTTCTCCAAAATTAGTAATTTATTTTTTCAATTCCCCAACACATTAGATGACAGAGATGCGAGTAATTTTTCGAGATTTTTTAAACAGGTGGTGATAATAAAGCGTTCGGGCCTGCATCATGTTTTGACTAGCAAATCCGCATATCTATCACAAGTGTAGAAAGGGATGATCCTTATACTAACACTTGAGCTTTTTTATTCATTGTATATAATTGTCTCATTTTTTATTGTATATGCATTTTTATAACCCAAATAGCCGATTGCACATTATATAATTGTGGGTTTTGAGTAGGGTAGTCATGGTATAAATTCTTCTGGTGTATAATGCATGAACGTAGTATGAATGTGGTATTTTGCTGAATTATGGTCACAGATGAAACTAGCAAAGTTGGACTTGTCAGAATATGTTAGTGAAGACCGATCTTTACTTACCCCCTTCTTTAGCCTTGTGCCACATTTTTGTGAAAATTTCTATTGGGAAATAAATATCGTCGGCAATTTATTTTAGAGACGTCGTTTTGTAAAGAGCAGAACGAAAATAAAGTATTGAAAAGAGTAAAGAGAGAAAACGTCGAGCGACCGGTGAGCAGGTTATTGTTTACTAGTAAACACTAGTAGAATTAATTTTATTTAAGTCCGTTACATTTACTTTTAACTGTCTCCTGGGAGTCAGTTAAAATGTTTCGCCGATAGTTTTCCAAACGTGTTCTTTAAAAACCAACAATACATTCTTACATTTGGCACCCACGTCCGATCCTTTCTACCTTTCTGTAGAATGTTTAAGACAAACGAATTACTAATTCAAAAGTCGATAATCCGATAATTTACCGAATGACGATAAAAGAGAGCCAAGTAACTTTAATCTTATTAAACTAATCTAGAATTAAAAGAAAACTACAGAAATGCTATTTTAAAAGAGAATAAACTAAATCAACATGGATTAGTGAAATACAATTAAATAAGGATGAAATTAATAAATACAAAACCAATATGAAAATAGTATATGAATTTTAAGTTAAAACGTGATTGTCTGGATACACAGAGAAACGGTTGTCAAAATGAATATCGTTTACTGGGAAATAACGATAGTCGCGGGAATCTGCACTTTGTATTGTCTATTTATAAATGCGCTGGAATTATAACTTAATGTCTTTTTAGCTTAAACATTGACAGTTTAGAAACAATATATATATATATATATATATATATATATATATATATATATATATATATATCAAAATGTATAACTAAAAGGTAAACTCTTTGAGAGTTGGACGTCGTTGGATCTTTACACGGATTCGTTCTATATTTACCAATACATCTGAACCTCATACTACTTGGATTTCCGTTTTGGTGACACTTCTTTACACTGGAAAATACACGTTTCAACTTTAAAACTTTTTAAAATTTCGAATATTGACTGTCCTCATTTGTCAACTTATCCATCATTAACCTCCTCTGATGATAAGATTTTAATCTTTGAAAAGCCTGGCTTAAGGAATGAAAGAGAAGAACAATAAATATTGTTATTCACTGAATGCTCTTGTTCTGAACAACCGAAGATTATGATTTGCTTCAATTTGCAGGTCTAATTATTTTCATTGATTTCATATTTTTGCTCTATCCAGTATATTTAGCTTTCCTTACCTCACAATAGGTCCAACTCTCTAAAAGTTAACCTTTTAGTTATAATTTTTTATATTTACGCTCCTCTTGAGTTGAGCGTTTATTTTACCTGTGATATGTTAAACAACGAATGTATCCCTCTTTGTGTCAAAAATATTCCAATCCCCTCAAATGAGGCATATATCTGTAAACTGATCCAAGCGACGAAGAAATTCATCACTAATGTTCGGTAAAGGGCTTTCCACTACGACCTACGCAGTGGATAAAAGGACCAGAAACTTGATACTAACATCGTGCCAACTCCAGGGGATGGTGATTCGAAACTACCTATGAACTTCTCCAGGGAATTGAAGAAACTGGAAAGACAAGCCGCGTCAAGGTATGGCCTGAAAACTTCTTCCTTCCTGGGCAAAATCATAACCTCAATGAATTTGAAGATGAATTGTTCGCCATGATTAAAAATATTAAATTAAAAAAAAACACAATAAGCATTCTAACTCCATAATCTATCAGATTAAGAAATACCCTGATATAGTAGTCCCTGCAGATAAGACTAAAATTGACTACAAATTAACTTACACTGACTATAAAAACTTAATTTATAAAGAATTAAATAAATCTTATAAAAGTACACTTATAAGCACTCTCAATACTATCAATTCGGAGGCCAAATCCCTTCTCACCTGCTGTAATGTCTTGAACTACACATAAATCTTAACTCCAGCCACCCCTAGATATACATTAAAAGACCATACAAGAAACTTACACGAAAACTCTACCATTAGATTAATTAGCCCTTCAAAATCGGATTTAGGCATTATAAGCAAAAATATATCATATAGAATAATCCGAAGCCTTAAATCTAAAATTTCTTATACTCTTTGGCAATCCTCAGAGGAGGTATCTGGCTGGTTCCTGAACCTTAAAACCAAGTCAAAACCTAATTTAAATTTCATTACGTTCGACATCGATAATTATTACCAATCTATTTCCCCCATTCTACTTCATAAAGCCTTAATATTCGCCAAAAATGATTCAGATTTGACTAACTTAGAAATTAAGCTGATTACACTAGCTAGAAAATCCCTTCTACAATTTGACAACAAATTTGGACAAGGAGGGACACACCTAACAACTTCGACATCACAATGGGGTCCTCACATTCTGCTCAGGTGACTGACTTAGTGGGTATCTATTTAATGAGAGTACTGAAATATGATTTTAGACATTTAAGAGGTGGTTTATACAGAGACGATGCACTATTTGTGTCTGGAGAAAGATCAAGGCAATATAACAATACCATAAAAATCTCCATAGTTTCTTTAAAATTATAGTAGAACCCGAAAACAGAACCTCTAACTTCCTAGATTTAACTCTAAACCTTAATTCTGAAACTGTTAGCCCTTATCATAAGCCAAACTTAACCTTATTCTACGTACATAAATATTCTAACCACCCTAAGTCAATAATTAACTCAATTGCCCAGGCAGTCTCTAATAGAATCTGTAAATATTCTGCAAATTAATCTATTTTTGAGCAGAATTGTAGTTTTTATAATAACGCCTTGCGTTAGACCTCTTCAAAATTGACCTTTTTCTTCAAACATATGGAAACTGATATAATTCCCATTCTCCAAGGTCTACATTAGCTAAATATACCAGTTATTGTGATCTTGGACCTTGGCTATGCCTGCCTCAAGAGCCATGTATTTTTATTGTTGACGTTTTTCAAAAACGCTGCAAAATTTGGGATATTATGTCCTTATTTTTATTGTAGCTTTCCAGAGGTTGATGCTATAGCATTGAAAGTTGTACCAAATGAAAGCTAATAAAATTTTCTTGCATATGGTAGTAAACACATGAACACCTGTGTTAATTTTAATTAATTTTAATGCACAAACATATATATTTTTTATGCGTGGAAAGGATGCCATCATATAATACATAACTTTATCTCTAAAATGTTACTCTTAATGCATCTATATAATTTATTATCACTAAGTATGTTTTATCTCTTCATTTCAGATTGTAAGTTAAAGCTGATTTGTTAAGATTTGTGAACTGCTGACAACATGGCATCTGGAAGACAACTATGCTGTGGGAATGTGGTCAGCGATACAAGTAAACGGGATGAACCAACTGAAAAGAGAAGAAAGGTGGCAACTCCTGCCACAAGGTCATTCAGTGATGTGTATCTCATTGGGCAACCCAGCTCCAGCATCAGGGGCTCTCAACTTCCTACTAATCGCCAGGTGTTCCAGTATTTCCTGCATTTGAGGAATGATAATACCAACAGAGACAATAGGTCTTTAGCCCATGATACAGTGGATGTCGTTTTGCCATTCTGGAATATGGCAAGGATTAAAACACTAACTAGACCAAATGCAGTCAACCGTTTCATGATCCTCCATTAAAAGTACAGGAAAATTGTTAAAAACAAGGGAAGAAATAACAAACCAGAGGAAGAGAAACGAGCTAACTTTCTGAAGGACTTAGACAAGTAATTTGATATTGGAGCAAAGGATGTTGTGGAGGAGAAGCAACAGGCTGCTCACAAAGGAGACCAAGGAAGAGGACGTCAATTTCTACTTGGACCAACATACAACTCGCCTGGCACACATGTCAGGTCATGATAAGGTGTTTGAGAAGAAGTCTAGAGAGAAAAGCTTCCGAGAAGAAAAAGAAGAGAGAATGTTATCATCAGTGACTGCTGCAGCAGCAGAAGTTGGGAAAATTTCAAGTGATAAAGACCCAGAGAACAGTCAAGGCTCTGGTACTAGTGAGGGTTCAGAATACACTGAGACAACACCAAGCTGTTCATCAAAACCAAGTACGATAACCTTACACTTTCCACACTCAGTTATGACCAGTGAAGAGATTAGTAGCCATGCAGATCGGTTGTCACTCTCTGACAACCAGACTACAGCCATGGTGTCTGCAGTGTTGATAGCAGGAGGCGCAGATCTTGATGCCTTTGTTATATCAGCCTCTACTATAAGACGAAATAGGATAAACACTCGTCATAACTTGTGCCAAAGTTACATGAATAACTTCAAGGAAAGTCCGCCAGATTACTGCACACTATACTGAGATGGAACACTTCTACGGGATGTTCTTGGTGAAAGATACCCAGTGGAAAGTCTTGCAGTGCTCGTCTCTGGTACTCCAAAGTATGAAGAAGGGAAGCTGCTTGGTGTGCCCTTCATAGAAAGTTCCACAGGAATCCAACAGTGTAATGCTACATTAGAACTGATAGAAGCATGGGGTCTCACAGACAACATTGTAGGCTTGGTATTTGATACCACAGCAAGCAACAGTGGCATCAACAAGGATGCAGCGAAGCTTATTGAAGAAAAACTAGGCTAAAAGGTATTCTACTTCGCTTGTCGCCATCACATATCAGAGGTAATAATTGGAAGTGTATGGGAGGCTGTGTTCAGCAAGGTCAAGTGTCCTGACAACCCAATGTTCAGCAATGTGAAAGAGAAGTGGGACAAGTTGGTTAAGGACTGCCCAGGAGTTCTGGGCCTAGTTGAACAAGACTTGAAACAGAAGAAGACAAGCACAATTGCAGTCTTAAACAATTTCCTTGAGGAAGCATCTCCGAGAGCAGATTACAGAAGGGTGGCAGAGCTGTGCCTGATCCTGCTTGGTGAGGAACCTTCTCGAGGTATACACTGGGCCAAGCCAGGTGCCATTCACCAAGCCCGCTGGATGGCCAGGAACATTTACTGTATGAAGATGCTCATGTTTTCCAAGGAACTAAAATACAACACGGACACTATCTTCAAGCTGGAGAGGATGAACAAGTTCCTGACCTTATCTGCACAAGCCACTGGGTGACCACCACATCTGCAGCTGATGCACCTATCCATGACCTCCAGCTTATGAAAGGTCTAATTATTTTCATTGACTTATCATTCATATATATATATATATATATATATATATATATATATATATATATATATATATATATTAATAATGGAGTTTATGTATCTGTCTGTCTGTCTGTCTGAAGGCGAAACTCAAGTATGACTATTTTACTGAAACTAATCTTTTTGAAATTCTTTATATACTGTTATCAAAAGTCGTTCAGACACAAGATGGGTTTTCCATTAACAAAAGTCATTCCTTTAAATCATTCAATTAAATTTATATTTACAAATATACACTTATAACTGCTATTATCAAATTTACATATGTATTTACAATATTTTCCGATAAGGTTATATTAATAAACATTATTCATACAATTAATTTAAGCCATTTTCATCATAATCGGCGTGTTACTAAACCATTTTAACGGCGAGTTTAAATTGCAAAGTCATTGGCTGTTTAATCAGTGGGTCCTCCTTCCCTCCGCTAATTAAATATGACCCAACTGAATAAACAGCCATCGTTAACGCTAGCATTCACCGTGCTTTTTTTTAAACCGTTCTAAGTTAGTTTATTTTCTTAATGTTATAAACCATTATGTTTTAAAACACAATTTCACTGAATCAAATTGTTTAATTAAAATAATAATTGATTAAAAAATTACTATTAAAACACACACAGACACACACATTATACAGGACCCGCGCCGCAATACGAGCGCGTAATTTGTACACAAACGCTGGTATTACCGTGTTATAATTCACAATTATTCCATGTTTTATTTATTAAAATAAAAGATGTGATTTTTTTTCTTTTCTGTCAACAACAAAAATAATATAACTGATTTTAGAAACATATTGTTTAATTAAAAAAGGCCATTAAAACACACACACGCGCGCACACACACACATAGAAGAGTACGGATTTTTACATTGTTTCATTTTATAAACACTTTTCTTCCGATTAGAAAAATACTGTTCGCTGTATTTAGTTTTTGTTTTAATTGTTGATTTTAACAATTTTATTGAATCAAATTTTTTAATTTAAATAAAAATTGATTTAAAAATAACTACTAAAAAACACACACACACACAAACACACACACATTCTAACAAATTTAATTAGATAAACTTACTTTCCGAGACCATTTACATAAGTAACCATGTTCACTATATTTGATTTTTTGGTGCTTTTACACTTTAGGACCCGCGCTAACTTTGATTCCATCGTTAGTGTACGGGTTAGTGTTTGAGTCATCGTCAAATTCAGCACAGAGCCTACAGTAAAAAAATAGAGATTTTTTTATAGTTTTATTTTATGTACACCTTTCTTCCAATTCAAAAAATACTGTTTGCTGTATTCAGTGTTTTAAATTGTTGATTTTAACAATTTTACTGAATCAAATTCTTTAATTAAAATAAATATTTATTTAAAAATTATTAAAAATATTTCTTCTTACGGAGAAGGGTAACACAAAAATCGGTGTGTGGTCGAAATTTCTTTTTTCTTTACTTACATCTACAAATATACTTTATCATAAGTAAAGAATATCAACGTCTAACCACCCAAGAAATATGACTGACGCTACATCAGTTTACACGTCAGCGTTAATTTCTGACGCGGCAGCTTAGCAAAAATATGCTACCGGAGAGAGCATATATTTGCTAGTATATATAATTGAAGATAACAAATAAAGAATTACTAGCAGTCATCTAGAAGTTACAACTTCAAATTAGTGTTCACCTATTTTGTTTCTTTTCTAGCAATGCATGCCGAGAAAGGATTCGCTACTCATGTCACTCAGTTCATGACCATGTTATGTGTGTCTGTTATTATTATTCCATCAGGTCGTCATTGGTGTTTCAAATACTATTTTACATATGCTTCATGTATCTATATAACATGTTTTTTCTGTCAGTCCAAACATCGTTGGTTGTGCTAACTGCAATTATACTATCCTACAGGGTTGTTTACATATGTGCATACATGTTTCTGCTACGACATATCTCAATATATAAACCTTTCATAAGGTCGTTGCTAAAACATTTATGCTAATATGTAGGGAATATGTTTATATTAATAAACACCTATATTAAAATATATAGAACAACCCAGTATGAACCAAACTCATCCAAATATATATATATATATATATATATATATATATATATATATATATATATATATATATATATATATATATATACAGCGATGAATAAGATATACATTCTGCCTGTATTATGTATGTTGTAATTTCTTTTCAAAATTCAAGAAATACGTCCAAATAGTTTTTTTCCTGGTCAATCTTTATATTTCATGGTTCTACATTACAAGCTCTCTTATCTGAGAGGTTGATGATTAAAAGTAGTCGAAACTTCGAATAACGAAGCAATTATAGATATAAAACAGCACGGTTAAAAATCTATGTTCGCCATGTGCTCTGATTTGCGTACGCTTGTCAGAACTTTGCAAAATTTTACAACTGATCAAACAGATATACAAAGTATATATTATTCAACGATGTTTGCCAGAAAGAACATATTCTGACAACTATACCATATATATATATATATATATATATATATATATATATATGTGTGTGTGTGTGTGTGTGTGTGTGTGTGTGGTGCATGGGTTTATGTGAGTAAAAAGTTACTCGTCACATAATTAACACTAATTGACGTTTCTTACATATATCCAGTTCTCGCATGTTTCAATGATTTCCCAGCAGGTTATCTGTATAATCATGAAATAAGTGTGTCTGAAAAGTTTTCCATAATAATGTTGGTATTACTTAGTACATTCTTAGCCACCATGCACCTTTGTGTATCCATCATTTGATTTTCTGCAATGCGTTATTTGAAGGTATCAACTTAATGTTAAGTTAATAAGAAAAATGCGCGTAATACATGAACGTCAAAAATGTATAATGAAATGAGAAAATCGGAAATTGAAAGGGGCAAACTATTTTGTAGCGATAAGGATACTCGCTCTTGTAATTTAAAACACAATAATTTTATCTGGTTGCTTTTTTAATATAAGTATAAGTCTTAAGGATATTATTAGAGGTGTTGACGAGAACATCTAGGAATGGGATTTTATTATTTACGTTAAGTTCTATGGTGACTTTATAAACAGTTTTTTTGGAAAAGATCGTGAAGTTTGTGAATTTGTTTATCATGATCAGCTAGAATAATAATATCTTCGACATAGTGGTGTGTAAATAGACGGTTTAATGAGTTTATTAAATATTTACTGTTCTACGTTTTACATTTAGAATTCGTTAAGAATCGGGCTGAGAATAGAACCTATTGAAACCTCGTTTATCTTAGTATAAGTTACCTATGAAGTCATAAGAATGGCACTTCGGTGGTACAAATTAATAGTAGATTTTTAATAACGTTTTATTGTATATGTTATGGATGAGTATATCAATTGTTTCTCTATCCGGTACATTCGTGAATAAGCTTTCTTTGCCAAGAGAAGCAATGATTTTATTGTCCAGTTGTTTGTAGACTTACCACTATATTTACTAGGTAGATACAGAGTGATGAGTTCATTTAAGGTCTTTGTTAAAGAATATATGAGCGTAGTAATTTGGGATATGATAAGTAAGAAAGGGGAATTAGATGTATGTATCTTAATTGTTCCGTATGAATATTCAGGTTTGTAATCACCAATACTTTTGTAAAGTTGATAATTATCAATGTGTGCATTGTTGACAGTGATTAGTCTGTTAACTTGTGTATTTGATGTGTTGGTATAATTGGTGTTAATTCTTTTGAATTTAGTGTGGTCATCAACAATTGTTTGAAGTTTAGTGTTATGTTCTGAGTTATTTAGTACTACATATCTGTAAATTTTGTGGGAGTTTTAATAAGTATATAGGCATGATGGCGAACTTCATTAGCGTTTTTTTCTATTTGGAATGTTATAATGAATTGCATTGTTTTTAATCATGGCGAATTGTTATAGCTTTTGTTTTAGGAGATCACGTAAGCCGGGATGTGATATAATCGTATGTTAATTTTGTATATTAGTTATGTTTTCATATAGGTATTCTATTTTTGCTTTTTTGTTTCGATGGGAACATTGATTGTGAAAGTACCAGTTTGGTGAAGATTTAGTAATTCCATTTGGCGTCTTTTAAGTTCCTAGTCAGAAAGATTAATGCGTGTGGTTGGGTAATAAAATGGATCCCTTGCAGAGTGAGTTTGTTTTTTTATACTTACCCGGTAAGAGTGTTTGTAATTAGGAATGCTATCCGCAAGTCGCCGTCATTGGGCATGAGATCCTTCAGCTTGCTTCCACGTTAATGAAGTTCAACAGTGTGTTTCCGTATTAATTCATGGGAGATGGTAATTTGCCTTTTATTAAATTGACTCTAAAGTCCTAAGTAGTAGTGTCGTGTTGTGTTCTGCAGAGTCATGCAATTCGAAGTGTGTGCATTATTATTAATAATAATAATTATTATAATAATAATAATTATAATAATAATTAAACTAATTATTTACTATAAGAAATTTAAAAGCTAAAATCTTGTGGTGAAAAACAACCCTTCCACAACTCAAAAAACAATAGAAAGAACCAATGTTATTTATTAGTTTAAATGCTCTTTAGGAGAAGGTAACTCCCATAAAAATAATAATGATAAAGCTAATAGCTACACCGGTTTCACAACCACTATTCTATCCCGCCGCCTCACCATGCATCTTGTAAACTGTAGCTCACTTTACCAACATCTACAAAATCCTGATTGTCCCTCCTTTGATTCCAGACAGATTCTAGTTAATAACACTAAAATAATACATTCCGAAACCAATTTACAACAGATTAAATATACTGGAAGCAATCTACATAAAACACAACAATCATAGCAATTATAACATCACGTATTAAACCAGTTGCAACATTTTCAAATGCTTAACGTAATGCGATTTTACTTTGTTATGCCACTCTGGCGTCGTTAAATTTAAATTGTCAACGTTTTTCCTGCAAAAATGCGAACACGTTTATTAAGGTGCGCGTATCTCCGTGGTCTTTAAAAAATGATCTTCTTTCTGCATTTGCTTTTTAAACGTGAGGATGATTCGACGAAGAATCGTAAACGTTCGTGATACCTATAGAACATTTATTTATTTTAATATAATCAAAAATAGAAAAATAGAAAATAACAAAAAGTAATAATTAAAAATACGAATTCTGATATTTTTCACAGTGTTTGCATGAATGAAAGAATGCTGCTTTAATATGCATATATATATATATATATATATATATATATATATATATATATATATGAATACATTTGTAGATAAAATGACCCGACGTAATTAAAATGAAAAAGGAAAGCCAAACACTATATTATTTATGTATACATCAACGTTTCGGCTTAATTGTAAACACTATCCAGATGGAGAAAAATGAAGAAAAAGTCATAGTTATTAATTTTTAATTTGCCTAAAAACGTTCGAGTTTCGTCATGGCTATGACTGAAAAAGGCAAACATGGAAAAAAACGATTTTGGTCAACCCGTTATCAACATAAGTTTACCCAGTTCAAGGGAAAGAGGAAATGGAGTGATAGTTGGGAGTTATTTATTTTCATTTCTGTTTTTAGTTTAGGGGAAAAAACGAGCGTGACCGATAGTGGATACGGGGGGGGGGGGTCTAAACTTATTGTAATGTTTCGAATTAAAAAGGAAATAAGAAATTTAAATAATTATACTTTTAATGAATGTAAACGCGTGCAGAGTTTTCCTACAATACAAACCACATACCAACCCATAAAACAAACAATAAACTCTGCCAAACATATTCGTAAACAATTCCACCCAAGGCCGGTGTATACGCTATTCCATGTAATAATTGTCATCAAATATACATAGGGGAAACTAACAGGATCTGAAGATTGATATATATATATATATATATATATATATATATATCAAGGGAGGCGCGAGAGCGCTCTTCTTCCTTATGGACTTCAAGAAGTATCTGTGTGTACGTACGTACGTATGTGCCACCTTGTATATCATCAGTTATATGATGGATTCAGCTGATTTCTGGCAGAGATAGAGGTTCTAGGGTCTAGTTGATGGCATTTTAATTTCAGTTTACAATATACCTTAGTTTTCAAGAAAATTCCTCAAAAACTTATAAGAAGGCATTTTATTGAGGTATAGCTTTTACAAAAGTAGTGACATTCCATGAAATATGACAGTATACTGAAATCATATGCCCTTAATACGGTTAAGATTAAAATGCATATACACTAAATGTACAAAAGCAAGGAAATTCGCAAATGTTAACACTGTTATCGTCATTAAGGTTATGACTACATATCAACCAAACTTTTTCATTATCACATCACTACAGTATAAATCTTTATGCATGAGTGGATGAAGTGTGTGAGGTTCGCTGAAGAAAAAATCCTGTTTTGAGGAACGAAACTTATAAATGCATTTAAAAAGGATGCGCGGAAATCTCTCAAAACCCCTTTCGACTATCATCGGGTCAGGGAAAAATCGATAGTTTTTAATCAATGATATCGTCGAAAGAAAGAGCTAAATCTCTTTGGGAAACATTGAACTTCCTCCCCTTCCCCCCTAACGTAGTGCCTTTTACTCGTTTTTTTAACGAAATCATTAAATGCATTTGTTTTAATCGCTCCATCGTTTATTTTGGCACATTCAATTTCCCGTTTGCTCTTTAAAAGTATTTCTTAATACTTAGCATTGATTGACCACATCAACTTGATTGTCTAATATGTATTTTAAAATGTATTAATGAGAATATGTTAACTTTTATCGCTTATTAACTCATCATATAATTCACTTTTATCAGTACATCAGAGATTGTTATCTGTGTATCGAAATTGTTCAACATTCAATTCTATATTCAGAAGGTCAAAATGTGCAAGGCTACGGTTAGGTTTGGTAGTTTAAATAGCGTCGAAATATAAAGCAGTCAGACCATTTTCTTTGCATAAACAATTAAGCCAAAAGATGAAAATTAAATTATTCATTAAAGTTTATCTTTTTCATCTGAAGATTGTCGGTAGCTTAGCGAATAAATATTGTTTTCAAGTGCGATGGTTTTTTCGTATCAAAATATTTAGCAATAATCAGACAGTAAGTTTCTTTATAATTTAAGTATTCAATGCTGACTCAATATTGAAATGCGACGAGTTATGTTTCTAAAAATGTAAAAGAATATTGGTAAAATATTAGTATTGGTATCGTCTACGTGTTTTATTTAATTTTTAAATGTTTCAGTATATATAACAATTGCTATGCTGCACAGAATATTTCTAGAAAATTAAAATATGAAAGCTGGCAAACAAACGAACCGGTTTCAACCTCAGTCTGAATTACTCGCGTGCTTTGCTATTTTGAATAGTTGTTATACAGCAATATGTCTCTGAGTTGCGCACTCCGCTAACGAACATCTCAAGTAGTCATTCGTAATATTGCAAATAA
Organism: Sepiola atlantica; assembly: GCA_963556195.1. Taxonomy (NCBI): domain Eukaryota; kingdom Metazoa; phylum Mollusca; class Cephalopoda; order Sepiida; family Sepiolidae; genus Sepiola; species Sepiola atlantica. Next base: position 156,564,672 of record OY744515.1, on the reverse strand, counting down.
TCTTAGACTGCTGCTTTTGTTTATATAAACAGTAAGGGGTATCTTTCCAGTATTTACCGGGGCGCGTTAACGAAAACCTAGGGCAGTCCAGAAACAGATCAGGTTTCAATCCCAGTCGCATATCTAGCAACACGTATGGCCCTGATACATCGAAATGGGCTATGGATGAGTATGTATATATGCATATATAAATATATATATATACATATACATATACAAATATAAGATATGCTGGCGGTGTTAATTAGTAATTGCTGCAATTTATTTTCTTAGTGTATTTCCGTACATTAGCATGTCTTATAACTAAATATTTTTATAAAGTGAATGTCTTAAAAAATATTTAGCGGACAGAATGTTCGTTCTTTTTTTTAGTGGATCATAATACAATTAATTTTCCACGCCCAATTTTGAAATGTTGAATAGACTGGAAAGATAACATAAAACAAACAAATAAACTCTTTCGCCAACCCAATACATCCATGATTAAAACGTCATTAATGATTGAGTAACATTGTCATACCACTTAGATTATTATTTCTGATTAAGAACAGAATAATCAGCTCATGATAAAATTACTTCAAATAAAATATAGTTTGGTCAATTATAAATAATAATAGTTCAGTTTTTGTTTCTATTTAACATTCAATAAGACTTGTCTGTGCCGAACCTATGCCGTTTTGCATTAGTTCATGAGACTATGTTAACATTTCATAATTCGTTTCTTTTTACATTTTCTTACATTCAATTTGTAGGTAATGGCAAAAGGGTGTACTTGACATTGATTAGGGGAAAATTGATATAAGTAAAGTGACATTATTGAACAAGTTTGATACTTATACAATTTACAGACTAGGATATAATAATAACCTTATTTAGAAAGCCCTCATGAACATGCGGAATTGTAGGGTATAATAAAATGTTATGTACTTTAACCAAACAATTTAATAAATAAATATAACGTAAACATTAAATTTAATTTGGAAATCCTATCTAAAAATTAGCCTATAGTGTAAATTGCAAAATCACCACATTTTTAGTAAATGTATAGCAGTTAGCCTCCTTAACGAATATAATTGACAGACACTCTGCATTCCTGATCTTGTCCCAGAATATCGTATTCCACTATCTATTCTTATTCCTTAAAAAATGTTGAGTTATAAATGGTATATAATGTCCGGTGTGAAATCACATAACATGATTTTATTCTACTCCTTTGGCCTTAATGGCATATACATATAAGAATGCTGGCTAATGTAGTTGGAGTATATATATATATATATTTATAGAGGGTTTACTCTCAACCACCATAGGAAGAGCTGGTTCACAAATAAGCAGACTAACACAAATTGGTTTGACAGGAAAACGCTATTGACTTTACTAGTTAGTGGTAAGTAAAAAAATGTTAAATCATCATAGCAAAATAGTAGTTTGTAAATTGACGACAGAAAAAAATAAAATCATGATAAAATATTTCGAGTGAAGAAATTACATGTCAATGATAATAGCAATGAACCATTAATAGCAAAGAACAACTTTTAAGAAGACACAGACTAGATATTGAGTGCGGAATTAACGGTAGTTTTTAAATGGCTTCGCAATCGACAATGACAAAAATAAAAAATGGAAAGAGGTAAAATGAATAACAATAACATATTTTTACATTCGTTTTTGATACTCAGATACCGATAGTAGAAGACATTTGTAAATGACTAAAACAAGACATTTTGGTAAAAGAAAATCTGTAAAACAGTTGCGATTAGCGAAAATATCAAGAATTTATTTTTCGATGTCTGTCAAAAAATAGGAACATTAATAATGTTCAAATGTTAGTTCTCATAAGATAATCAGTTTTTTCAGTGCATTTAAGCTATTGGTTCGTTTCGATAATATATATACACTAGTGAGAATAAAAATAAACGCGTGGGATCAGTAACATAATGTGCATGGATATATGTGTTTATCGCATCTACGTGAATTCTACATCATTAGTTTTATTCATCTTGCTATTAATTGTGCTTTATTGAAGTCAGAAATGCAATAGCGTAAAGTGCTAAAACCAAATATAAAAATCTTAATGAAATGAAAATGTAATTACGAAATTTAATCAACCAAAATGCAATTCCGTTTCTTCATAAACAAGATAATAATTCTTATAGTTTGTTAATAGTTAAAGAAATAATGCAATATTTTCATGATACTTTGAGATTTGATAGCCAATTGAAAGCAGTTATTCTTTCGAATATAAGTTATTTCTGGCATAAACATTTTTAGCAATTTTCTTGTATTAAAAAGTTGAAACTTTTGGATAATACTTACATCTAATGATGTAATAAACATATATGTATACATTAACTTCACAAAATTAACCATAGTTTTTAAACAATTAGATTTAATTATACATTTACTGTCTTAACGATGTTGTAATAATTTAATCCAACTTTTAAAATCTTATTTTTAAACATTACTTAATGTTTCGGAATTTTGAAAATGAGGATTGATAATTTACATTATTAAGATTATTCGAACTACTGTTTTTATTGGATGTTATTCTTAGAACGTTTCGGCCGATCTAACTTCCGACCTATTTAAGGTGCATCCGTGACCATCCTTCATGTAACAGATGAAGTGCTAAGTAATAATTTGTTCTAAGTGACAGTGTTTCGGGTTAAATGTTCAATTCTGAATGCGGGCTATACTAAAAATATCCTTACGAATTGCTTAAGTTTTATACCGGTCATTTTTGACAAGACGAGAACAAGCTACCCCCCTACAGTAAATAAAATATTCCGTTCGAAATTCAGTACAGATTCCCTAGTTCGACAGAGAGATTCCTGAATTCGACAAGATATGCCTGATGGAAGTCGGGAGTTACATCGGCCAACACTTTGTATAAATAACATCAAAGATGAGAACAGTCGTACGAATAATCCAAGTTATACGAATACCAAATTGCGTAATTAAATAATAACACAGCCAAAAACAAAATTAAAAGACTCCTGGGCAACAGCGGTTAAATACAGCTAGTTCATGTTAAATTATAGTAAGAATATGCTACCTCTGGTCGCATATTTTTGCTAGTATATATAATGCAAGTTTTAAGTTTGCTAATAAAACAGGCGATGTTAACAATTTCTTAATTTAAAAAAGTGGTAATGCTTGGGAGGATAGTATGATAACAACAGACCAGATACTACACCACACCTCCCCTCAAAAAGAGGGGGCATGCCTGGCAGGATGGTATCATGAAACAGAACATATACTAGATTACCCCGCTCAAATATAAGAGGAAATACCTTAAAAGATAGTACCACGACGAACGAACATATACAACTCTACCCGCATCCTGAAGAGAAGGTGATGCTTGGGAGGATGGACTTATGACTACAGAATAGATTCTACACTACAAATCTAATAGATAATGTAATAGCTGGAATGATAGTCTCGGTAAGAACGAAATAAGTTCTAACTTCTAAAGCAGGAGATAATGCATGTGATAACATTTATATAATAGCAGAGAAAAAAATACAATTCACCTCCTTTCATGAGCATTGAGAGATAGTAGAATAATACATTAATAGAAGTAATATTGCACTTTTGGCGTCAGACAGACATACAGGGTGTTTCAAAAACTATTAGCAGTTGAAAAATGAAATTGGTACCGTTGGAAAGGTTAAAGTTTCAAGTTTTGTGGGGAATCTTCAAAGTTGCTCAATATGAGCACCATTCGTCACACGGCAGACATCTAGTCGATAGTCCATTTCCTGCCAAACGCGTTCCAGCATCTTGACGTCAATGGTTCCCACAACTGCCGTTACTCGAGCCTTTAGTTCGTCAATATCTCTTGGAAGGGGCGGCACATAGACTTGTTGCTTGACAAAGCCCCAAAGGAAAAAGTCACACGGGGTAAGATCTGGAGACCTAGGAGGCCAGGGCATGAGAACGTCATCACCTCGCCCAGATCTCCCAATCAATCTACCAGGCAGCCTTGTGTTAAGAAACTGCCTTACTCTAAGACTCCAGTGTGGTGGTGCACCATCTTGTTGAAAAATGAAGTCATCAGATTCTGCTTGTTCCAACTGAGCCATTAACCAGTCTTCCAGCATGTTGAGATAGGATTCACCAGTGATAGTTGCCTCTTCAAAGACACCTTTCTTGGAAATTGCACAAAACACGTTCACTTATGGTGAATCTCGCTCGTGCTCAAGAAGTTTATGAGGATTCTCAGTACCCCATATGCGAGTGTTATGCTTGTTAACTTTGCCATTCAGATGGAAGGTCGTCTCATCGCTAAAAACAAGCCGGTCATCAAAGCCGTTATCTTCCAACTTCTCTTGCATTGCAATGCAAAAGTCACGGCGAAGTGGCTTATCAGTGTCCTTCAACTTTTGGACCAACTTGAGCTTGTAAGGTACCATTTGCAGTCGTTTCCTTAAGACACGCCAGACAGTTGCTGGAGCAAGCTGAAGTTCCCTGCTGGCTCTTCTCACTGATTTACGGGGGCTCCGCTGAAAGGGTGTCCGAACTTGCTCAACTGCATCTTCTGAAGTTGAAGGGCGACCTGTTCGCTTACTTGGGCACAAACACCCATCTTTCACAAATTTAGCATGCGATCTGACAATGGATTTCCTTTCAGGGGCTTCTTTTTTAAATTTCCTGCGAAATGCACGCTGAACACATGTCCACGATTCAGTCTTTGCAAATTGGAGGATGCAAAATGCCTTGTCTTGTTTAGAGAACGCCATTACTGCACCTGGAAAGATAACACGAAAATCATTAGTATGACCAAAAACTTGATTAAGCAAGCTTTAAAATGGCACCAGTTTCATTTTTCTACCTGGAATAGTTCATGAGATATACGCATTTGTAATGTTCCCAAGACTTTTGAAACACCCTGTATATTAATTCTCCTTTATTAATAGATATGTAGCATATGTTTCCGCTAGAACAAAACTATCACTTTTCTTAATTCACTTTAAATACTTTTTCAATTACTCCATTATTAGTAGCACACGACATTAGCATTTAAAATATGAATAGCTATATGTTGTTTGAATTAGACTACTGTTAAGTAAATGTGTGTCTACTCTTTTTTATTTGATTGTTTTAAATATGTATATGTAAGCAATTTGTAAAGCTTGATTGCATGTATATTCTATCAATAAATTGTGTAATTATATGCATCGTGTGCTTAATATTATGCTGATCGCTAGCACCGCGTTTCCATTACTTACTTATGTATGTGTGATAACAACTTAAATAGAAAAAAGCTGTTTTACAAAAACTTAATGTTTAACTAATTGCGCGAACAGAATAATTTCTGTTCGCGGAATTATTCAGATAATGTTTCATAATTTGTACTTTTCTGATAAATTCGGAGTACTGTCCTCATCTTGGATTGTATTCCCACAATATGTCGGATAATATAATCTCTGGCCCTCTTTCAGGTGCGTATTGTCGAACTCAGAAAATAATTATGTCAAACACGAGTATTTGTACAAAATTTAATATGAAGGTAAGTTTCTTCTTGCTCCGTAGGCCAAGGACCAGGTAGAGTAGTTATTAATTGTATTCTAACTATCGACTGTATTGAGGATGGAACCTGCTATCGTCACTTTGTCACCTACAACTGAATATAACTGTGCATTTTTGATCCGTTGCCAGGAGTCCATGCGGAAAATTCTAGTACGTATTTTAGTAGATGTAAACCTATTGTGTTTTATGTGTACTGTTAATACTGTTTACTACTTAATACTATATACAAATATATATCCCATAATTTAATATGTTAGTACGATTCGGGCTTTATAATTGTCAAAGATCTGATATATATATATATATATATATATATATATATATATATATATATATATATATATAGGATCAAATATAAACAAAAGTAAAAACTTTTAGTAAGCGGAACCTATTGTGAAAAGGATTAGCTCAATATACAAGATAGAGCAATTGTAGAGATAGAAGAAAAAAAAAGAGTGATAAATATGCGACGATTGTTCAAATTTATTTCAAATTTCAATTGTTCAATGCAAGCTGTATTCAGTAATAAACTTATGTTTATTATTCTTTCCTTAAGCCAAGGCTTTTCAAAGATCGAAATCTTATCATCAGAGGAGAAATACAGATGGATAAGTTGGCTTTCAAAAAAACCAAAGTTCAAATATTTGAAATATATGAAAATTATTATTAAAGGATTTTTTGTTAAAAAAAACGTAGTGAATGAAAAGAAAAATTCCGTGAAAAAATATATGCAGATTGTCCGGGTGGTAAATTTCCGTTGAAAAGAAGTCAAATGAATTGTAGAATGTGAAGAAAACTCTTTGCGTGGGAGCAATGTGGAGAAAGTGCTCAAAATATAGGTGAGTCCAGACGCACTTAAAGGGGATTGAAAAGGGAGAAATTGGCCATTTTTATATACTTCCGGGACCAAATAAGGAAGATGATATCTCGTTCCAGGTTTAAATCCAAATGAAACAAAAATGCAAAATGGTTAAATATTTGGGGTTAGGGGGGAGGGTTTATGAGGTACGGGTTGTTTAAATTGCCGCTTTGAGAGTTCGGAGGAAATAAAAAAAGAGGGCAAAGGAACAGGAGGAAGGCTGGTATGGGGATGAAGTTAAAGTGACAGGGTGGTTGAGGGTGTATGCGGGCAGTAGGATATATGTTTTGGAGGGTGAGATTAATCTGAAGCGGGATAGGTGTGTCAAGATTGTATTTTAAAAATAGAAATCAAATGAGTGAGCTTCTAACATTTCAGAGGTGACAAGTGAAGCAGCTAAAACGAATTAAATTGTGGTTACCGGTAAGGGTTTCTGGGGGTTAAAAAAGGGTTAAAATAGAATTAGTTAAAAGCATGGTAAAATAAATAGAGGTATGAGAGAGAGTGAATGACTAAAATTAAAAAAATTAAAAAGATTTAAAAAATTAAAAAAATTAAAAATTAAAATTTAAAATTTAAAAGGAGCTAGGGAATAGTTAATTTTAAAAACATTAAAAAATTATTTTAAAACAAAATTAAGGGTTATATGAATAATTAGAAGGGACATTAAATGACCAAGGAGAAAAGAGGGGGAAAATAAATTAATGGGAAAAAAGTTAGTTAAATTAAAGATCAGGTCTATCCTACTCACACACATTGAAATTTAGGAGAGGGGAACAGTGTAAGGGATAAGGATAGATTGTTTAGAACAGTTTGTTTCGATTACAAGTAATGGGGGTGGGATTAGGTTGGTTCAATTAAAACTTGAGTGCAGTGTCAGTGTTATAATCTATAGTTTAAATGGTGAGTGAGTCGTAACAGGGTGACACTTAACAATTACAGTTTAAAATTAAATTAGATATATAAGGGAAGCTAGCAAGGGGTTTCCAAGTAGATTGAAAATATGCTTTGAGGGGATGGGGGTGAAATTGGTCAAAGATAAGGTAAGGTGAGCAGAAGAGAATAGACCAATAGAAAATGGCTCGCGAGAAGTTAGAGGGATTAGGATTATTCAGAATAGGCCAAAATAAGTAGTTATGCAACTAGTCTGAATCAATCAATTAGCTAAAAAAAAATTCTCAAGGGGGGTATGGAGGCTATTAAGGAGATAGGATAGAAATGCTAGTAACAATTGAATGTATATAAGTGTTATGGGCCAGGGTTGGATTGAAAAATTAAGCAAACTTACATGTTGATGCTTGTGTGGTAGAGATCTAATAAGAATTATAGGGGGTATAAATGGACCCAATTGGGGGGGGGATTCGAAGATCGTAGTTAAAAAGAGGACGAAAAAGTTACAGGGGAAGATGTTGCTATTAGGGGGAATACAGTATAAGGAGGATATAGTGGATGTGTGGGAGATAATAAGAAAGTGAGAATAAGAGGCCATGGAGGAGTTTGTGGGTAGGTTTACGGATAGGAGAAAGGTGATAAATATAAGAGGTTGGGAGTGGAGCAGAAGTGAAAGGATAATAAGAGCTATATTGCAGATGAGGTAAATGTCTAGATATTAGATATGTTAATGATCGGTGCGAAGTAGGAGGAGTAATGTTAGTTCAATCTACTATAGGTGTTACTGGTAGATATAGTTGTTAGGTGCAATGGGGAGGAACAATTTATTGGGAGGGTTAATTGGTGAGATTAACGGCGTTAAGAATAGAAGTTACAAACTTACCCTGGGATATAGTTTAGAGATTTGTCAGATGCTAAAAAATGGGGGGGGGGGTTATTGGCTGGGAGGAGGAGTGTCAGAGGGGGTAATGAAATTAATGTATTTAAATTTTCGCTTGTGTCTGCAATTTGAAATAAGTTAATTTTTGGAGTTAATAACATTTAAGTGCTTGGATGCAGTGGCTATCATATAAGTTTCCAAGGTACAAAGTTGGCAGAATGAAGAACCAGGAGTATATGAGTTTGACTTTTTTAATATAGACCAACTTAGGGAGTAGGGGATCTTTTTGATGTTAAAACTTTTTATTAGGTTGGAAAGAGAAGTGCTAGTGGTACTATTATTGTTGTGTTTAAAAGAGTAGATATGGTTAGAGATTAAAGTCTTACTGGGGAAAGCACTGGCACCAATATAGGTATGAATTTTGTGGGGGGGGTGTTATATTATTTGTGTTGTTTATATTATTGGGGATGCTTCCGGTTTGTATGTTCAGATTCTGGTCGAGGTTTAAGTTAGGGTTATTGGTTGGGGAAAATGGGGTATCTTGGGGGATGAGGTCGGATCCATTATTAGTTAGTGGTAGGTGTTGGTCAGTGCGAAGTGTGTTATTTAGTGGAGGGGGTTGCTGATGGGGATGGTTGAGGGGAAAGGAGGGAGATTGTATGTTGGTATTATTTTGCATATTGGTATTAATTTGTGTAATGGTGTATTGTTTAACAGTACAAGGATATATAACGTTACTTTGTATGCAATCACCGTTTAATGGGCATTCTCTAGATGTTTGGCAGTTGCAGTTATTAGTGGGGTGTATGGTAGGTGTTGTTTGTTGGGCAGATTTAATTTTTTGTTGTTAGATGTGATGATGGTTTGTGCTATATTGGGCATTGTGGAGTAAGAAATGTTAATAGAGTTCTTATTTAAAATAGTGCTATATTTATGTGGGTGCTTGAACGAGTTATCTAAAATTTTGAAGAATTCCTTTGAAAAGCCTTGGCTTAAGGAAAGAATATTAAACACTAGTTTATTACTGAATACACCTTGCATTGAACAATTGATATTTGAAATAAATTTGGACAATCGTCGCATATTAATCACTCTTCTTTTTCTTCTCTCTCTCTCTCTCTCTCTCTCTCTCTCTCTCTCTATATATATATATATATATATATATATATATATATATATATATATATATATTAGTCTCGTTATTCTAGATGCGTTCAAGCAAATGCGGATGCTGGTAAGTGTCACTTCTGCACTGAGGATCGCGAAAGCCCGAAACGACGCTGTTTGTAGGTATAAATAACACCTTTATATAAGTAAGAATTATTTAAGATTTTGTACCCGGAAGGAGAACAAGCGACATTCGTTGATTACATAAACGATTTCGTTCGAAACTCCGTACAGATTCCCGAGTTCGAAATAAAGGTTTCCGAGTTTAATAAAACGCGCCTGAATAAGGTTGTAGGTTACATCGGCCATCAAGTATGAACAGAATAGTACAAATATTACACAGACGCCTTAATTCTATACAGCTGTAATTGTGTCCATTTCTTTTCTTTAAAAGTTCAAATATTGTATTCATGTATTCTGAAACATTAATAATTAACATGGCTGCTCCATTGACTCATAACCATGTGGTTACACAATGATTATATCTATTATAACACCAAATATATGTATTGAAATAATTTTCATGAATAGAATATCATTTTATGAAAATCTCGTATCATGTCAATGATTATAGATTTGTTATTAAAAATGTAATCCGTCGATAACATTAGGATCTATACAGTATAATATAATGATCTGAATTATGGAATAATGTTATTATAACATTTGCTGATAGTTTTAACTTAAATAGTAAACGATTATAACTGCCCAAAATTATTTAATGTGGGTACTGCTCAGAAGTTCTTTATTCTTATTATTAGAGGATACTAATGTTTTTGCTCTACAGCTACATTCAGTATAATTTTAATACGCGTAACAATCGCTCCCTTTTTATTTTTGCCTTCCTCCTATTCTATTACTTTCTCTATATATACATGTGTATATATCCTCTTTTCACACCCTCATCAGTTTACGGCCAGTTTTCTCTATTCACGGTTTACCGCCAGTTTCGTCGACCAAATTGTCACCCTGTTGGCGTACAAAACGTTGCTTCACGACCAAGACGAGGTTAGTTGTCTACCGCGAATATAACATTGTCTTCCGTTGTTCATGCCCAACGGTTTTGCCTGCTGTCTATGTAGCATGTCTATAAAATGATATCACATATACTTTAGTTATTTTTCAAACTTGCAAGCTGGTAGAAATATAAGACACTCAAGAGTACTGCTGTTGTATATAAAGAAGGAATCGCAGCGTAACATTTGACAATTGTGCCTGTAATCTATCTATGTACAGAAAACTGCGTCGCTAACTCTACGATTTCCACAAGAATAAAAACAATGTAGTTAGGAAGCTTGATGATGCAGCAAAAGAGATGATTAAAAAAACGAAACACTACTTTAAAGTGCTAGAGGAAGTAAACAATGCTTGCTTGTGTGAAGTAATCAAACGCAATTCCCTGGTGATTGTGTTAGTGAAGAAGTAATTTGTGAAAGTTTATGCGATCTGCTGATACAATTAGTGAGTACAAGGTTCGAAGCTGGAGCTTTTAAAGCCATTACAGTTGTGTACAAAAAGATTCGGAGTAGGAACTGTCAAACATAGGGCATTAACGCAGGGTAAGATAGTAAGTTCGACATTGATGGTCCTAAGGAATTCATAATTAGATTTGCGAATTCATTAGAAAGTAAAGACTACGTAACATAAAAAATATTCACATTTGACGACATTGGTTTATTTTAATACAAAGAGCTAACATTAACATACACCCCCCCCCAGAAAAGGTAGGCACCTACCGCATAAAAAAGTATAAATCGTAGCCGTGCACTTCTAGTATGGGTGAACAAATGCAGTGACTACAAGAGAAATGTTCGTCATTTGTATCAAACAAAAACCGAATGTGTGATTGAATGCAGCAATGTATAAGAATATTTAATTGAGGTTATAAAGGGTATGAATAACATGTATTTTATTCATAGAGTGAATTGATGGTCTCAGCTATTTGATAAATCTTTCCAAGATAAACGATGAAATGCATCTTTGTCAATTATGATGAACCTGAACAAGCCTGTATGACAGTTTAATGTACTAGAACAAAGTTTATGGATATATATATATATATATATATATATATATATATATATATATATGTGTGTGTATATATAATGTATATATTTATATGTATATATAATGTGTATATTTATATGTATATATGTATATATATATAATGTATATATTTATATGTATATACGTATATATATATATATAATTTATATATGTACATGTATATATGTATATATATATATATGAATTATGTATACATGTATACATACATATATATATATATATAATGTATATATATGTATAAACGTATAATATATATAAATATACATATATATATATAGAGATATATATTTGTATATATAATTATATATATATATCATATATATATATACATATTATATATATATGTGTATATATAATTATATATGTATATATATATATAATATAGATATATATATATATATATATATACATATTATATATATACATATTATAAATATATATATATATATATATATATATATATATTTATATATATATATATATAAATATATGATAATTTATTTCATTTTGGCTACAAAATTGATTTTGTTTAACGAGAGCGATTAGAGGCGCTCCTGATCGTCAGGTCTTGAAATAACATCATGCCTGTTAAGATAGGTTCAGAATACCACGCAGTTTTATGAAGGTGACAGAAATTTAAAATAAAAATACAAATTGAATATGAATAGAAACAAAAACAAAAACAAAAACAAAAATAGAAATAGAAATAGAAGTAAGAAAAGAAGAAAAAGAAGAAGAAAAAGAAGAAGAAAAAGAAGAAGGAACTATTAAGAGCTACATGGGACATAGAAAAGAAATAAAAAGAGATGAAGAGAACGCAGTCGTGATTTGGTGAAGGCTAGACGAAATATTAAAGCGTCAACGCGTGTCATAAAAGAAAACTCTGTCTGGGTCTTGCTTTTACAAGTAACAGATTATCCAATTTGGTAATATGTCTATGAAAATGGAAGGGAGAGAGTCACCCTATAGGGAAAGCGTGTGAAGTAGTAGGGAAAGAATGGAAAAAAAATTTACGGTTCTAATAACAATAACATTAAAAAGTTCAAGAATTCAAGATGAAGAATGTCTATATACATGGCAAAACAAATATACAATTATGAGTACAGCAAATACGTAATCGTAATTATACTAATAATATAAAAATATAAGAAATATATGCACGCATATATACATATAAACACATACACACATATATATATATACATATATATATATATATACATACATATACATACACACATACATATATATAAACACACACCCACATACATACATGCATATGGACATAACCACATACACATACACACATACACAAATACATATACATATATACATATATATCCATATAAGTGGGCAAGTAACAGATTATCTAATTTGGTAATATGTCTATGAAAGGGGGCGGGAAGGAGTAATCCTATATGGAAAGCGTGTGAATGAGTAGGGAAAGAAGGGATACAAATATTTTAGGTGCTAATAACAATAACATTAAAAAGTTAAAGAATGGAAGATGAAGAATGTCTATATACGGGTCAAAACAAATATACAATTATGAGTACAGCAAATATGTAATCGTAATTATACTAATAATATCAAAATATAAGAAATATATATACACATATATACATATAAACACATACACACACATATATATATATATATATACATATATATATACATACATATACATACACACACATACATATATATAAACCCCCACCCACATACATACATGCATATGGACATAACCACATACACATACACACATACACAAATATATATACATATATATATATATATGTATCCATATAAGTGGGCAAGTAACAGATTATCTAATTTGGTAATATGTCTATGAAAGGGGGAGGGAGAGATTTACCCTATATGATGAGCGGGTGGATGAGTGGGGGTGGAGGGATACAATATTTAAGGTGCTAATAATAATAAAATTAAAAAATTAAAAAGTTAAATAATTGAGGATTAAGAATATCTATATACGGGTCAAAATAAATATAAAATTATGAATACAACAAATATGTAATCGTAACTATACTAATAATATAAAAATATGAGAAATATATATACACATATATACACATACACACATACATATATATATATATATATATATGCATACATATATATATAAGAATAATAATAATGATAATAATAATACTAATAATGATAATACTGATAGTAATAATAATAATAATAATAATAATAATAATAATAATAATATCTAGAGTGACAATGGTAATTAAGATGATACTTTTCTTATAGTAGTCCTAAAAAGATCAGGTTTAGGTTCTTATTTATCTTTGGCAATGCCAGTATATATATATTTTATAAATGGTGGTATTAGTGAAATATATAAGGGATACTCAAGATAAAAGCACGACATAGTAGCAATTAAGATGATGTAGTATTCATAAATTATTAAGATTGCCAAAAGGTCATTTTTTCGTGTTTATATATAATAAGGAGGGGGTTATATTCTGGGTATTTTGTCATAGAAGGGAGAAAGTATAAGTAGTATTTATGGATTTAAGAGTAAGGGTAAAATTTCTGGTTGTATTCAGAAACAATGAGGTAGAGTAGGTAAATGGTTACAGACCCATAGTTGTTCTGGGGGATGTGATTACGGGGTAGGTGGGGAGAGATGGGTAGGAGTGGGGGTTGATAATATGTTAGAAGGGATGGTAGAATGTGTTGGAGATGAGTTACGATAGTGTAAGTAGAGAGAGAAGATAATAGGGGGTAAAAATGAAATTATGTGGGTAAGTAGAGACATTATATAAGAAAAATCTAGGTGTCAACGATTTATATGGGATTTACAATAGATTAAAGTGGGGTAGGGGGGCTACTAAGGAGGTAAAGTCTACTGTGTCGGCAGTTGATGGATGTCTCCTGTTTTCTGTTGAAAAGTTTATTTTTGTCATTGAAACGGATAATTTCTAATTTTTCGTTTAAGCATAGATGGCATGGTGTATTGAGTGACTTGCAGATACTAGATTTTTTTAGGATTTTCCATTTAATTATAGGAGTTTCATTTTTTATTTTAAGTTTATGATAATGTAAAGATAGTTCGGTTTGGCCAGGGTGGTTAGGGTAGTTGAAGAAGAGGTTGTGATTATAGAATCGTTCTTTGAAATTATTTCCTGCTATTCCAATATGAAATTTAGTTTGGGATGGGTTTTCAGTTGGAAAGATAGATGGCTTAAAAACTACTTAGGTTGACAAACATTTTTGGTTTAGGGGTCAGTTAGTTTTATTTATGCAGTTACAAGTTCTACTAAGGTTAGGGGGTGTTAATGTACTTAATATTTTATTATTGTGTTTTTTAATGATTTTTTGAAAGTTATCTCCACAGCTGTAACTCAGTTTAAGCGTATTTTTATTAAAAATCTTGTGGAGGACATTGCTAGTGGTGAAATGAGTGTTAATTAGATTAAGGAATTTTTTGCCTAATTTAGTCTTAATCATATTATTAAAAGGAGGTGTAAACCAGATGATTTTTCTATTTCTATTTTCATTAGTACTAAGGTTATTTAGTGCAGGTGGGATATATTCTATTTGGGTGTTTTTATAACCACTTTCCTTTAGCGCTTTATTATAGAGGTTTTTTATGTTGGTAAAAAATGTTCATATTGGAAGAATTGTTGCTAATCCTACGACTAATAGATTTAGGGGTGTGTTTAGTTATAGATTAAGGGTGGTTAGATAAAAGGTGGGCATAAAGAGGGTAGGAGTTATCTTTGGCATAGGGTTCAAAGGTTTGCTCAGTGAGATTAAAAGTTACATCCAGGAAATTGACTTGTTTGACATTAGAAGTAACTAAACTTTTAGGTCTAATCTTTTCATTTCTATAAAAATTAGTTTCTTAATTCTTTCACATGTAAGTCTGTTTGCGTTTATAACGAAGAGAAGCCATCATCTCTGTACAGTCCAACCGTATCTACCTCAAAGTCTCTAGTCAGGTTATACAATATGTATAAGCCAACCAGGTCGGTCATCCCCCCAGAGTCCAAAGAGCCCATAGAAATGTGAAATGAAGAAATATTACCACTTTTTGTCCATTGCTCGTTATTATTAATTGATAGTGTGGTGCGGCATTTTCTTATAATATTGATTTCTTCCTCTGATATATTTGAGAGATATGTATGAATAAAAATAATTATATGTATATATATATAAACATATATGTATATATATATATATATATATATATATATATATATATATATATATATATATATATATATATATATATGATAAAAAAAAGAAAAACGTAAGACCTGAATCTAAACGTTTCGCTAACCCGATGCGTGGAATTTTTCAAGAGTAAAAAGCTAAAAGTGGTAAAAGTTGAGTGAAACGTTTCGTTA
Source organism: Sepiola atlantica (assembly GCA_963556195.1). Classification (NCBI taxonomy): domain Eukaryota; kingdom Metazoa; phylum Mollusca; class Cephalopoda; order Sepiida; family Sepiolidae; genus Sepiola; species Sepiola atlantica. The sequence continues at coordinate 156,548,897 of OY744515.1, read as the reverse complement.
TTGGGGGCGTAATATATTTTATTATATTTTATACTATTGTATTTATTTGATCCTTTTACACTTCATTGTCAGATGAATATATATCGAGATTGAGAGAGACAAGTAAAATATTAGAATACATATTTTAAAAACAAAAACATTATTACGTCATCCGTTGTTCAACACTACGTGTTTTCAAATAAAAGAGGTTTATTTTTTTTTATCTATTAAGCCCTGCCTTTTTTAAAGAGGCTAATCTTATCATCAGTGGAATACATTGAGATAAGTTGGTAAAGTGAATAACCAAAAGTAAAAATTTGAAAATAATTTAATAGAAGATAAATACCAGTATAAAAAGTGCAGAAAATGTCCAATTCTAAGAGAAGAAGGTGGAAATATATAAATATCATTTTAGCGTGTAAAGCTGCATGAAAATCGTTGGAGCAGGTTCAAAAATCTTAACTCCATGAAAAGATTGGCGTCTAAAAATAATAGAATTCGTTGTATTTTGGAAGAAGCCTAACCTTTAAATGCCGAAATTATGCTGTTGAAAGATGTTATATCATTATATATATATACTTATATACATATATATATATATATACTTATATATATATATATATGTATATATTATATATTTATACTTATATAAATATATATATACTTATATATATACCTATATATATATATATATACATATATACTTATATATATAAATATGTATATATATACAAATATATATATACATATAAAATATATATACATATATATGTATACAAACATATATACACACATACATATGCATACACGCTGTATATGTACACGCATATGTACATATATACATATATATACATATATATACATATATACACATATATATGCATACATATATATTTATATATGCATTCATATATGCATACACATATATGCATACATACATACATTCATATATACAAATATATATATATATATATACATACACACATATATATGCATATATATATATAAATATACACATATATAAATATATATATATATATACACATATATGCAAACATATTTATATTTACACATATAATGGTAACCACAAACATTTGTTACGTGTGCTATAATCGCCTGTTTTGATTGTTTAGATTGTTGGACAAATAAGACCTGAATAGGAGAGAATTTTAATGTATACTAGACACATTACTTGAGTGTACAGAGATTTGTCAGGACACCCTAGCATAAGAATACTTCCTCTTAAAAGTAAACCCTCACCAAATATTAAAAAATCACATGGTATTCGAAGCCCAAATAACTCCCTTGGCCTGCCTACACACTTGCTCATATGAGGAATTGTTCACGTTCTCCAAGTGATGGTGCATCTAGTTACAGCATTAAGCTTGATACTTAATCAGACTAGATGAATTCTTTCTTTAGAATCAGGTAAGAAAGAAAAGAATACTATAACATAGTCTACTGAAAAAATACTATAACATTGTCAACTGATCAATCGAAGAGAGGAAATTTAATGTAAAAAAACTTGAATGTTAAACTCAAATATCTATGTATCTCATCTAAAGATCAAGAGTATGCCACGGTTTTTCAAAACTAACAGGGGAGTGAAAAAAAATAGACCAAATCACATCAGTGAGGAAAGTGTGGTGAAAGTATCATTACCAAGTTCGTCGACAAAATATCTGAGATACTGACAATATCGTTACTTTTTCATTTAAGTGATTCGTTTAACTTGTGATTTGTCATAAGCGTGTACGGTCTGAGATTCAATAATTTATAAACTGCTACGGGTGAACTTTAATAGGATAATCAGGTTTCTTGTATAACCTTCGAATAGACATGTTAATTAAGATTTCTGCGTTCATTCCAGTTAACTATTATTCAGTTAGGATCTTTAAGTTGCAGCATCAGCAATGAATCCGTTTCGGTAACTATTTCAATTAGTCAAATTGCTGTATTCCGATACGAAGCAGAAACTTATGTTTAAAGCCATGTTCCACGTTGTAACAATATTCTCAGTAACATTGTTACTCTTAATTCACATTTGAAATAAAATAAAGTGTTATTCCTTAGTGTTACATCCGACAAGGCCTTCGGTTCTCGGCTTTGTCACTACTTCTTTTTTCTGTGTGTCAGCTTAACGTCACAATCGTTAACGTCACCATCGTATTATAAATCGTTATAAAACAAGGTCAAAATATCAGGCATGGGCTAACTTAGAACTGATTTAACTTTAGGATATCTAGGTCATATGTCACGGTCACTAAAAAAAGTGGAAGTCACACTTTTGGCGATGACTTCGGTTCTATTCAGGGTAGAGACTTGCTACCCTACCCATATTTTTAAATATTATATGATTATGTCATTCGCCTCTGATTGCTAGTAATAATTTGCGTTCTCACAACAGCTGGTTTCTATTGAATGGACCACAGTTTTGGACAGGTTTGCTGCATCTAAATATGATGTGGCTTACCGTTTCGTTATTTTCTCAACATAGTCTACCTTTACTGTTTTGCTGGATTTTGTATGTTATGTTTTTTTCATATAGTTAGTTATCATCGTATTGTTTTTTACGACTCCTGCTAATAAATGTTGTTATCCGAACTACTGTTTACACATAGGATAGTATTCTTACCACATTTCGGCTGATGTAATCTCCAACCTTCTTCATGCGCAACTTGTCCAACTTCAAAATCTTTATGTCGAACTCAACAATCTCTACAGAATTTCGAACAGAATTATTTTATTTAATTCAATGGGATAGCTTGCAGTAATGACCGCCTAGAAGTCTTAAGTGTATCGTAATTGCATTTTTAGTATAGCCCGTACTGAGGATCGAACTTTCAACTCACAGAATTCTGTCACTAAGAACTGGATATTACTTAGCACGTTTTCAACTACGTGACGGTAAGATGATATATTATATCTAAATCCATTATGTTATTTGTTGTGGCTTTCTTTAGGGTGATTTTATTAATAAACTTTCTGTTCGTTTTTAAATTTGTCAAGCCTATACCTGACTGTTTAAAGATGTTTACGTATTCAGGTTTCAGCTTTATTTTTCCTCTTATTTCTTCACCGTGAAGTGTGTTCGTCTCTGTCGTATCTTTTTTGGCATTCGTGTCTTTATATTTTTTTATCAGCTGTTCTAGTTTGTTTATAATAGTAGGATTTACAAATGTATATTCATTATATTTTATTTCATGTTATATTTTAGCTGTGTGTTTTCTGTCATAGTTATACGGTTGTTACAACCACCATTAACGGCTTTAGACTTTCTTTTTAGTATCCTTTTATTGTATATTACAGTCAAATTTATTTTTTTGTTTTTACATTTACGAGATAAAAGGTTTATTAGTATATCTAGTGGATATAATGACGTTAATCTACGTAAGGACACATCATGTAGTGATAAATTATAATTTTAATAATCTATTAAAATCATGCTCCCTCTGGTCGTATATTTTTGCTAGGCTATCGCGTCCCCCTTCTCTTTCGCTGTCTGCGAGAGGGTTTCCCTATTTACTTACTTGTCCAGAATTATATAATTGTGAAACAACTACATACAATACCTACTTAAAGCTAAATATGTGTTTAGACTATTAAAATAATTAAAGTTTTAGTTTACACAATTATTTATTTATTCTTCATCATCGCGCATGCTTCAATTCATGTTTTGAAAAAGGGCGTAAATCATATATCTTCGACGTTACGCTATGATTATTTTGTTGAAGGAATGTTTTTAGACATATTTATTAGAAAGTGCATATAGCTCAGTTTGTAGAACGTCTGGTAAAAGATCGCAAGGTTGCTGTTTCAATTTCTGGCCATGGCATCGACTTTATGTGTTGGGGATGTATTATTTACTATTGATACAATATTTTCCATTTCTAAAAGTAGATTTTATCTTTGATATTTCGAAAGTACACAAATTCCGTCATGTATTTATCACGTTTAAAAAATTGGGACTGACGAACAGACAGCCACACAGGCGGACAGACGGAAAACATCCCTATTTATATAAAATTATTAAAATTACATATGACAAGCTAGCATGTATTAAATCCATTAGATCATAAATATTGTCTATTTCATGTGTATGGTAGTATGTTTGATGTTAGGATGTGTAGGATACGTCTGGTTGATTTTTTCCGTTAGTAATATTATTTTAATCCAGTCTTCCGGCTTTAAGAATCGCAGTTTCTTTTTATCCCGGATCATCGTATCTTTGGTACGATCAATTTCTCTTGTATATTCCACTGTGTGTTCTATAATTTCCTGTTGAGTGTTTTCAAAGGTTTCAATATGTATATCGTGTTTAACATATCCCCGTCGATTTCCGCAAGGTAGCTGTTTCCTGGTGTTTTATTACTTTATCTATGTTTCCGCTTATTTCAATTAACTGGAGTGCTGGGAACTTACATTGCGTGGTCGCCGTGTGATGGTTCAAAGACTTATCGCATGACTCTAGTGACTCGTATGTGTGGGATTTCTTTTATAACAGTATTTCATTACAAGTGTAGTTATATTCGTGGTACATTTAGTTTACTGCATTGATCAAATATCAACCCTGTAGTTCGGGTGTTGCTATTCCGCCACTTTTTCGTCTTCTTCTTCATTTATCTACTTCTTCTCTTTCTTCCCCTTCTTCTTTTTCGTTATTGTCTTCTTCTTCCCCTTTTCTTCTCGTTATCTTTCTCCTTCTCCTTTTCATTCTCATTCTTCTTTTTCCTCTTTTCTTTCTTCTCTTTCTGCTTCTCCTTTTCCTTCTGATATTTCATCTCCCTCTCCTTCTGATTCTTCTTACCCTTCTCATACTTCTTCTTCTTCTTTTCCTTCTTCTCAAATATAAAACCTCCATTCGAGTCGAACATTTTAGCTAGAATATACGACACAAAATATTTTCCTACTTACATCCAAATTGGAAAGTAATGTGGGAAAATCGACTCTGCACCGGGTTTTTTTTATATATATATTATTATAGTCCGGGCTATTATATAACGGATACTTCCAAGGTTTCTGCTATAGCTGGTTTCAATAACCTCTCTTGTTCTTCTATGGTATCATCTTCTAGTCTTTTCTCCCATCTCTGTTCATATGATAGGACTAGCGTTTAGATTTTACCGATATGTATAGCTATCATACCTGCTAAGTAGAAACGTCAACTCTTTAAATAATCGCTTCATCTCATCTGATGATTTGAGTCTTCCTTTCTTGATTAAAAGTAGCCCACACATTTCTATTTCGTATTCTATTAGTATTTTCTAGCAAAAGTCTCTGCTTGTGTTTTTAGTGTCTCTTTTTTATGTTTGTTCGTAATAGTTTTACGTCATAATACAAGAGGTCATCATACAAAGCGGTGTTTTTTTTCCTTCTATTTTTGCAAATTTCTATCAAGCATTCCATCTGTTGAGTATATATTAGAGTGGCTATGGTTATGATAAAAATATATGAATATTCAAAATATGCCATAAAATACATCTTTTAATGTTCATCGCTATCGGGTGTCGTTCTCTTGTGGTCAGTTCCAGTCGTCGTTGTATATATTAGTATATGTACTTCCTGCGTGTTCTTCGGAAATGTGTAGAGGTTCTCTATGTAATTAAGTGGTTTATTCTTTTTTTTTTGTTTGTAAGTTCATAGGAAGAATTTCGCCTCTTCATTATGTTGTTGCGTGTGAATTTCTATCTTAAAATTAATGAGGAGAGAGGAAGAGAGAGAGGGGGAGAGGGGGAGAGCGAGAGAAAAAAAATGTATGCTTGCAAAATCCACCTCGGATGTCTAATTTTTGTTAGATGTTGTCCTACGGTTGTCATTTTCACTAGTGTTTCCATTGTTTACTTAATAATGGTAAATAACGTTGGCAGATATTTTGTACATCCGAAATGATTCAAGTATGCTTTTAAGGGTGAGTCGTAGGCTTACTTGTAGTTGATCCATGCCATGGCTATTCGTTATTTGAAATATTCGTGATCGCTGTATCAGCGTGTTGGTCATATCTGCTGCTTTCAGTCATTTGCAAATAATACATAGTTTTATAAATAGATATAACAACTATTACTGGTCGTTTATTTTAATTTCATTCTATAAGATATTCTCAAAATGATTATGCTTGTATATATTTAATTAAATATTTAAGTAATACATATTGTACTAATTAATAGAAAACTATTCATTCTGTAAGAAGCAGTAGTTCTTACCAGAAGTATACACACAGACTTAAATATATAATTGAGTTGTCATTAGTATTCTGATATATATATATATATATATATATATATATATATATATATATATATATATATATCTGTCTACGTGTATGTCAGTACTATTTTCACCTTTTCAAATTATTATATTTGTTATTATTATTATCTCTCATTAATATTTATTTTTTATTACTATTGTTCTTTTTAGCATTTTCTTCATATTATTATTTTTTTTTTTTTTCTAATTATTATTTTTGTAATATCTGTATAATAATTTTACTCATATATTTTCGGATAATTGTTGTTATTATTTAAATTGAATTCCTCTCTATATATTCTTAATCTTTTTTAAAAATATTTTCATTATATTTCTCTTAAGTTTTCCTAAATAATTGCATTCTACCTGGTATTTTGTAATCGGATTTTTAAATTAAATTAAAGTTAAAAGTGTCTTTTTTTCTCTGATATTTATCACATAGAGGTGTATTCATCTATCCATCATACTTTATTATTATTTTACGTATTTCTAATTGTGATTCAGTTTCTACTGAAAAATGGAATTATATGTCTGAGTGTTATGTTTACTTATCTGTATATTCCTATTAACTGTATTATAGATGTGTTATATTCTAATGATTTTATTTTGTCAAGTATTTAGAACTATACCCTATCTTTGATTTCTATTTAAAATGCAATTAATTCTTATTTTGTATATTTATTATTTGTTTACTTATCTATTTTATTTTATTCTTATATAGCGTTTATTATTTTATTTCTCAATATTTTCCTTTTTATATACCTAATCTTGTTGTATTTTATTGTGTTATAACATTATCATCATTAGCAGTATGTAACTTATTATAAGTAGTTTTGTTCAATGTATCTATTGTTTATATTTTTATTGGTTTTTATTTATTGATCCATTTTTGTCCGATGTGTTTTCCTCTTATGTTAGTTATTTTCTCGATTCAATATATATTATGAATTCTTTGAATGTTTTATATGATTAATTTGTAATTTAATTTGCTGTGTTTTTGCTATTTATTAGGTATATTGTTTTATATGTGACCGTTGAATAACTTTATGACCACTGTCTTTTTAAAAATAATGATCTTTCTTTTATGCTGCGTATTAATTGCAGATAAGCGACTTTTGAAGATAATAAGGGATTTAATTGACAAATATGTATTAGTTTTTTTTTAGGGATTATATACACCTGCGCGTTTTCATAAACACTGGTATTATTTTTTAGTAATACTTCTCTTTTTTTGTTTGACTTACATGTCATTTTCACACGTTATAAGTTTATTATTAATAAACAACAAGTCTACGCTTAATATCATCATGATTATCATGTTATTGGTGTTACTCATCAGACATTACTCAACAAACAGGGGGGGGCAGGTCTGCATTCCTTTAATATATTCGATAGTCGAAGTAGACGCGCCGATATATCATAGATACTATTGCTGGACATGAGCTTTTAATAATTAAAATAAATAGTATACTATAGACTGACGTAATTTATTTCATATATAAGGTTTGTATATATGGTTTGTATATTGTTAGATGTATTATTTGCAAGTAAAACTTGTTAAACCATCGTCGCGTTCAAGTCTTCTTTATACCGACGTCAGTCCCAAGTCTTCTTTTGAGCGTTCTAGCTTACATCTTTTTCTCAAATAGTCGTCGATATCAGGCCTGATTAAAGTGAGACGATCCGAATACTCTCTGTTTTATCACAGTGAGCGTAACCGTTATGCAAAACGCAGATTGTTCCATGTCGCTTATGTCGGAGATAGTCTCTGTTTACTATATCAACTCATTGTTTAGAGACAAATTAATGCTATAATTTGTGTATGTAAACAATTACATTGGTGGATTTACATTTTAATCTGTTAGCATTTCGATGTATAATCAGTTTTGACAGACAATTATCTGCTCATTCGAACCTTGTTTAGGATTTAGTGAGTTCACCCACATTAGCTCAGTTAGAATCTTGTCATGAAGTCGGTTAATGATGTATGGCCGATATCCGGTAAAGAGGTTGTTCGAATTTCCTCGGGTAATTAAGGTTCTCTACATAAATGTTATTGCGAAAGATTGTAATGCTTCCTATTCATACACAATTATGATTAGATTGTTTTCCATGGGGGTTCGCATCTATGCAGTTTTCTACTGCTGATTATCTGGGATAATAAACGTTGAATCTTAATTCACGAGAAGCCTTATCATAAATAGCATAAATAACGTACGGTTGCCATTCGTAACACCGACAACATATGTTTGAGACACACATAATTATCAAAATCAACCGTAATAATAGAAGTATTTGTTTAAATATATATCTATAAAAATGTGTGTAACACTAAGGGAAATAATTCAGTATATATTCAAAAGAATTGATCGATTGTAATAAAAATACACGTTACATCACTGTGTTATTTTTAATTTTGAACTCATCCCATAAATATGGTGTATCTGCATTACTATTTGTTCACATATGCAATTGAACCAAAATCGTGTCGCCCTTTGTAATTGTGCGTATATGTATGACCGTGTATGTGAGTCATTTTAGAATGCATCGTTGCGTGCTGCTTTTTTCAGTGGGTGTATGCTTGTGATTGTGAGTTGCTGAATTGAATACTGTTAAATTTCTCTCTAGCCTCATAAGTAATAGGGAATCTGAGCTTAACATAATGTCCTGTTTATGTGGCTCAAGTGTTTGACTGCTGAAAATGTTGGTTCTAAACTACTTGGCCATTGGCCTAAAACGAGTAATTTAAGTTGAAGCCCTAAAAGTGATGTTTAACGAACGACAGAGGCAGTTATATACAGGGTAACGTGATTACTGTGTTTGCTTCTTTTGTAAATTTGGATCTGTGAGCCAATATTCGTACGAAAATGCAATCTCTGTTTTCAGATATAATTTTTAGTCGTAGCTTGTGCATTTTCACACACGCCGGCGGTAAACTAATATGTATAGCATTGGAATGCATGTCAATTCTATACATGTAACAATATTGAGTACTACTTTTCTTGGGGTCAAATACGCCAGAAATAAAAATTCATTCGAGGTGACAAATGAACTAATTAGTGACTGATGTTTTGATAAATATGATAAAAATAAGTAATTTAGGAGAATTGTCATGGCGCTCTTACTGTGAAACTGCATGCGTGCTTTCACAACAGTGGCCGTGATCGTCTTACATGTTGTGCCGGTTCAAAGATGATTCAATTATTACTGCAACAAAGCATTCTCATACCAAGTAAAACCATGAGTTCAATTTATAAACAAGGAAAAATGTTTCTTTTTGGATGTTACTTATGAAACTCGTGTTCCCAATTTGAATGGTAGACTTTTTTATTTTTATGTTTTAACATAGCTCACGCCAAACAAGGTCACTGTAGACGTAAGGGGCTACTAAGAACCAGGTGACATTTTTTGGGGGGAGGGGGGGGGTAAACCTAAATTTGATGCTTTGTCCGACTAAAATAGATAAGTCTAATAAGTACAATCCTGCTTGCTAATAGCCTCAGATTGGGCCATCCTGCCTGGTGAAAAACCCAGCTTCTACTGCTCGGTGGCTCTTTCAAACCCAAACTGACTGTCATGCTAGTCTTTCTCACTGGTCACCATTCGACCACCAAAGCCTGGCAGCTAGAGATATCCATTAGAGATAACTACCAGATGGTCTACTTAAATGAGGTTGTTCATGGAGAAAATCTAAGAACATAACTTTTTTGTCTCAGCATGATTCTCTGTTTTCAGGGGCACTTATTTCATATCCAAGAAAAATATGATTTTGTGTAGTCGAAAATACAAAATCTAAAATATGAACACGTTCTTCTGTGCCCTCCCCCTTTATTCGTTTGGCTGAGCATCAATCGTGTGCAATGTATGCGATTCCCATGCACCACGAAAACAAGTAGCCTACTGAGACTATATGAGACTATATAAATAAATATTTCCGCAAGACTAAATGAGGTAATTTAACATATATTTCAGCGAAATCATAATAAAGACATACTGATTAGATCGTGATTAAACAATGGAATGAAATGGAAATTTACTAAATTAAATCATATTAAAGAAAGAATAATACATGAAATTGCCGGTTTATGCTCTATAATAGTTAGAGTATTCGCTAATTGGTTAAAAGAAAAAGGTTCAATCCTCGGTCGAAGAATACGAAATGCAGCAAAAATTGCACTTGATTCCGTAAACACTCAATCCTGGAAAAGAAATGGCGCCCTCCCCTACACTTTGCTATAGTAACTAATAAAACGGAATCTTCGGGTCGCGCTCGCCTCTGGTCGATATTACTAGGTTTTGTTTTACTTGTCATACATGAAATAAAGATTAACTTTTCGGTTTGTTTAGTAATGTGCTATGTCGGTAATTTCTTGCAAATTTCTATATCATTGATTCAATTGTCTTTAACTAAAGAATAAATAAACAAACGTACACGTACCTGAGTGAGATAATGAAGCTAAAGTGAACATTGGGTCATAATTATCAGGAACTTTACCCTCCATCTTCTAAAAGAGATACACATGGTGACTCCCTAAATATGCAACTCATGGAATTCATTCTGCAATCCAACCATATTTGGTACAAATATACTTTACTTACGCCTGACTTGTCAGACAGTTTTATTTGGTGGCGTTCAAAGATCAGCACACCTAGCTACGTATTACAAAATGAGAAATAGTTTGAATCACTCGTTGTCCTTATTAAGTTGGGATGTCTTTTTTTTAATTCAGGTATATTTGAAGGATTATGTTGATCAGCATTATCTTAAATAGGACACAAATAAATATTTGAGTTGGGTTAATTTGCTGTGAAGGTAAAGGGCATTCGCCCTCACAAATCCTACTGATAAGACTATCGCAAAAGTGCCCCCGCATATCATTTAACAGCGATAAAACAAAGACTGATTAGACTAAATGAATGAAGTCAATGGACAAGTCAGGCAAAGACTCAGATTTACTTGCATAAAATACAAAAAAAGAACTGCGCAGTTTTTTAACGATTCCATGGGTGACGCTGCAAAATTCGTAAAAGCATTTTTAATAATTGAAAATGTCGAATAGAAAATGAGGTATGTGTTTGAGATTCGTACCAAATCTTCATGTGTTACAAGATTGAACATCTTCGATCCTATATAAAGGCAATGAGTTTATTAACACAGATGAAATGAACATAAACTTATTTTTGATAATATTCTGAAATATTCATCTCTTCATTCGAAATTGATTTTTTGGGACATAATAATAACAACTTTTACTTATATGTATGTATATATATATATATATATATATATATATATATATATATATATATATATATATATATATATATGTATGTATATATACATATATATATATATATATATATATATATATATATATAATTTCTATTAACATTAAAACAGTCTACACAAATACATTGTTTTTCTATGTTCAACTGCACAGTTTTAGGACTGATAATAAAATTAAAATGAAATAAATTGGCCAGATAGAATATGTATAGAGACTACCAGCAGTGTTTGACAACGTTTTGCTTCTCGAAAATAATTTCTGTGGTGGTGGGAGTATATAAGCATTTTAAAGCAACATTTTCTTAATATCGGCATCAATATGTCAAAACTCACACATTAGAACATTCAAATGCGGGGTTAATATACATGCTAAAGATAAATTATGGCATACCCATACATTAGCACGTACATTAATTACTACTTATGCCAATACATAGTTTGGCTAGACATATATTCATACAAAGAACTCAAGAAGACACCTGCGACAAAAGACATACATTTATCACCAATACTAGGTTATGGTAAGAGCCACCGGCCAAGTACACATGCAATCATATACTTAATACCATATCTAAACATATACAAATAAACATGCAATCATATACTTAATATCATATATAAACATATACAAATACACATGCAATCATATTCTTAATATGAATAACAATAAACATCCCAGACGTCAAGATCCGAAAAGGAATCTTCCAAGAAGATAGATTATCTCCTCTACTCTTTTGCCTGGCAATTGATCCACTAAGAAAATTACTAAACAAAAGCCAGAATGCCTACACTCTGAGCCAGTGTCGGAAACACGATCTAAACAAAAATGTCAGCCACCTGCTCTTCATGGATGACCTCAAGCTGTATGCTATTCAGATGCTGACTTAAGCCGACTCTTACAGTTTGTACATACTTTCTCCAAAGATATTGGAATGAGCTTCGGATTGGACAAATGTGCCAAGTGCTCCCTCAGAGCTTAGAAGAAGATGCAAACGGAAAACATACAGCTTAATGAAGATACTGACATCAAAGACATTTAAGAACAGGAACAATACAAACACCTTGGCATATAAGAAAACGATTCAATTTAACATGCTAAGATGAGAGAAAACATTAGCAAAGAATATATACGCCGTATTCGAAAACTTTGCGAAACACAGCTAACAAACAAAAACAAAGTAACTGCCATTAACCAATAAGCTATGCCAGTGATAAAATACAGCTTTGGAATTATTGATTGGCCAACAAAGGACATTAATAGATCAGACACTAAAACGAGCAAAATGTTGACAATGTACAGAGTAATGTACAGAACCCAGTGTCTACCAAGGCTGTATCTGCCAAAAGGAACAGGGGGTATGAGTTTCTCCGAAATTGACCATCAACATCGAGCCACTATTGTGAGCATCGGCCAATATCTGATAAGCTCCCAGAACCCAACCCTTATAATGGTATGTCAACATCAAGAAACCAGAGCAAGCAGAACAACCTCAATCACAAACTGGCCAAACATATTTGACAGGACTGCCTTACAAATGATGCAGAAACAGACAACAATCTTGCCACAGAAATAGCCAACAAAAGCCGCCAGAAATGCACCAAACCCTTCCATTTAAGCAAAACTGGAAGAATGGGCCAACCAACAACGTTCTAATTATTTCCTAGGTGAATTATCCCAGGAATATATAGATAAGAAAGGCGCTGTAGACTAGCTGAAAAGAGGATATCTCTATCATGCTAAGGAGAGAATGATAATGGCTGCTTAAGATCAAGGCTTGATGACCAATGCCTTTAAAAAGTTGAGTGGTCTCAGCAACAATAACAAGTGCAGGTTCTGCCACACCTAAGTAGAGAGAGTGAGCCACCTGACACCCAGTTGTAGGGTTCTTCTGGGAGATGGCTATTATACAATGCGACATACCGGAGTGTGTAAATATCTTTATTGGACTATTTGTAAAAGGTTCAATACCAGTATAGCAGCAAGTCCTAGGAGCATATACCACAATAAACAGTTGGAAATAATTTATACACCATCCACTATGACTATACAATCCCTACAGCTACATATCTAGAAAACGGAGTGGTTAAACCTGACATCGTAATATTTGACAAAAAGGAGAAAGTAGCAACCCTAGTTTAAGTCAGTGCACATTATGATGCAGGATAAAACAGAACTGAACGGGGAAATATTACGAAATACCAAGGACATACGACATGAAAAAAAACTGGAATCTTAAGAAAATCTCCTTCATACCAATAATTATAGGAGCAACAGGACTAATGAAAAAGAATTTTGAAAGCTATCTGGCGAGTATACCCGGTAAATCGAGTGCAAGAGAAATACAAACAATAGCACTTAAAGGGACAGTTATGATCTTAAAAATATATCTAGGCTGGAGTGTCTGAAATAGCCGGTGAATGTCTGCCAAAAATATATCACATATAAACATATACAAATACACATGCAATGATAGGCTTAATACCATATATAAACATATACACATACACATGCAATCATATACTTAATATCATATATGAACCTATACAATTACACATGCAATCATATACTTAATATCATATATAATAATATACAAAAACACATGCAATATTATACTTTATATCATATATAAACATATAAAAATACACATGCAATCATGTACTCAATATCATATATACACATTCACAAATACACATGTAATCATATATTTAATATCATATATAAACATATCAAATACACATGCAATCATATACTTAATATCATATATGAACATATACCAGTAACAGAGAAGTACATTCAGAGTCGCATACAAACTTGTATACACTTATACCGACAATTATACTCATATTTAAATATATTAATTCAACTAACGCGAAATAAGGTAATATAGTTAGAGGCAGTACTAAAAAATGCGCATTTTTTTTCCAAATTATGTACCCCACAGCAAACAGTACAACTATGTTCATAACTTACGAACTGTATTATATGCATTCATTAATTTTAAATAACTATATGTTCTTTTTATAAAAGTTATATCTCTTTAAATAGAAATTTCAATCGGTGTCTATTAACTTATGAAATGTACTCTCTTCATTAAACATATCTAATCATCAAAGGAAATTAGGTATCAACATATGCATGCAAACACACGTCCAATCTACATAACGTAATAGAAAAGGATTCAAAATCACTAAAATCATACTATTCTTGTATATTCCAGTAGAGAAAGGTCGGATTTTAGTAAATATATTATATTCCTATATAGTAGTATTTATTTTAATATGTGTTTCATTATTAAATATGATCTTGTTGAATCAACTTACTGTATACTACACACGCTCAAATATTTACTGCGTTTTTTTAATATTTATTATTTACTATTATTTGCTTAATACATATTTTAATTCTTAGTAAAAGAAATATAACAATATTAGTTGCATGCTAAGCTGGTAAGATTATGCTTGTTATATTAAACCAGATAGTATGTGTATTAACACTCATGGGAATTTAATGCAAATTCTCTGGGGAGTTAACATATATATCCAAGGTGAACTGTCGGACATATTTACAACTATTCCCTATTTCATATTTTTATTCAGCAGTGTCTCTATAAAAGAACTTAATAATAGATATTCTTTATTAAGACAGCGAGAAAATGAAGGAGTCGAATCATTTTTAAGGATGCTCCATTTAAGTACAGGTGTACTAATGTTTCCCTTCGGAGACCATATCTGGATAATGTTGGTTCGCATTTTTCTTTTTAGCGGGCATTAATTTAATATTCATATATATATATAATATATATATATATATATATATATATATATATATATATATATATATATATATATATATATATATATATATATATATATATATATACATACATACATATATAGGTGGGTAAAATATTAAAAATATATTTCAATATACAAATATGGTCTACACTATATATTGATTATGATTGGTGTAAATGAAACACTGCACAGATTAGTCAGTTCTCACATAACAATGAACACACTACAAATAATGCCCAATAGTGTCACGACTAATTTCTTCGTGTGTACCACTTACTGAATAAGCCATAACCCTTGATTAATTAAGGGATGAAATTATTCGATGTAAGTCGTTATTACTATTTGCTTTGATTAATGTCTCCAGTAGACGTGTATTAATACTTACATGTGTCTCGTCACTATCTGTTATGCTCTGCAACATAACACAACGTCTCTTTTAAGGTAAGAAATTGTCATTACAACATAGGCTAATAAAGTACCAGTCATACGATGTGTGTGGAAGTAATCTATTGAGTGTATGCAGTGTATCATGTCATGAACTCGGAGATAACGTCTCAACAAAGATCACTGGTTGCGTGATTAACACTAATAGCAATATTACTGCGATTTTAAAAACGGCAACTAATGTAAATATTAAAGCAGAGAAGACGAAGTATTAAGACAAGTAGTGTATGAAAACGAAGTATATTCTATGTAAAAGTAAGGAACATTGAAAAAGAATTAGCGGAAAAAGAAGAAGAAAAAGGAAGAAGAAAAAAGAAGGAGTAAAAACCAACAATTTTATGAAACAAAAACAAGAAGGAAAATATAACAGAATAAAAAAAGAAAGGCGGAGAGAAGATGTATGTATGAACGAAAAAAGAATGAGTATACTACAAGATACACAAAAACGACATGAAGAAAGAGAAGAAGTTTAAAGAAAAGTTGTAAACGAAAACTTAGTAAAAATAAAAGTAAAAAGATATTTAATTAAAAAATAATAAATAAAGACGAAGAGAAAAAGAAGTAGAACATAAAAGAAGAAATAAGAATTGCAAATAGGAAAACACAAGAATTCGATCTAATTAATTGAATCAAGAAAATTAAAACATAATTTAACGTATATCATTTTAAAAGAATTATATCAATGTGTTGTTTGTGAAATTGAAACTTAAAGAGAAAGAGAAGAAAATAGAGAGTATAAAATAAGTAGAAGCAGTAAAAGAAAACTAGGCCAACACACACTACAGGAGGAGGAACAGATAAAGTACAAAAAAGAAAAGCTGTAACAAGAGAAATGCATAGAAGTTTGAAAAAGAAAATTAAAAAGAAAGAATAAGAGACGACGAGGAGAAATGAATAGAATATTAAAGAAAACCTAAATTACAAATAAAAAAGGCAATTCTACTGAATTTATTGATTCAAGATAATTAAAAAAATTATTTTACAAATATATTTTTTAACTGATCTCGATATTTTGTTTGTTATTACTCCCTTTTGATGTTGTCTTTAAACTATGATCGACGTTAATCCTAACAAAGCACAAGTACAAAAGCGAAAAATATATAAAGTAATCTAAAATAATCATATCAATGAAACGCAATAAATAATGATTCTAAAATCAGAAAGCGAACACAAAATTCGAATAGAAAATCAGAAAAAGAATATAAGAGAACAATGGAAGAAGTGAAAAGATGAGACAATCATGACTTAGGGGCAGCTAACGGCATCTCTTCACTGCTGGATATTGATCAATATTGGCACGACATGAAACGTAACACTCACCCGCTGCCCAAGGCCGCTGGAAAGAACGGTAAACACATTGAATAGAAAGAAATGCATCGTGTGTTTCTTTAGATCGAGTAATCATAATTAAAACTTGCTTATCGGATATCAAATAATGCAAGCTTCTGTGGCGAATCTCTCTTAGTTGCGACTATAAGTAACGAACTCAATGACCTTAGTCTGGAGATCATGGCAGGAGATGGAAAACATATCAATTCTTTATATGAACCTATTTAATATACGCCTTTATCAATGTTAATATCATTTTAAAGTTTAGAGAATCAGACTAAGAGAAATAGTATCTAAGGTATATTAGTGAAAACGTCTAAAATGAAAGTGAACAATTTTAATTAGAGCTGTGATTACGCGTCTTTAAACTTTTGTGCAGGATGTTCTAATGTTGGAACATTTAATTTCTGGTTAGTGGCCTAGTGTTTAGCCGATACCATATCCTGATTAAGTGTGGTATAGCAAAACAGTTGTTGTAAAAATGACTTACACTGGGTCACAAGTGATTTAGAATTACTAAATTCATACATTATATATACATGTTTTATCATCTTCTTTTAACAAGTGAATAGCAAGTGTTAGTTATTGAGATGTTATATGTTAATATGTATTAATACAGTAAATTGATATTGACATTCCTTGAGTTGTGACAAAGAGAATGTTCTTATATGTCCATCAATCTGGACGAGACGAAGGTTATTATAAGGCTGTGAGTCTGGGCAAAGACGAATTGTATTAAGAGTCCATAAGATGACAATGTTATTCAGATGTCCGTACGTATAAAGCTCGGAGTAGGAGTTGGTTTTTAAGGCTGGTTTAGTTCAATTGTTTTCATGTGGAAATAAGTCTGTGTCAAAATATTAAGAAAGTAACTCTACGTGCCCACGCCAATAGCCAAAGCCTAAAGACGGATTTCGTTTACGCGCCAATAGATATGTTGGTGTGGTATTAAGAGATGTAGATAAGTTTAGGCAGCTTGGTCTTTTCGAAGAAGACTTATCGGTAAGGGCCAACGCAATTCCTGATATGCCATCTGGGAGCAGGTGCGCGGCCTATGAGAGATTGTTCTTGATTGGTTAAATCCTTCTATAAGAAACAATCGAAATTTAGTATTTGATTAAATAGGTATACATCATTAATGTACAGCAAATATTTTATATATCGTATATTTTCGGCTGATGACACCTTTTAATTGATACCGTTATATGCAGGAAAACATCGACCTATATGAAGATCTTCTCTTCTAGAATAAAATACATATCTTATTAAATATGAAACTTTGCCAAATCGATCGGAAATATTTTAAGAAAAATAATTTTTAAAAAAACAGAGCAATATAACAAAACATATATAATTATAAAGATTGTAAAAGGAAACACTATTGATTTTTAGTTCGAGCAACAGACCGGCTTAACTATATAAAATTGATAGATTTTGACACAGAATTTGCTTAATTTTCCTCTTTTTGTTGATTGGATTACAACACTATAGAGGCTTCTCAGATTAAAAAAAAATACGAAATAGTGGAAATTCAAAAATGGCCATGAGGAAATTGGAAAACTGTTTAAAAATGTACAAGAACAATATCATTACAATTCAGTATCAATTTAATATAATTTATTTCAAAATCAATCGATAAATGGTCATAACGTACATGAAAATTATTAAATAAATTATTGAAAAATAACGGAACTGTTCAGATATATTCGAATATTAAGAACATTTGGGAGCATGACGTAATTGACAGTAGCCGATCAATTGGGAACATTTCTAAAGAACTCTGTAAACTTTAAAACATTTGTATTATTAGTTTGATGTCTTTATTTACTCATGATAAAAGTTCTGTATAATAAGTTGTATTTATTTTAAAATTTACGTAAATTACTGTAGTAATGTTTTTGTTTTAATTCATGTTCGGATTAAACACGTTCTTTGACAATTTATGCATTTTTGATAAGAATGGCATCATATTATTAATAGCAGGACCGTTAGAAAGTTTCCAGTTGTATTGGGCATCTGTTGTATATTGCTGCCCTACTTACACATATTTCTATGTAATTGACGTTGGATACGAACACACACTATATTTTTCTACCACTTTTATTTAAACGTGAACATAGTTATCTGCGTACTATAATTTATGTATTTTCACAATATAACTATTTATGGGCGTTAACCTCTTAAACATGAGTATAGGTTAGTGACATAGTCTCGTTTCATAGACGTCCGGCGCGAATAAAAACTTCATGATATTAGACGAAACAAATGCCACAGTTTCATCTCAGCCCGACGGCCAAGAAAGTGTATTTTGGTTCGAGTTTCAAGCTAGAAACTAGAACGACATAAAATGATATATGTTAAATTAATGTTGCTTGCATGTTAAACGATCGAACGATCCTATTTAAAAACAATAAGGGGCGATAACGAACATTGCCATAGCGTATAGATATATAGACATTCAAGCTTTTGTACATGGTTGTATTGCTTAATATTATTTAAGAGCGCTGTTATCCGATAATAAATAAGGACGTGTTTTCACTTTGTCTGAGCGGTACATCCTATATAATATTTTTTCTCATATTTAATTTATGAAATAAAATAAAATAAAATTTATTTTATATTTATGGATGTGCAGCTCGAACACATACGCCATGATATTTTGGCAAACCCTAATAAAAAACGAATAATACCATTGAATGTATCCTAAAACTGTTTTAGAGAAAACGTGTTTAATATTGGTGTAGCTTCTTTTCTTATTCCCAATAAAAAGAGGGGTAGCGAGGGTAGAAATACAGTCAGAAAGCCAACACCTTTATAGTACAGATATACTTGATTAATCAACGCTTGGAGAACACTGTGTGATTCATTGTTTGCGATGTGATATGTAATAAAGAAAGTATTTCTGCAATGATAATCTCGGAGTCAGAGGAAATAGAGAAAATTAGTAATTGAAGTTTAAATTGAAAATTATCAAGATAAAACACTTTCCAAAGGAATATTATTGCGTCAGCGTACACACACACACACACACACACACATATATATATATATATATATATATATATATATATATATATATATATATATATAGTACATGTATTGTATTAATTTCTGTAAATGTAAATCCGTAGAAACTCAAGTGTTTATAAAAAGTGCTCAATACAAAGTAGAGCTGTTTATAAGTATACATTTTTATTTATACAAACATTATTGGTTACATATGTGCATACATGTTTCGGTTGCACTTTTCCAAGAAAGTCAATCTCATCAGGCCTGAAAAATTCTTGGACTGATGAGGTTGACTTTCTTGGAAAAGTGCAACCGAAACATGTATGCACATATGTAACCAATAATGTGTGTATAATTAAAAATATATATATATATATATATATATATATATATATATATATATATATATATATATATATATATATATATATATAAAAGATGATTTAATGAATCAGAACATTCCAATTGTTCAAAGAATTAGAACAACAAGTCTAGTATGGCGTACGGTCGTTTCCAAAACATTCTGGGAATAATTTAATTTTTATTTTTTTAAATTTTTAAATTCAAACATTTTTTTTTAAATACAAAGCCACTCCAGAACGTCTTCATCAGCGCCTTTAGCAGCTCATCTTACAAAAAATAACAAGTTCGTCTTAGAGGAACATCTAATGACAGGAGGAGATGCAGGGACAAATATTAGAAAAAGAAATAAGTTACAAATATAAAATAAAAAATATGAAGATAAACCGATAATAATAATGATAAAAAGACATTATAAACATCATCAAAATTATAAAGATAAAATTAAAATAAAATTAAAATAAAATGAGGAATAAAATAAAGTAAAATATAATGTAAAATATAAAAATAATAATTGAATATATAAATAAAAAAATAGATAAGAGATAAAAAAATAGAACATACAATAAAAAAGAAAAAAGGAAAAAAACTATAAAAAATAATAAAATAAAAAATAATACAATTATAAATAAACAAAAATAAAAAATATATAAAAAATAAAATAAAAGGAAATATAGTAGAGTAAAATAAAATGAAGAAAAAAATAATAAAACAATAAATAATAAAAATAAAAATGAAAATAAAAATGAAATATAGATAAATAAAAAAATATAAAAATTAAACAAATTTAACAAATAAAAAAATAAATTTAAAAAATAAAATAATAAAATATAAAAAATATAATAAGAAATAAGAAGTAAAATTAAGTATAATAATAGAAATATAGGGAAATAAAAAAAATATATATATGTATATATATATAATATATATATATAAAAATGTTTATAAAATTAATAAAATTAATTAAATTTAAAATAAGTAAATAAAAATAAAGAAATAAAATAAAATAGTTTACTAATAATTTAGAATTAAGGTAAGATTAGAAATAATGAAGGTATAATAAAAAATAAAAAATAAAGATAAAGATAAATAACAGAGTGGCTAATAAGGAGATGATAATAACATTTAGAAATACACAATGAGAATATAGGATAAATATAAAAGAAACGATCAATAATAATAGTATGAATTAAGAACTTAGAACTATAAATAAAAATAAGATGAAAGCATATACAAGTTTCAAACCACAGTTGAATATTGTCAAGGCACATTTTCTAGAGTTTTTCTAATGAAACATCTCGCAGTGAGATGATTAGGATAGGATGGAAGGAGAGAGGGCAGATGGGAAGGTATGGGCAACGGTTAATTTTAGGGGGAGAAAAACTCCTTATAAAAAATATTATATGGGGGAGGGTCAGTAGGAGAGAGAATGCTTTAGAGGAAATAATTATCCCCTATCTCTCATCGTGGTCTTCCACCAAATTGGGCGTTTGAACCAACAAGTCCAACTGGAATGACATTAGATGTGGGAGGGTGAATAATATCAGGAAAAGTTGTTAATTTAGTCTTGCGGTTATGCGTAATTTAGGAGGAAGTTGAAGTAAACAGAGTCTGTGCTTCGAAGATCCGATATATATCCTGGGTGAATTGGTTGGATGAAATGAATAAATTGATTTAAACCCACATTTTATTGGGAAAAGGATGTCGTCATACCTTCGAGGCTTTAGTTCTTATATCCTTAGAATTCCCTTTTACATATGTTTTATGTATGTAATTCAGTTGGTTATTAGTTTCCAAACTCCAATGCTCACAGTAATTTTTCCGGTGGAAGTCAAAAACGAGTGTTACTGTTATTGTCTACAGCGCTCGAATGCAATATATATATATATATATATATATATATATATATATATATATATATATATTAGTAGTTGATGAGAACATTATCTCAAATGCCATCGATGTTGCTATTTAACAAGTAAATGTAAGAAATATGAGACCAATTGCAACTACAATATACACAATACAAAAACCAAAATAATAATGGACATATCAAATTCACAAGCGATTCCAAGCCGCATGTATTTCTCGATCATGGAAAAAAGACATACATCACCTAGTATTCCCAAGTGCTCACCCACTTTGTTCTAACCATGTTCAAAGTCGCTTAACATCGGTGATTTAATGAGAACCGGTGTGTCGATGCGATCATGCTATACGTGATAGTTCTACAATATGTTATTTTTGTCGAATTGTAATATTAGCATTATTTCGCATTATTTACATGTATGCTTATATATGGTTATGTGCATACATATTATTTCGCTGTAATATATCTCTTCAGTGCGGCAATACCAGCTGACAGTCGGCGCTCTTACCTCTACACTCTCAATATAAGCATTGTCAAATGTCTGTTGCTCAAATTGGGTTTACCTAATTATCTATGCCTTTTAAGCTAGTGGCAAGACTGTACTGGAAAACGAAATCACAAAATGCTCTGGGAGATGGAGGTGCAAACAGATAAACTTATCTAAGCAAGGAAATGTAACGTCATAATAGCTTACAAGAACGAAAAAATGACAAATTGTATATTTTTCTGTCCAAATCGTTCACAGGATAGAGCAAGGAACAGAAAAAAAAGAGTAAATAAACGGAACTAGCCAGCCAACTTGAAGGGATATTGAACGTGAAAAAAGTCAATATAATATTAATAATCGTAGGATACTCGAGACCGAAAAACCTGGGAAAAGACTGGGAGAAATACGAATCAAAAAGAGGGAATGGGGTCATACAACGGACGGCAACGATTATAACAGATACTTTTTTTAGGAACATCCTTGAATGCGGAACTAACCCACATGCACCATGAACACCAACCAACCAAATGGAAGTTGCAACTGAGATAAAACAAACATAGAGGGAACACCACGTGAACTTAAAGGACCTGAATCCGAAAAAAAAACTTATAAACGGCCCCTCCCAAATAAGAAACGACCTCAGGTGATTCCACAGAAAATCGTCGTGAATGGTGAAGGAAGATATAAATTGCGGTGAGTACTTGGGCCTTGCTGAGGCGTATTTCCCCCCAAATCTCAGAGTAGACCTATGATAGCTGCCAGCGAGAAATCAATGGTTAGCGGATGTTGCGAAAACGCTAATTCACTTCCAAGTGCTATTGAAAGAGTTAGAGAAGACTAGACATCTGGGAAGACTTGTTGTGACTCAGACTCAAGGGAACACCACCGGTAAGTATCAGTGAGCAGTCACTGATGATCACCTGTGTTAGAACTCCTAGTCAGTTGATAATAAACAAAGACAACTGAAACTGGTAGAAAGTTTATAAACTGTGACCCCATCATCAGAAAGCATCAGTCTAGGCTTATACCACACAAAATAATTTTAATGTGTCAAGGAAGATGAGCACACCGAGGATGGAGTGTACTAACCAGACTTCAAAAAAGAATTTGCGGAGAGTACATTAAGTAGGGCCGTTAAGAAGGCGTATTGCCACCGAAATTCAAGAAAAGACCAATGGTCGTTGCCAGCGAGACATTTATAGTAACTTCACTTTGTCAAAAATAATAAACAGCAAAGGAAAAATCCATACGTGTAGAAAATTCACCAAAATAGATGCCTCATGTTATTATTTTTGACAAAGAGAAGATTTTCCCGAAATATTAAATAAATGGTGTTTAATAATCATCCGGACAACACACTAACAGCCAACACCCACTTGCTGTTATGTAAGATTTTAAGAAAAAATAAATAGTAAGTTTCATTTCGATTCATTATTTTTGTTCCTTCCAGCTTACAACCTACCGGCACGTTGCATTCCATTCAGCCTTCTTAAACATACTAATATATATATATATATATATATATATATATATATATATATATATCTCAATAAATTGTAAGAGAGTAGAAAGTTGATTGTGGGTTTACTTTAAGAAGCTTCGTAATCTTGCTCCCCTTTTTTGCCCTTAATTCTTCACATTTCATAAGCGATGTTTATGACAAAAGGGTAATAATTGCTGCTTCCAGTGCCGAAATCTATCGATCCAACACTTATCGTTTGCTAGTGTTTGACCTTTAAGTAGTTATTTTTTCTTGATTCTTAGCTCCTTATATCTAGTAGCTTCATGCATTGTCTGGAGCGATTTCACAAATATTTATTTTTTTTAATTAAAAAATGGATTAGTTTGTCTTATTCATAGGAATATATATCACGTATTTTAATTAATGATGCATAGATAATTAATTTATTATTTAATTAATTGCCTGTTATAGTTAATTTTATATTTTAATATTATATTTTGTTTAACTTTATTTCAATAATCCTGAATTAGTTATAAAAATGTACTATATATGCAAACATGAAGGGCGAATTCCATGTTTTTATCTATGAAGTTCAATTAAAATTAGAGTTAATCTTGACTAAAGCTTAATCGCATATAGAATTTGAGAATTTGAATGCATGTTAGCATCTATAGTTGTATTAATTTCCAATATGTAGGCATATATTATGTTTTATGCTATCATTTATAAAGAGTTACATTAATTGTGAAGTATGTTATAGCCATTATATAATTACAATTAAGAATAGTATAGATATGTTGTTATAAGTTTAATACTAATTGCGAAAAAAAGCTCGAAACCAAACCCTAAGAAATAAATTGAATGGTATTTTTAACTATGAATTGGTTTTATTAAAATGTTCGTTTGTGCAGTCAAGAAGAGATAATTTCAGATGTTTCTATTTAGCAGTCTATTACTATATCCATTAATGTTGGTCTGATTAACAGCCCAATATCTAGTTTTCTTGTCGGATACTTTGATGCTTTAAAGACCGTGATATGAAACGAAAGAATAGTTAGTCCAACTGAACCGATACTCTGATTACCCTATTTGCTTTGTACTTTTATTTGTTTTAAATATTTTCACCTGCCGCAAAATATGTCGCAACAATCGTGCGGAAGCGTACTGCTTTCAATTTGGATCGACTTATTCATATCTGCGATGGATATGTAACACGTACTGAGGTAGTATGTGCGATGCATTTGACAGAATACACTACAATATGCGTAGCAAGCGCGTTTTTAAATGTCGTCGTTCTCACTTCCGCCATAATACGTAGTCATGCGTAACATAATTTAAACTTCAAGTCAGGGGAACAAGCGTTTTTATGAACTTTTGTTACGTTTTTCAGGGGAATGCTTTTTGTATATGTAATTCGAATCATTGTTGATGAATGAAAACGTTCGTGCACACACAGATAGAAGTATTCGTCTTTTTCTCTCTTTGAACATCATATTGTCTTATTTTTACCTTTTTAGCTGTGGTTTTGTTTACGCCCCCGTCAGGTATATTTATTTCATATGTTCGTCAAAGCGTACCGGAAGTCGGTTTCTGATATAATCGGATGAAAGCATTTGGGAATCGCTCCCTGTCTTTCCTTATCTTTCTCTCTTTTTTGTTCGCCTCATCTTTTCCTTCTTTTCAAATTTTAGACAGTGTTACAGATAAGAGGATGCAAGCCGTCATAGAACTATTCTTCCTATCTATTCTTTTATTTTTATGATTATCCCCCTCCTCATGTGTATTGTTATTAAAGTTTACTCATCAATATTAAACCTTTTACTGGCTTGATCTTATCATTTTTTCTTCCGAACAATCTTTCCGGTATGAATTTTTCCTCTCCACTCCTACGCATCATGGCCCGTTTGTCTTTTTCGCAATCACCGCATTTATAGTACGTTCGTCTCTCTTAAGATCGGCGTATCTGTCCGTTTTTTAAATCCCTCTCACCCTCTATATATCTCCCGCTCAATCTATTTCTCTCTATGTGCGTATTTCCTTTTATTTCACTCGACATATAGCGCCGTTTGTGTTTCTGTGCTATCTTTCGATCGCTTTCATTATCTGCAAAATAGTTAATCTGTCTCTCTTTCCCTCTTACTCTTTCTACTTGTGTATCTTGTTCTATGTATCGTATTCTTAGCTTATTGGTAGTTTTAATGCCTCTCTCTCTATATCCCTCATTTTATCTATCGTACTGTTTATCTTTCAATCTAGAAATCCTACTGTAATATGTTATTCATTCGCATAACTGAGTGAGTTTTGCCAAGAAGCAGGTGTCTTCGTCATTTGTCGATTCCATAATTATAAGAAATGTTCGTTTAAAAATAAATATCTGTTTTATTTCTCATACAAGAGTAAAGCATACAGCGAAAGAAAGAGATAGATGGAGGTGTGTAAGAGGGAGAAAGATAGAAGTGAAAGATAACGTAAGAAAGAGAGGACGAAATATATCTGCAGACTGGGGTAACGCCGGCCGCTTTTAGCACGCCGACATCTAAAAGATCCTTCTTATCAATCCCAAATCGCACACGCATTGAAACATATTACACATCGCGTGACTCTTTTCTTATTTTGAATTCTAGTTTCGAACACGTGAATTTCTTTTGAAGCCCCAGTTCTCTAGTTTGCCTAGTCTAGTGCAAGGTGTATTAATATGTAGAACTTCTTTCATTTTACTTTTGTAAGTTTACTTTAAATCAAGGGACCGAGTAAATAAAGAAGTGAGGAATACAACATTCCATCTCCTGAAATCACCTATAACTATGTTATAGTTTATCTTTCCCGTGGTCATTTATTCGTTTAGAAGGGTTCCTAGACTATTCATATTGTATGGTGGTGTATCCAGTTAAGTGCTGTTACTTGAGGAAATATAACTAGGAGAAGGTTCACTATTCCTCATATGAGACAATGCATAGCCATGCCGAAGAGGATACTATTTGGCGTCTGAATGCTATACTATTTTGAATATTTAGTCAGGTTTTACTTGTAAAGTGATGTATCAACCTGTCAAAATATCCTGACACACTCTATACAAAGGAACCGAACGCTCTCGCGGATAGTGTCTAGTAGGCGTTTAAACTCTCTATTTATTCAGTCTCATATTTGTATTCAAAGTTTCTATTGTATGCTGCTTAGATCTCTCCACACACCTCTATAAAAAAACCTGCGTCCATCAGTTATTCCGCCAAAGTTTAAAATATGATTTTCGTCGTTCTGTTACGCATAATCTACAAATAAAATTTCAAGACGGATGTATGCAACTCCATCAGATATATTCGTATTTCCGTCTATCTAGCTGTCACATTCAAGATAAAAATAAGAATAGTTTAATAACTAAAAAAGCCAGGTGAATGAACGCGTCATTAGATTATATTTTTGGCTACTTTTGTCTTTCTCCTTTTTTCTCTTTGAGAATGGTTCCTCACTTTTTTCTACCATTATTATCTTTCTCCTGCTGGCATTCTTTACTCTGCGTTTTTTCCATTTGATTCTTTCTCACTTTATCTTTTTATTTTTATTTACTTTCATCTTTTTTAAGCATTTTATTACGTTACTTTATCTGTTTTACTTTCCTATTTACTGCCTTTTATTTTATCAAGTAATTTTATTACTTTTTTCTTAGATAAAAGATCCACTCTTATCACCCCCATATTTGCATGTCATAACCGTTTCTCTAACTTAATAAAAAAAAGTATTGTTTTTATTTTCTTTTACCATCTAGAGACGATTGTGTCTGCGCGTAATGTTGGAAACACATCACAAATAGTAACACTTTTTTATAGCAAACATCATAAACGAATGCTCTTGAAAAGTATCAACTCTTGATTGGACAAACTCTAAAATCAGTAGCTACTTACAAAAATTCACAGGCGCAGAATATTCACTTTCGAATTTTGCAATAACATAAACGCCCAAACAACAGCGCGTTCTCTCTCTCTCTCTTACCTTCCAGATTTTTTCATAAACTCGACGCATACAAGTCCGTCCATCTAAAATGGCTTATGCTACACATAACAGGAAACATTAACGAACTCATCGATACACTTGTTCACGGATATAGTGTAACATTGTATAAATCACTGACCAGCATTGATACACACACTGACAGATAAGTCTACCCAATTAACACACTTTCACACTTAAACAAAATAGTAAATGATTGTGAATACTATTAAAATTACACTTTCTTATGTGAAAATAATTGTAATTGCCAGCTAAATATCCTTTAAATACATAATTTAAATATGGATATAATTTACTCATTTAAAATTGTGGCAATTTAATTGTTTTTTAAACAGGAAATGTTCATTGACTTTTCAGCGTAAAACTAATTGTCAGCTAAATAGTGTTCAAATCAATATAAGTAATGTCACTCTTATTAAATATATTCATGTACAGATGTAAGGTTTTTTTTCGGCAGGACGACAACATTTTATTTTCGCACAAGTCATTTTTATATGGGAAAGTCGGAATATTTTACAGTAGCGACATCAGATAAAGAACAATTAACGTGTACTTATTGTATGATCTCATTTTCTGAAACGTCAGTAAAAGATGATAGATAAGGTGTGTACGAAAATGAAATACCTTAGCGTAATATAGATATCAGATTGAATTTCTCAGACAAATGTTATCGAATTTCGGGACCCATTGATATAACGTTGTAAATTAAATAGAAATATTAGTAATTAAAGAGAATATATTCTTGTTGTATAATTCTCTCTGCATTGTTTATAAAGTTTCATACATTTTATGAATTGTATTAATTTCCATATGAATACATTGAAAAGTATGTCTTATTTATAAATAGTAATTAAACATACACATAATAATAATTGAGAAATCATAGATGATATCAACAAATGTTAATGCTTAAAATAATTTAAATATAATACCTGATAACTATCGATTTATTTTACTAAACTACCATTTGAATGTTTACGATTATTGACTTAAAGCCCGGTTGAAATGTAATTATTTTGTTATAAAATAGAGAAATACGCCTCCCCGGATAGGTTAAAATGAATTCTCCGAACAAAAAGTGTTACACAAATTGTATGTAACCTTATCAATATAAAAGTCAAAATATAATTATAACAAACCTTATGTCTGGAATCATTGTTACAATTTCAATAAATAAATTGTGTATGATTTTTATTTTAGAAAATGTTTTAAGCTGTCAGACTTAAGCTTGAAGGAGTATTAGAAGAAGATAAAATCCAGGAAATTTTACTTAAAAAACACAGTTCAACTTACCAGCTATGGGGACTTTTATACGGGAGTAATCAACAGTATCAGTAGTATATTTCCTACAACCCATCGCGCTACACTTGCGTTATGCTTTGAATCCTTGGAGTTGATTAAACGCACTTTTGTTTTGTTTTGCATATTTTACCCTTTTTAAATTGTTAGTATGTTCATATTTGTATATTGTCAAATGTTTGTCAAGCAGCCTTGTACACTCTTCCTTCTCTATTGGTTGATTTTACACTGGTGGTGATTTTTCTTTCGGGCTTGTTTATATTGACATGAGCCTAACTTTCCCTTTATGATAAGCTCTTTACATAAAGTTGACTTAAATCTTTTTGTGGCGGCTTTCATAAACAATACAGTGATATCTGATTACTATTGATATAATTAAATGCAAATTGCAGGATGTTCCCATGTAATGCAACCTAAAACACTTTTAAATACTTCAAAAGAAACTGAAATTTAGAGAATTATTATTTTTTTATTTGTTTTAAAATAGTATAATAATAATTCATTATAGTTGTAAACATTTCATAAAAATCAAAAGTTATGAGCAATTTAACAAGGGTCTTTCAAACCCTATTTTGCCCATTTACATAATATAAAATTAAACTTAAAATAGCTTATATTAATAACCCTTACACCGAGTAGCTGTTTTTACTAAGATTCAAAGTGATCAGATAATGAGTTTGAGTGAATCCTAAAATATTTATGTTTAAAATTCATATATGTATCTGTTTATATATTGAATAAAGGATACATAGATGAAATTTAAATATAAATATTTTAGTTTGAGAAAATAGTGAAGTAAAGAGAAATATAGATATACAAGAAAGCAGACATCTACAGTGTAGAAATAGTCAGTAAAGAAAACTAACAGGCAGAAACAAAGAATTAAAGGGAACGAGTGTGAAAAAGACGAGCTAGAGAGATTCGTACAGAAAACTAACAGGGAGAAACCAGGAATTAAAGGGAACGAGTGTGAAAAAGACGAGCTAGGGAGATTCGTACAGAAAACTAACAGAGAGAAACCAGGAATTAAAGGGAACGAGTGTGAAAAAGACGAGCTAGGGAGATTCGTAAAGAAAACTAACAGGGAGAAACAAAGAATTAAAGGGAACGAGTGTGAAAAAGACGAGCTAGAGAGATTCGTACAGAAAACTGACAGGGAGAAACCAGGAATTAAAGGGAACGAGTGTGAAAAAGACGAGCTAGGGAGATTCGTAAAGAAAACTAACAGGGAGAAACCAGGAATTAAAGGGAACGAGTGTGAAAAAGACGAGCTTGGGAGATTCGTAAAGAAGACTACCAGGGAGAAACCAAGAATTAAAGGGAACGAGTGTGAAAAAGACGAGCTAGGGAGATTCGTACAGAAAACTAACAGGGAGAAACCAAGAATTAAAGGGAACGAGTGTGAAAAAGACGAGCTAGGGAGATTCGTAAAGAAAACTAACAGGGACAAACCAAGAATCAAAGGGAACGAGTGTGAAAAAGACGAGCTAGGGAGAGTCATAAAGAAAACTAACAGGGACAAACCAAGAATCAAAGGGAACAAGTGTGAAAAAGACGAGCTAGGGAGATTAGTAAAGAAAACTAACAGGGACAAACCAAGAATCAAAGGGAACGAGTGTGAAAAAGACGAGCTAGGGAGAGTCGTAAAGAAAACTAACAGTGAGAAACAAAGAATTAAAGGGAACGAGTGTGAAAAAGACGAGCAAAGGAGAGTCATAAAGAAAACTAACAGGGAGAAACCAGGAATTAAATGGAACGAGTGTGAAAAAGACGAGCTAGAGTGATTCGTAAAGAAAACTGACAGGGAGAAACAAAGAATTAAAAGGAAAGAGTGTGAAAAAGACGAGCTAGGGAGAGTCGTACAGAAAACTAGCAGGGAGAAACCAATACTCAAAGGGAACGAGTGTGAAAAAGACGAGCTAGGGAGATTCATAAAGAAAACTAACAGGGAGAAACTAAGAATTAAAGGGAACGAGTGTGAAAAAGACGAGCTAGGGAGATTCGTACAGAAAACTAACAGAGAGAAACAAAGAATTAAAGCGAACGAGTGTGAATAGGACGAGCTAGGGAGATTCGTACAGAAACCTAACTGGGAGAAACAAAGAATTAAAGAGAACGAGTGTGAAAAAGACGAGCTAGGAGCATTCGTAAGGAAAACTAACTGGGAGAAACAAAGAAATAAAAGGGAACGAGTGTGAAAAAGACGAGCTAGGGAGATTCGTACAGAAAACTAACAGGGAGAAACAAAGAATTAAATGGAACGAGTGTGAATAGGACGAGCAAGGGAGATTCGTACAGAAAACTAACAGGGAGAAACCAGGAATTAAAGGGAACGAGTGTGAAAAAGACGAGCTAGGGAGATTCGTACAGAAAACTAACAGAGAGAAACCAGGAATTAAAGGGAACGAGTGTGAAAAAGACGAGCTAGGGAGATTCGTAAAGAAAACTAACAGGGAGAAACAAAGAATTAAATGGAACGAGTGTGAAAAAGACGAGCTAGAGAGATTCGTACAGAAAACTGACAGGGAGAAACCAGGAATTAAAGGGAACGAGTGTGAAAAAGACGAGCTAGGGAGATTCGTACAGAAAACTAACAGGGATAAACCAGGAATTAAAGGGAACGAGTGTGAAAAAGACGAGCTTGGGAGATTCGTAAAGAAGACTAACAGGGAGAAACCAAGAATTAAAGGGAACGAGTGTGAAAAAGACGAGCTAGGGAGATTCGTACAGAAAACTAACAGGGAGAAACCAAGAATTAAAGGGAACGAGTGTGAAAAAGACGAGCTAGGGAGATTCGTACAGAAAACTAACAGAGAGAAACAAAGAATTAAAGCGAACGAGTGTGAATAGGACGAGCTAGGGAGATTCGTACAGAAACCTAACTGGGAGAAACAAAGAATAAAAGAGAACGAGTGTGAAAAAGACGAGCTAGGAGCATTCGTAAGGAAAACTAACTGGGAGAAACAAAGAAATAAAAGGGAACGAGTGTGAAAAAGACGAGCTAGGGAGAT
This sequence comes from Sepiola atlantica, assembly GCA_963556195.1. NCBI lineage: Eukaryota > Metazoa > Mollusca > Cephalopoda > Sepiida > Sepiolidae > Sepiola > Sepiola atlantica. The sequence continues at coordinate 156,516,317 of OY744515.1, read as the reverse complement.
TCGTACAGAAAACTAACAGGGAGAAACAAAGAATTAAATGGAACGAGTGTGAATAGGACGAGCAAGGGAGATTCGTACAGAAAACTAACAGGGAGAAACCAGGAATTAAAGGGAACGAGTGTGAAAAAGACGAGCTAGGGAGATTCGTACAGAAAACTAACAGAGAGAAACCAGGAATTAAAGGGAACGAGTGTGAAAAAGACGAGCTAGGGAGATTCGTAAAGAAAACTAACAGGGAGAAACAAAGAATTAAATGGAACGAGTGTGAAAAAGACGAGCTAGAGAGATTCGTACAGAAAACTGACAGGGAGAAACCAGGAATTAAAGGGAACGAGTGTGAAAAAGACGAGCTAGGGAGATTCGTACAGAAAACTAACAGGGATAAACCAGGAATTAAAGGGAACGAGTGTGAAAAAGACGAGCTTGGGAGATTCGTAAAGAAGACTAACAGGGAGAAACCAAGAATTAAAGGGAACGAGTGTGAAAAAGACGAGCTAGGGAGATTCGTACAGAAAACTAACAGGGAGAAACCAAGAATTAAAGGGAACGAGTGTGAAAAAGACGAGCTAGGGAGATTCGTAAAGAAAACTAACAGGGACAAACCAAGAATCAAAAGGGAACGAGTGTGAAAAAGACGAGCTAGGGAGAGTCATAAAGAAAACTAACAGGGACAAACCAAGAATCAAAGGGAACAAGTGTGAAAAAGACGAGCTAGGGAGATTCGTAAAGAAAACTAACAGGGACAAACCAAGAATTGAAGGGAACGAGTTTGAAAAATACGAGCAAACGAGAGTCATAAAGAAAACTAACAGGGAGAAACCAGGAATTAAATGGAACGAGTGTGAAAAAGACGAGCTAGAGTGATTCGTACAGAAAACTAACAGGGAGAAACCAGGCATTAAAGGGAACGAGTGTGAAAATAACGAGCTAGCGAGATTCGTAAAGAAAACTGACAGGGAGAAACAAAGAATTACAAGAAACGAGTGTGAAAAAGAACAGCTAGGGAGATTCGTACAGAAAACTGACAGGGAGAAACAAAGAATTAAAGGGAACGAGTGTGAAAAAGACGAGCTAGGGAGATTCGTAAAGAAAGCTAACAGGGAGAAACCAAGAATCAGAGGGAACGAGTGTGAAAAAGACGAGCTAGGGAGAGTCATAAAGAAAACTAACATGGACAAACCAAGAATCAAAGGGAACAAGTGTGAAAAAGACGAGCTAGGGAGATTCGTACAGAAAACTAACAGGGACAAACCAAGAATCAAAGGGAACGAGTGTGAAAAAGACGAGCTAGGGAGAGTCGTAAAGAAAACTAACAGTGAGAAACAAAGAATTAAAGGGAACGAGTGTGAAAAAGACGAGCTAGGGAGATTCGTACAGAAAACTAACAGGGACAAACCAAGAATCAAAGGGAACAAGTGTGAAAAAGACGAGCTAGGGAGATTCGTAAAGAAAACTAACAGGGACAAACCAATAATTGAAGGGAACGAGTTTGAAAAAGACGAGCAAAGGAGAGTCATAAAGAAAACTAACAGGGAGAAACCAGGAATTAAATGGAACGAGTGTGAAAAAGACGAGCTAGAGTGATTCGTAAAGAAAACTGACAGGGAGAAACAAAGAATTAAAAGGAAAGAGTGTGAAAAAGACGAGCTAGGGAGAGTCGTACAGAAAACTAGCAGGGAGAAACCAATACTCAAAGGGAACGAGTGTGAAAAAGACGAGCTAGGGAGATTCATAAAGAAAACTAACAGGGAGAAACCAAGAATTAAAGGGAACGAGTGTGAAAAAGACGAGCTAGGGAGATTCGTACAGAAAACTAACAGAGAGAAACAAAGAATTAAAGCGAACGAGTGTGAATAGGACGAGCTAGGGAGATTCGTACAGAAACCTAACTGGGAGAAACAAAGAATTAAAGAGAACGAGTGTGAAAAAGACGAGCTAGGAGCATTCGTAAGGAAAACTAACTGGGAGAAACAAAGAAATAAAAGGGAACGAGTGTGAAAAAGACGAGCTAGGGAGATTCGTACAGAAAACTAACAGGGAGAAACCAAGAATTAAAGGGAACGAGTGTGAATAGGACGAGCAAGGGAGATTCGTACAGAAAACTAACAGGGAGAAACCAGGAATTAAAGGGAACGAGTGTGAAAAAGACGAGCTAGGGAGATTCGTACAGAAAACTAACAGAGAGAAACCAGGAATTAAAGGGAACGAGTGTGAAAAAGACGAGCTAGGGAGATTCGTAAAGAAAACTAACAGGGAGAAACAAAGAATTAAATGGAACGAGTGTGAAAAAGACGAGCTAGAGAGATTCGTACAGAAAACTGACAGGGAGAAACCAGGAATTAAAGGGAACGAGTGTGAAAAAGACGAGCTAGGGAGATTCGTACAGAAAACTAACAGGGATAAACCAGGAATTAAAGGGAACGAGTGTGAAAAAGACGAGCTTGGGAGATTCGTAAAGAAGACTACCAGGGAGAAACCAAGAATTAAAGGGAACGAGTGTGAAAAAGACGAGCTAGGGAGATTCGTACAGAAAACTAACAGGGAGAAACCAAGAATTAAAGGGAACGAGTGTGAAAAAGACGAGCTAGGGAGATTCGTAAAGAAAACTAACAGGGACAAACCAAGAATCAAAAGGGAACGAGTGTGAAAAAGACGAGCTAGGGAGAGTCATAAAGAAAACTAACAGGGACAAACCAAGAATCAAAGGGAATCAGTGTGAAAAAGACGAGCTAGGGAGATTCGTAAAGAAAACTAACAGGGACAAACCAAGAATTGAAGGGAACGAGTTTGAAAAATACGAGCAAAGGAGAGTCATAAAGAAAACTAACAGGGAGAAACCAGGAATTAAATGGAACGAGTGTAAAAAAGACGAGCTAGAGTGATTCGTACAGAAAACTAACAGGGAGAAACCAGGCATTAAAGGGAACGAGTGTGAAAATAACGAGCTAGCGAGATTCGTAAAGAAAACTGACAGGGAGAAACAAAGAATTAAAAGAAACGAGTGTGAAAAATAACAGCTAGGGAGATTCGTACAGAAAACTGACAGGGAGAAACAAAGAATTAAAGGGAACGAGTGTGAAAAAGACGAGCTAGGGAGATTCGTAAAGAAAGCTAACAGGGAGAAACCAAGAATCAGAGGGAACGAGTGTGAAAAAGACGAGCTAGGGAGAGTCATAAAGAAAACTAACATGGACAAACCAAGAATCAAAGGGAACAAGTGTGAAAAAGACGAGCTAGGGAGATTCGTACAGAAAACTAACAGGGACAAACCAAGAATCAAAGGGAACGAGTGTGAAAAAGACGAGCTAGGGAGAGTCGTAAAGAAAACTAACAGTGAGAAACAAAGAATTAAAGGGAACGAGTGTGAAAAAGACGAGCTAGGGAGAGTCGTACAGAAAACTAGCAGGGACAAACCAAGAATCAAAGGGAACAAGTGTGAAAAAGACGAGCTAGGGAGATTCGTAAAGAAAACTAACAGGGACAAACCAATAATTGAAGGGAACGAGTTTGAAAAAGACGAGCAAAGGAGAGTCATAAAGAAAACTAACAGGGAGAAACCAGGAATTAAATGGAACGAGTGTGAAAAAGACGAGCTAGAGTGATTCGTACAGAAAACTAACAGGGAGAAACCAGGCATTAAAGGGAACGAGTGTGAAAATAACGAGCTAGCGAGATTCGTAAAGAAAACTGACAGGGAGAAACAAAGAATTAAAGGGAACGAGTGTGAAAAAGACGAGCTAGGGAGATTCGTACAGAAAACTAACAGGGAGAAACAAAGAATAAAAGGGAACGAGTGTGAAAAAGACGAGCTAGGGAGAGTCGTAAAGAAAACTAGCAGGGAGAAACCAAGACTCAAAGGGAACGAGTGTGAAAAAGACGAGCTAGGGAGATTCATAAAGAAAACTAACAGGGAGAAACCAAGAATTAAAGGGAACGAGTGTGAAAAAGACGAGCTAGGGAGATTCGTACAGAAAACTAACAGAGAGAAACAAAGAATTAAAGCGAACGAGTGTGAATAGGACGAGCTAGGGAGATTCGTACAGAAAACTAACTGGGAGAAACAAAGAATTAAAGAGAACGAGTGTGAAAAAGACGAGCTAGGGACATTCGTAAGGAAAACTAACTGGGAGAAACAAAGAAATAAAAGGGAACGAGTGTGAAAAAGACGAGCTAGGGAGATTCGTACAGAAAACTAACAGGGAGAAACAAAGAATTAAATGGAACGAGTGTGAATAGGACGAGCAAGGGAGATTCGTACAGAAAACTAACAGGGAGAAACCAAGAATTAAAGGGAACGAGTGTGAAAAAAACGAGCTAAGGAGAGTCGTAAAGAAAACTAACAGGGAGAAACAAAGAATTAAATTGAACGAGTGTTAAAAAGACGAGCTAGGGAGATTCGTAAACAAAGCGAAAACATGACAAAAAGTATGATGAACCATATGTCCACGCGTAGAAAAAGATGTCCAATTACGCTTACTGACATACAGATTACAAAAACAACACACGTAGATAACTTTTAAACACAACATCTGTTCATTCACAATAAACACATTTATTATCACCCCTCATTTTTACATCACATATCAATACTTTTTTTAACATAAACTCATTATTTCTTCTACTATTCATAGTTTATCATAACTAAACACTATTCGATGATTAAAAATAATGAGATGGAGACATTGGCAGTGTAATCACGATTAATAGTATGAGAGGATCAATAATGATGAATTGAAGAAACAGAATTATGACTAATTATTATGGGGATTATGACCAATATTTGTTGACAGTGAAATTGATGACGCCCATGTTGTAGGATCGATTCCGTGATGATGTGTCCCACATATAAGAAGTTGATGTGATGCTGGTTAAGTGGATGGCAACAATGACTGATAACTTGGGTGTTCTAATTTCGAATCCAGTCGGTTCCATCATACCACTTTCACTAAAGGAGATTGGCAACTATTGTGTGGTTCCTCCTGCAATAATGCCGACAACAAAATAAAATCGGTCAACAATGGTGTCCAATTCTGATTCATATGAATTTACTTTTGCTGCATTAATTTTTCATTACATTTGAAACTTTTTTCGAAGATAAACATTTACTGAAAAGTCAAATTTACCAAGACGTTACTTTAGTCTAGGATACTAGGATTGTTGGTGAAATGATGAAGAATAGATTAAGATGATTAAAATTAATGAATTGAATTAACAATATTTGCTTACTTAATTAGATATTTATGACCAGACCTTATACTTTGGATTTTATAAATACCATGTTTTAGGATACAGGCAAGCATTCCTTTAGAAATGTGTCACGCCAATGGGAAGTTCTTCGAAAGATCTGTTCATGGAAATACAGTTTTATTTTTGAGAGCACAAAGGGATGATAAAAAATTAGTTGAAACATTATATTGCTGATTTGCTAACATTCCTAACACTTTATCATTAAATTATCGGATCCTTCATGTCGTCCGAAAACACCAAAATGTCTCTCTTCTGAGGGTACCCAATCCGACCCAAAACAGTCACTTGTCCGCAAACACCAACTTGAACTCCAACTTAACTCTTCTGACAGCACCAAATCCGACCTCCACCTTCACCGATCTCAATCCGAGATGAACCAAAGAAGAAGTGCGCTTTCTCATTTCCTGTCCTTTTTATGGGGACTCCCATCATGCAATGCAAAATAGGTCACATGATCATTTGGTACTTCCTTTCTATAAAACCAGCCATGTACTTTAACTCTGTTGTTCCACATATCCTGGTCTGGTATTACAGGTAAGTCTTAGGTTTTTAATTTTTTTAATTTTTTTTATTTTCCACTACATGCACCCGTGATCTTTAAATCACATCTCACTTCGCATAGTCAGCCATCCAAATCGGTTGTCTCCTCTCACGATTAGAGCGTCGCGGGGGTTCTTCCAACGGGGGTTCATCGGCTTCTTCCTCAGCATCTCCATTTGATGGTAGAGAGACACGACGTATGTCAAGCACGTGTCAGGGCATCCCGTCAATACTCACATTGTTTACGGACTGTACATGTGTTACCCTTCCTCGTCCCCAACGTGTAGTGCATAGAGCTCCCGGTGGCTTGACCCACACTTCCTCACCAACTGTGATGGATCCTTGTCCCTCTTCACTCATGTTCGTTCTTGCAAGAGGATGACGGCACTCATACCGGAAGACTGACTGATGCGGCACTGACTCTTGATTTTGACCACTATTTGGAGACATGTTGTACCAAAATACGCCCCTTCTGGTGAGATTCGGCCTCTCTCTCTCTGCAACAGCCTTTATGGTTCGGTGATGCCTTTCGACAATCCCATTTCCTACCGGTCGATATGCAGCCCGTAAAAATTGGCGGGTTCCCTACCTGGCACACCGCTCTGTAAATTCTTCAGAGCAGAAGGCGGCACCATTATACAGTAATATCTCCTCCACTGGCCCCCTCTCCAAAAACACCGCCTCAATGGCTCTGCAGATTTCACTCGCGGTTTCCGCCCTCAACTTACGCCAGACTGCTACTCTCCTAGGTCCACAGTCGACCATTGACAGGAATATATCGTTCCTATAATGCGTAACGTCAATGGCCAGCCGTTTCCAAGTTTCAGTCACCTGTAATTCCCCTCTCTCGTGCCTGGATGGGGCAGGGTCAATTGATTGACCCTGTCTGCATTGTTCCACCACCTCTTTAACCGCCTCCTTTGTCACACTCGGGTTCACCTTTCTTGCAAGAAAAAGTGTCCTCTCTTTCCCAATGTGATGCATTTCATGCAGCTCATTCGCTTCCTCACTAACGGCGCACACAGCCGCTGCATCCTTGTCTTTAAGCCAGGCCTTCTTTACTCGGGCCAGGGCATCTGCTCTGTTCTTTTGACAAGCGTAACCGACACTCTCAGTCCAAACTCGCGAATCAAGTCTCCCAAAACCCCGAGCCTACGCTTGATCAGCATCTCAGCTGCTCCCTTGGTCCTTACTCTCCTTTCTCATGAGACCTCTGACTGGATCCAGGAGGCCACTGTTGCCGAGTCCGTTTTCAACTCTGCATTTTTCAAGCCCCACTTTAGAGCCAGGTTCACTCCCTTTGCTGCAGCCTCGAGCTCTGCAACATTTATGTGGGCATGGTCATTCCTTTTTCGTAGCCAAGCGGCATCCTCCACTGTTGCTCCTCCAATTTCAAGCAGTTCACCGAGAGCCAGAGTTCTAGCATCACACCAGATCACACTTTCTTTGCCCCGTTCGACACGCCATTTTCCTTTGACGGGGTCTTCCACCTTAACCTCTTCCACCACCTCGCGTATAAACTGAACAACATCCTCGGTCACTGTGTCATCCCAGCGGCCGCTTTCGGTCCGCCTTTTTATATAGCTACATGCTACTCTGAGCCACCCGCAAATGGGGTAATGGCCAACCAGCTTCCCACATATGGAGAACAGCTCTGTCTTAGTCAGTCCGTCTGAGATATCGGACACCTCATTACCCTGTCCGAACATTAACGCCCCCTCCTTATTACTTTGCAGCTTTAGTTCTAGGGCCGTGCCATATTCTAGTGGCTCAGGTGGCTTCGCAATCAATCCATATCTTCCAACGTGATTGCTAACACTTTCTGCGGACAGATTTCTTTCCTTGACAAGGATGTCATCAATATATGAGCTTGTGGACCTCTCCACCTCGTTATTTTTCCCCAGCACTGTTTTCAAAATTGCAGTCATAATGTTGGGTGCAGAACTGAGCCTAAAACCAAACCTTGTCAAGCAAAAGGTCTGACCCTTAAACTTAACCAGCTGGTACCGCCATAGCCTCTCGTCTATGTGTACTTGGAGGTAGGCTGATTTTAGGTCCACAATCTTGCTTGCCCGCTCCATCTTCCTCCACTCTCACATTACTTTCTCGCAAACGTAGATACCACCTCTGTGTGGCAAGCAATATGCTGGTTTAGCTCTCTGTAGTCCAATACTGGCCTAACCTTTCCTTTGGTGGGCTGGATTACCGCCATGAGTGGTGGGACTCCGTCTGCTTCTCCGGACCATGGTACAAGGATACCTTCCTCAATCCACCTCGCTATATCTTTCTCAAATTCAGCCCTTGTGTCACCATTCAGAGTACTTTCGTAGCACCCAACCTGATGTTTTTAGTATTGGCGGCTCTGAAACCCAACGCCATTCCACCGTCCACTCATCTCCATCAAAACTGGCCTGAAAGTATTTGTCTTGGATTTGGCACGGTTCCGCCTTCTTGGTTTTAACACTCTCCATTCCTGCCAATCCGACTGGGCGCTCGCATCCAAATGTGATCATGCCCATGCTAAACATAGCACCCCCTAGTCGATCGATAGCATCCAGGCCTAACACAACATCAACACCTGCAACAAGCCGCTCCATCACAATTGCCCCCACCTCAAGTTCGGTCTCTCTAACTATTATTCTCACAGTCTACATTCCTCGGCACATCACCCCACGGCCATCAACCGCCCTCACACTGGTCGTTCCATGCCAAAATTTAGCAACATCCGTTGTCACCAACGTGGTCGTGGAGCGGGTATCAACCAGGGCTTTTGCTCTCTTCCTGTTTGCGGTGACCTCCACCTGTGGTAATGCAGTCCTATGCGCCGTCACTTGATAGGGGATAGCCACTGGCGCTATGAATCCCCTTTAATCGTTTCCCTGTACCGTGCAGGTTCGGCTGATTTGCCCAGTTTGTCTGCAACGGAAGCAGGTTATGCCAGGCTTAGGTTCTCAGCAGTCCCGTACAAAATGAGGCCCCTGGCATCGAAAACATTTCACTGGGGCTTTTCCAGGTGACCGCCCCCACGAGAGATTTTCCTTAACTGCGAACTTCCCTCTCATCAGGCTTACACTCGCGGTTGCCTCCAAGTGGTGACTCTTCTTTGTCAGCACTTTGGCATAGGTCAGCACTTCATCAATGTTCATGCTCTCGATCATTGTCAGTCTCTGCAGCTCTGTGGACACACTATCAGGAAGACCAATCACAAACGTCATTTTCACCGTTTTTTCAAGGCTCATCCCTGCATAACCCGCCAGTCCCGCTAGCCTCCGGATCTCCATCGCAAAGACATCTACTGGTTCCCCTGTGTATGTGATCCTGCGCATTTTGCTATAGGCGTCGAAAACGCTTTCTGCGAAACCGGTCTTTAGTCTTGCCTCTATCAAATCTGTGTCGTCTTGTTCAGCGTCATTCATTTCCAGGTAGACCGAAATTGCATTTCCTTCCAAATATAATGGAATCAAGGTTGCCACATCCTCAATTTTCTGCAATCTTGCGACCATCTTCAATTTAGACAGCAATCGCATTACGTCTCCATTACCGCCTTCAATACGTCACTGCTTAATTTGATTATGTCACCCATCCTGTTATTTAGGTAGGCCGCCGAAATAGCTTGTCGTCCGAAAACACCAAAATGTCTCTCTTCTGAGGGCACCCAATCCGACCCAAAACAGTCACTAGTCCGCAAACACCAACTTGAACCTCAACTTCACTCTTCTGACAGCACCAAATCCGACCTCCACTTCACTGGTCTCAATCCAGGATGAACCAAAGAAGAAGTGCGCTTTCTCATTTCCTGTCCTTTTTATGGGGACTCCTATCATGCAATGCAAAATAGTTCACATGATTATTTGGTACTTCCTTTCTATAAAACCAGCCATTTGCTTTAACTCTGTTGTTCCACATGGCCTGGTCTGGTATTACAGGTAAGTCTTATGGTTTTAAGTTTTTAAAATTTTTTTTTAATTTTCCACTACACTTTCTAAGCAGAAGCAACGTGTTTAGTGATTTAAGTCTCTTATTGATCGGTGTATTGAACAACGCTTTTTGTTTGCATAAAATGGCTATAATATTTTTGCATCAGAAGACTCAAAACGTTATCTAATTCATCGAATTCATGAAATAAATATTTTGTCGATAAATAACTTGACCAAACAAAGGTAGATTCCCATTGCTTTTGCCGACTTAAATACGTTATCGGTTTTTTTTTAAAGAATGTCACTGACATATTTTCTCAAAGAAAACGTATAAGTTGTGTTAACATATTCTGGGCTTTTCCAAAAACATTTTATTAAACAATTGGTTTCAGGAGAATACAAATTTATTCAATAATATTCTATAAAATTGCTTGTGCTATTTCATATAACAAAGTAATAACTAAAATAGAATAATATGGCCGAGTTTAATAATCGTGTGTATTGGAAGACGCACACGACAAATATTCTTAGTAGTTCGGCCATTTTTTTACACTCATATTTTATAAATATCTATTTCGTTGAAAGGTTTTGAAAAATTAGAAGCAGGAACGAGCGTCTCACAATAAGTGCATGATAATCAAGCACACTATCAATTTTTAAGAAGGCTCCAAAAATAATTGGAAACAATCAAGCAGGTATGTCTACGCTTAATAATATTTTAAAGTATCTATGCATCCATTTGCAACATTTTCAAGAAATTTACTGACTAGCCAGTACTCTGTTTATAAATGCTGGATTGCCATTCCTATCTTGGCATGCCAGTAACGACAAACTGGTATTGCTATTTAGCAAAGTTTCTTTTCTCACAATTAATGATCTAACAATCGAATTTCAAGATATCCAAAACGCCTTTTTTTGCATTAAATACCTTTAAATACTAATGCTATTGCACTAAACCATTTTAATTATGGCACATATGCACTGATAATCGAAAAGGCACAATCAGAACAGAAAATAACAGATACACAAATAAGCCACTCATGACTTGAGGATAAACATCAGCAACACAAGATGCGTTGGTAACAAAAACATTCGTAAAAGCTTTAATAATTAGAGTTGAATTACGATGAGTAGGTTTTAAACGATCAAACATGGCTCAAGTCTTTTAAATCGAACAGTTTTCAGATTTCATTTTCTTATTTTATAAATACGCAGTGCCGAATAGTAAGTATGAAACCAAAAAAATGCGTCTTTACAGATGCAAGGTGAACATCAATGCGTTAATTAAATACAAAAATATTGCTATAGCGAATATTATGTTAAAATTGAGCAAACGTAAATAAAGTTTCCGACAACGACAAGTTTCCATTAGTTGGTCATACAACAATGTTTAGATGTTGACAAAGCCACACCATTTTTATAATATAGCCATCATTAATCCACTAATCACGCTCATTACACATCACATAGCCGAAATATTACGTGTAATAACACAACTAAATCCAATAGGAACTGAAGCAAATACGATACTGCGTCATATAGTATTACTAGCAAGAACAGTTAAATAACGTGGAGGACACTTTCATGCATCCGCTCAAACGTAACAAAGCTGATTTCACGACCAGCATTAAAAACTGAATGCACTACTTCATGAATTACAAAAAGAATGGATAACTCTAATGCAACCAGTGAAAACTGTGCAATCAAGAGAGGATCTTTTAAATACAAGTAAACAGTACGCAGCAAATCTATAGCTTGGTAGAGTCACACAAGCATGGTTCGAAATATTCGATGCAACAATAAACGGCAGGTGTTGTACTATCGTTTAATGTAAATTTGTATTTTAGAAAAATGGAGCAAACTCACACACCTGAAACATGTAGATTGGCTGACAGATAACATTGCAGATCGTGTAATCAGTCTCAATACTGATTTTGCTGAGTTAACTCACAACCCAGACCTTACCCTTAAGAATGTTATATATGGGTGTATCTTAAAGACAGAGTGTACGCAAGGCACGCTAAAAATTTTATGGAAATATCACGGTGACTGTCAAAACTAGTTTACAGTCGGTTTCTAAAGGGAGATAATGCCTGATGTACTTCAAAAAGTACACAGAACTAAGTATAGATTAGCTTAAACACGTGCAGAAAATAATTCTAAACACTCCAATATTTTGATACGGTTTTTAAAACAGCGTAAACCAGTCTTCTCTAAAGTTGTATTTATTTGTTGCAAAACATTCAGAATCGAAGAAAATCGAAAATGGTTGGCTTCAGTATTTTCGATTCATACCGTATTTTATTTTTATAACTGTTGTGAAGTTGTCCAACAGTAAATAATAAATAAAGGAAGTCAAGTCGAGGGTTGGTTTAACAAGTGTATTAACAAAGTAAGAAAGTGACTAGCTCTTGGCTAGACAGTTACAAGACTGTGCTTTGTCTTCTCTGTGTCTCTGGTGACTCGAAAATCGTTAATAAGGGTTTGTCTACCGTGCAGGAAACGATGAAATTTCTTTACCGCGAATATAATGCTTAGAGCGTCTTTCTCAATTTGAGAGTATTTTCTTTCGGCTGGTAGAAGTGTTCGGGATGCATGGGCTATGGGTTTTAATTTTCCATCATCCATTTTGTGCAATATGCATGTTCCTATACCATAGTTGCTGGCATCGCTTGAAACTACAATATCACGCTTGGGATTATAATGTTGCTCAAATATCAGATTTTGTACAAATAATAACGACAAACTTACACAATATCTGTAATAATTGACGCGGATAACATTTATCTGCACGAGTCAGTGAAACTTGAAGAGAAAAACATAAAGGTATCAGTGTATTCAATTATTTCAATAATTGAAAATGTCTCTCGCGTTTTCTAGTTTTCGATTTTTGGTAGCAAGTTTTGAGTTTGTGTTTTTTTTTCGCTTAACTACTCAGTAGTTAGTTTGCTGTTACTCCTTGCGAATCCAAATATCTGACGAAGATGGGTTTTTTTCCGTGAAGATCTTGCGAATCACTTTGGGTGATTTTTTTGCAGTGAAATCGTTTCGATTCCTCGTCGCCAATCTGTTGTGAAGTTGTCCAACAATAAATAATAAATGAAGGAAGTCAAGTCGAGGGTTTGTTTAACAAGTGTATTAACAAAGTAAGAGAGTGACTAGCTCTTGGCTAGACAGTTACAAGACTGTGCTTTGTCTTCTCTGTGTCTCTGGTGACTCGCACTATTTATAGTGACAACCGGTGTAGTTTCTCCTGTGTAAGAACGGCTGGTGTAACAATAACATACTGGAATTTCTTTAAAACCAGATATAAAATAGTGTTGGTAATACTAGGATCCTCTTGTAATATTTAAAATAAAAAAGATAACTACATGGGTCCTAGGTCAAGATTAGGTAGATACTCATACTTACGAATTTTCAAGTTCATTGACAAAATATACAACTTGTATGCTAACGGAAAACATAAAATAGTATATATATATGTATATATATATATATATATTTATATATATATATATATATTTAGGCAAACGTTGTTGAATAGCACGGAGTGTTTCTGCTTTGTGATCTTTTTTTAAATTTTTTCCATCTTCCGAATGGTCAACTTCGTACCTCGATCAAACTGGTGTATGAAGTTTCCATAGTTTTGTTGTTCGATCTTCCTTGCGAGTATATTCTATTTAGTATCCTCAAATCATCTTCAGGCGTGTTAGTGTGAAAAAAGAATATGTATTTATAGAATGTAAAGAGAGGAAGAAGAGTATGTCTTTACTTTTCATTTTATTTATTTATTCTATTTATTCATTTATTTTTTTATTTTTATTAATTTATTTATTCATATTTATTTTTTATTTCATTTTTATTTTTTAATTCATACAACTTTAAAAAAAAGGAGCGTCTAAAGTATTGAAAAGTTACAAGGGCGTGATTATGTTCAAAGGGGTGTGAAGTTAGAGTTTGATTTCATAAGCGCAAAAAGAAAAAATTCGACCATGTTTTAAGAGCGTTTAAAATTCAAACGTGTAGTTGTTTAATGGTTAGGAATTTAATAACGTTGATTACTAAGCTAGACACTTCAAAATGTAGTGACTAGTCTCATAAACAATGCTATTGATTGTAGGGCGTTTCGTTTCTATGTAAAGGGCCTCAAGAATCTTCAGCCTTTTAATGTTGGTATCGTGGTGTAATATATTTGTATTATTGACTAAGATTTCTCTGTATTGAGAAGGGAGACAGTCATGCTTTTTTAAGTGTTGGCAAATTGAGCTAGTTTCGGAAAGATATGAGGTGAGTCTTCGGGACAATGTTGTAGTAGTTAAATGAATAAATAGAATAAATAAATAAAATAAAAAGTAAAGACATACTCTTTTCCTCCCTTTACATTCTATAAATACATATTCTTTTTTCACACTACACGCCTGAAGATGATTTGAGAATATCAAATCGAAAGTACTCGCAAGGAAGATGGAACAACAAAACTACAGAAACTTCATACACCAGTTTGGTCAAGGAACGAAGTTGACCATTCGGAAGATGGAAATTTTTTTTAAAATATCACAAAGCAGAAACACTCCGTGCTATTCAACAACGTTTGCCTAAATATATATATATATATATATATATATATATATATATATATATATATATATATACTATTTTATGCTTTCCGTTAGCATACAAGTTGTATTTTTTGTCAATCAACTTGAAAATTCGTAAGTATGAGTATCTACCTAATTCGGAAGATGGAAAAAAATTTTAAAAAGATCACAAAGCAGAAACACTCCATGCTATTCAACAACGTTTGCCTAAATGAACACTTGCTGCCTAAATACACACAATATATATGTGTGTGGGGGGGGCATATGTATATATATATATGTGCATATATATATATATATACATATTAATTATATATATGTGTTTTTATCTACATACATATACGTTTCATACTTACGGGTATCGTCAGTGTAGAAAAGCTTATGAACACCGATCGCCGAACTCGAACCCTGGAAAACAGGTCATGTTTCAAACTAAAATTCCGACATTTTAGCCCGTACGGCCGTTATCTAGCAATCGGTAAATAACGAAGGAGTAATCCTATTTAAAACAGCCGTTGTCGAAGTGTTCTACTACTGAAAGGAACATGCATTGAAATCACGATAACGGCTGTGTTAATAATACTCACTACAGAGTCCAGTCCAAATTTTAGGCGGCGAACATATACATATATATATAATTATATATATATATATATATATATATATATATATATATATATATATATATAATTATTATTAAATTAATATTTTTATACCCATATACATATATATGTTTCGCGTTTCATTTTACGCTCGCCAGTATGGAAGTACGTAACCGTATTGCCGGTCGAAAATTCGAACGAAGGATCCATAGATTACGTAACCATTAAGCAAGCCGGATAATCACGATTCGAAATGCGAGATAAATACGCCTTGTATTATTCTAATGTATACAATTACTGTGATTCTAACGAGAGTTCTATCCTCGAAAGGTTGAAAACAATACAACGTGGCTAATTCATGAATTATCAATTCATTTTTTCTCGAAATGGATCAAGTTTATAGGAGCGTAATACATATATATATATATATATATATATATATATATATATATATATATATATGCGATTTTATGAAGGCTTACTAAAGCATTCTTTTCAGAACACTAATTATCACGATTAAATATTTTTTCTTACAAATGTTATTTATACAAATTTAATGTTTTTTCCCACACATGTTTCACTACCAAGCAGGTATTTGCCTAGCAAATCATCAGGGAAAAATTTTTTTCTTAGAATAAGGGTTTCAACTGCCGGCAATACACTATGTGGCGTTGCAATAGTTTAGGTAACTTAAGAAGAGAAGAGGGAAAAAATAAAAATATAAGTTAAAATTAAAAAAAAACAAGACAGAACAAAGATAAAAAGGAAAGGCCTAGAAAATGTCTTAGAAAAGTAGCTCGTGCATTATTTCTGCCACCAATCTAACAAGTAAATAATCGGTTTCACGTCGGGCTGCACAACATTCAACTCGTCGTGTGTTTATTCGAAGGGGAACAAGTCAATCGTGGAAATAAGGCTCGTCTGGCCGCTGTCAATTTATGTTGCCTTTCCTTATGATGAATTAGATGTAGAAATCCCATACTATCATTGGATTAAAATGGTAACTTGTGAGCGGTAACTTGAATGTTTTAGTTTTTTGTTTGGGGGGAGGATTTTTTTATCATTGTGCCGCCCGACATAAAAGTGTATTATCGCACATTGTTCCGTTTTTTTTTTGTTTTTTTAATGCATTTGGAACCGATTATTTGCTTGTTGGATTGGTGGCAGAAATAATGCATGAGCTACTTGGTAGTGAAACACGTGTAGGAAAAACATTTAATTTCAATAAATAATATTTGTAAGAAAAAATCTTTAATGGTGGTCATTGGTGACTGAAAGGAATGCTTTGGTAAGCCTTCATAAAATCGTATATATATATATATATATATATATATATATATATATATATATATATTACGCTCTCTTAAACTTGATCCCTTTCGAGAAAAAATAAATTGATAATTCATAAATTAGCTACGTTGTATTGTTTTCACCCTTACGAGGATAGAACACTCTTAAAATCACAGTAATTGTATACATTAGAAGAATACAAGGCGTATTTATTTTGCATTTCGAATCGTGATTATCCGGTTTACTGTTACCGTTTGTATCATTTGAACAACGACCAGATATTGTTGTGTGGCGTGTAGAAAAGCAAAAAAAGAAATAATACTGGAATTAACAGTGCTATGAGAAGAAAACTTTGATGCTGCGGAAAATAAGAAAGAGATCAGATATGAAGAGTTCGTACAGGAGTGTAAAGATAAAGCATGGTAGGTAAGAGTAAATGTATTTATATATCGCTTTTACTGAAAGCATCTTTAGGATATAGCTGAATAGGGAAAAGGTACATTTTTGATGGTGAAAAGGGGGAGATTGAGGAGATAGTGCTGACACCGAATGCAAGATAAAGTATGAGGTCACAATGCAATCAAAATCAGTTGTTAATGTGCATGATGGATGAAATACACATTTCACCCATCATTAACATTAAAAACTGATTTTTGTGGCTTAATAGAATATATGTGGATTGCACAAGTGCTCCAGAGGAGCTCAACTGTTTTAGAAAAGGAATCGATGAATAGTGACCCAAAACCGAAGTGGTTCCTCATGGTGATGGTGTAAAGCTGGATCCGCTAGCGAAGCTGTCAGCTGTGAATAACAAAAAGATGGTGTCATTCAACCCCAGCTACAAGACAGTAGTTCTATTATTATATTAGATACGTAATATAAAACAACTCTCCCCCCCTTACACACCACAACAAGATCTCAGGTTGTATCCTTCCCACCGGAAAATATAATTCATTACGGAATTTAATCACACTAAAAGACATTTCAGTCTATTGGCATACAAGTCAGCCATTTTATTTTATTTATTAACTGTTCAATTAAAATAGCATCCCCACTAGCATATCACGATCAAGCAAAAGATCAGATAGTATTACTCTCTCCCCTAAAACGTATTTCATTACAAAATCAAATTTAATTATAATGCATTTTCTTCATTCGTACACAAGTCAGCCATTTTATTATTTGGTTAAATTGTAAATTACCCACCTCTATAAAACACTTAAAATGCAGCCAAGCAACAAGTTATTGAGTATCCCTCTAACATTAGTGTTATTATACATCCGAATAACTTTTAATCACTATACTACCGCTAATCACAATAACAGTAGAGTTAAGTCGGCAAATTCATACTAAATAAAGAATATTAGCATTCTACTATAATGAATATATAATTGTGGTCGACGTTATAATGTTAAGTAATTTGAACACTCGGATGTTAAACTCAACACTAACATTATACATACTATCAACAATATACTATGAGAAGGAACATATTTTTTGAAAGTATAAATTATATTAGAAGTTTATTGCACTTTGCTTATTTACACAAATTCCTTTTGCTCGATACATTTTATTATTTATATTATTTATTACTCACTAGACATTCCTACACCAATCTTTAACATTGAGGTCTCGTTGATGAAAACTGTTGTGTTTTTCCTGAACGTCTACTAACAAAAATCATCATAGATCTACACTACTCTCCAGTTCATCCCATCAGGAATGTTTTTGCATACACCTCCTTAATCATCTAATACTGTCTGAGCTGTTCTAGTTATTGTCTGCATCGTCCTATCCCTACTAATATGCTCATTCCCTGAAAGAGTATTCAACCATCTTCGCTTACACTAACCGATAGAGTATTGTATATACTATCAGGCATTATTAAAATTGTTTAAACTCTTGAAGGCTCGTCTCAATTTTATCGAACTCTATGGCGAATTACCTTTTAGACCAGGTGTCATTTATACGTATTTTATTAAAAAAAGCATATCCACACAGACTTTTAAGCATGATAAACATCATTGTTTTATAGGATTTTATATTGAAAAGTAACAAAATAGATATACCATGGTAATTTGATGTAGTATATGTGCAAATATATTCATTTAAATAAAATAGTGTAATACTGTGATGAACCGTGTTCTCGTGTTATCTTTTCTTTGTATATTTCTGGTGTAATATAATGAAAGGGAAACCCGTAAGTAGCACACCTAGTATATACTAAATCTAATAACATATTAACTTCCGTTACGCATGTCTATATTGACTTTTTCACTGTTTACTACTTTATTTCTCTATCAGTATTTCTCTCTTTCATTTTGTCACCGTTCATTAACCTACTTTGTTCAACACTCGTTAATCACACAAGCCAAAATGTTACAAAACTCAAACAAATGAAATACTATGAGAGGTAAATTGGAGTCTTTTCATCCGCAAAACAGCAGTAAAAATAACAGACATATATTTACGAATACACATTGAATAAGCAAAAACAGGCGTCATCAACAAGCGAACGCATACTAGTTTTTGTCGCAAGCTAACACATACCCGTTTTTATAATCTAAAACATAAAATGATACCAGTCAAAATAAATAATTCACTATTTTCGTTGAGTTTATGGTATATTATTAATCAGTATTATCACAACCTTGATTCTTAAGGTTCACTGTATTATACGACAGCGACATGTTGTAATATTAATTTGTCATGTAATATTGCGAAGTATTGGAGATAATAATCCTACTATTGCTTTTCTACTGATTCACTACTTATTAAGGCCTAAATACTCGATGGTAAGAATTAATAAAATGGTTACATTTAAATTTAAATGAGGACGAATACTATAAGAGCATTTTCAATATTCACATAACACACACTAAAAAAACAGCCGGATGGATGAAGTGGGCACTTATGTAATTCTTAGAGACTTTTAGTTACAATTACAGAGAAAAAGAATGATTTTAATCTACAACTACTCGCTTAGTGAGCCCTTATTAGTGTGCTCCTTACACACAGTAGCTATTGCGTCTCAGTTGGCAGGTGTCTTGTATTAAATGAGTGTAATCAAACAAATCGATCAGGTCTGTTTGGGTGTATATATTTCATGGTATTTCAAACACTATTCTTGTATGTCATTTCTGAAACAGAATACATATCATACAAGCAAAATGTTGAATTAGATCTGCTTCTTTTGTTCGCATATAAAATATTTTCGGTTACCTCCGGCTGGATATAGTTCGATTTTGTTTTACTTTTCTCACCCCAAATAAGGTATAATGAAACTGAAGCGTAAGGCGTAACTACACTAGAATCCATATCTTTAAGATGCATCATGGGTAAAGAGCTTGGATGAAAAAATGGTTGTCACATCACATTACATTTTTACATGTTGGTACAGTCGGGGGCACGAAGAGCAAGAAGGGAATTCCCCCAAAGACGGTCCTAGGATACAACTTATAATTCAAAATAATACGTCATCTAGGAACTGCTACAGTAAAAGTGTTGGATGTTTCTACTAGTCGGTGGGTCATGGTATTTACGTTTGGTGTACAAGTGCAGAAATTCATCGGAAGTCATTCTGTGGAAATACTTAGTAAAACAAATCCGTGTGTGCAACACTGCGGTGATGCAACCGAAGCTGATTATTGGTAAACAGTGCGAAACTTGATTGGTTTTCATTCATCAGTTTCATCACATTGAACATATTAAGTGAATATATCTTTTGTTTGACTGATACGTTTGGCTAACTGGTGTACCAGTTGGTTTATGAAGTTGTAATGAACGATATTGATCAGGAAGTGTAGGCAGCACTTCAGATGTTATTTAACTCGCAGTTCCTATCCCATAACCCGCTCATCTATTTATTACTCAAATCATGCACTGGCTTTTCATTTGAATTAATTAGCTGAGAATAACAAGGTTGTATTAGTGAAATATGCACATTATTCATAAATCTGTATAGTGTACATTAGTATGTGACATGCGTTCATGTTTCACTGTATAAATGTGTGTGCCCACTTATTCCTTAGGCTATTGTATTCTACGGACGTCAGATGAGGTTGAAATGACATCTTACCTATGAGCATTTGCCTATAATGTCTATATTCTTGTATTGGCCTATGGAATCGGCTAGAGAATATCCCAACCAACAATAATTCACAAGCTCCTATAAGCAAAGTACCTTCAACAATCACGGTCACAAATATAACATTTTACTAACGTAGTTTTAACTCCAAAAAACTATTATCGCCTTGACATTTAATCACAAAACAACGATATTTTTATTAGCCATTATAACCAGCGGACGAAAATATTAACGTCTAAAACGATACTTAAGTTGAGAAGTATCTTAAACATATTTTTTCTATTAATATAATTTGTCGACGACTCTTCTCTCTCCCATGAAGAAAACGACGTTTTTTAATCTTCAAACTATAGTTCCATAAGTATAGTATTCTTATACTGGTGGCTCTGACAGTATATAATGGTTGATGTTAATGCGAATCAAAGCATGAGTAAATGATACAATTGTATCCGGTTTCGCAAATTCGAGAAACAAATTAACATTATTTATTCAAACTGAAAAATAAACACAGTATTTTAAAGTTATTCGAAAGATATTACTCTTCAAAGGCCAATAGGAGTTAAATAAAATGTCAGTATTTAGCAGTTCCTTCTACTGCTTGGATTGTGATGAACAGTTAATACAGTACTCTAGTGAGAAGTGTTCATTCCACATTTGTTTTATGGCATTTCTGAAAACTAGAAAATTGCTTTTCCACATTTCTATTAAAAGTTCTCACTGATATATCGTTCCCATAATCGAAGAGACTTAAGCGTTAAGAAATATATCACGCACAGTTTAAAATACATACATTAAAGAATGTATGTGTAATTAGATTCCGAAATCGTTTAAGATATTCGTGACTAAGCGTATAACTCAAATTGCAATCGAACATTAAATTCAATCATCAGGAAATTGTTTACCTGTTAGTAACAACACAACCCAGCTAACAGCGCTCCGATAAACCCCAGGACGATTCAGCATTAAGAAACATCGTCCTCAAGCTTGATATCCCTGTGCGTGTAGCAAACAAGTACCAAGTCAACGCGCAACCGCGAATCCATCAAGTGAATATAACAACGTTGTTTCTGTGCATGTGAAAACGCGTTTTATTGGTGTATTCTGTGTAAAACCTTCCACGTCTTCGTATGTAGCAATAGAACTTGCTGCTCGGCTAAGCGGGGGTCAAACCCCAGAATATTTTAAGTAAGAAAATACCTACGGCCAACGAAAAAGACTTAATTCAAACTTAACAATTCTGAGCTAGGTTATGAGCAGGTTTTATTCGACGTGCTAGGTGAATTTCAACGTGGTAGTGTCAGAGATACTCGGCTACAAAGCTCTAGTAATCCAGGAAGAGTTAGCTACAAGGTCCGCCGCCCTCTTGTCGTATCGACCTTTGCATTTTATAAGCAAATGCTTGTTAGTCGCGGAACCGTAAATCAATAATGTCATAGTGGCAACGTCTCTTCTCGGCCATTTCTCTGTTTTAATGTGCCCAACCGTTCCCGACTTCGCATGCAGACTGTTCGCCTTGTTGTGCTTGACGGGTGGTGTATAAATCTGCAATACAGCAGATCAACAACTAGCTGCGAGTAATGAGGAAGGCCTCATGTATTCCAGAAATTCCTGAGGCATTATTCTTATGCAGAACTCCGACCTACTTAACCGCAAAAACAACAAGGCCACCGACTTTGAGTTTATGTTATTATCGGGGAATCGCGCGACAGCCTATCATTGTAAGGCCATTCCAAGCTTTCAGATTCATTTTTTAGAACATACCGTAAAATATTTGACAAATGTAAAATAATAGTTAGTGCACAATTAATATAATTGTTTCGGATGATCTTTTAATTGTGCATGGAAACGAATATAATCGTCTTCTAGATAATAAAGATAATTATTTTAATCGTTCAAGTATTGCCTTATTGCATCCTCCATTTTGTATCTTAAATGCCCATATGAACTGTGTTTGGATGATCGATGGCATTACTTCAGGTGTATGTTCCATATTGTCATAGGCCCCGATACGAAGGGTTTCCGAGTTACAAGTTATTAAAACAAATATTGATCAGCACTAGTTATTGTAAACATCTGACACGTACAATCCCTGTGATAGTATAGATTTTTAAAAATACCGTGTGAAAAAAACACGGGAAAATAAGCTTATATATGTTTTCTTGCAACATACATAAACAACGTTATACAAAAATGATCCCAAACAAATATAAAAGCCGTGAGGCTCAAAATAAAACTGTGTAGCCTGATTATTGACCCGAATTTTTTTTATAGTAAACACAGAGAACACGGTCATCATCATGCGAGTATTGTCTGTTCTTATTTCAAGTAAAAGTATACAATAAACAAACTACAGGTAGATAAATATGATCATCAGAGACCAAATAGCACATTGATTGCGTAATGGGGATTAGACAAGTACTTTAGTACTTTTAAAAGAACAACCATCACCGAGAGATGCCTCCTTCCACATATGGAACATACTTTTGATGTTATGTCATCCATTTTCGAAATACTCTCTGTAAGCAAACATTATGTAAGATAACAGTAATAGTTCACTTATCTGTGTTTCGGCATATCACGTGTCTGAATATTAAATACTTTGTGATGTATTGCTAAAGAATATATAAAATATGAAATCGATTCTCATAAAATATATATGTGTGCTCGAAGCTTTTGATATTTTCAGGTTTAATACTTCAGAGTGAAACATAAAATGAAATTACATTTTATAGAAAAACGTATCTTTAAATCAATTAAATCGATTTTTATGTTTCTTTGTTTTTCATATTTCGCTTGCAAAAATGGTGAAACCGGTTAACTCTTCTCATGTAATATCTGCATTGCACCAGCTAGACTTGTTTAGCGTTCATTTTTGGTTATCAAACACGAACGCTTAGTTTAGTGTCGTTCCTGGTCTCAACTCTTACAAACTCGAAATGATTCAAGTTAAATAATAACGAACAGATATATAAAACACATTTATTTACTAGATAAAATAAATAAAAGCACTAATGAAACCCCAATGATCGCGTAAAATAAAGAATGTTAATCAAAACTGAGAGGTTCATATTTTATACTTGAGAATACATTAAAACATTACCACAAACACAGTCTTGAATAGTTATAGACAAAAGCTTAAAAAAAACGGGTTTGTACAAGGAATCATTTCAGTCACGGCCACTTAACTCAATTTTTCAGTATTACCGAAAGGGTATGTAGATACTATACAACGATTCACTAAGAAATATAACATCATCATATCACCATCATATGAAGGTGGAAGTATAGTAATTATGGAGTAGAACCCATATTTTAAGAAGATATCTATACGACTATCAGACAAAAATAAATACACAACACAGACTTAAGAACTATAAACAAATGCCCTAAAACTTGTAATATGCAGCATCAGCACTTCTTATAGAAACACTCTCGGGAAACTTATTAAATATGAAAATAAACGTTTAATGTACAAAACAAAACTATACATAGCTTAGACGTTGTGTCATTATATACTTATGTCCCCGTTAAAATGTTTAAATTTCCTCCATATACACTTAAAATGATCAACATCAACATACCGTTTATTACCTACACTCTACTATTATTTTAACTTTAAAATGGCTAGACTCGTTAAATTAATATAAAACTAATAGCGCCGAAGACGTCTTGAATCACCATTTATTTTTAACTTTTACACTATTAAAAAAAGGTAATAGCTACAACAATTTATTACCTTGAATCGGCAAACTTATTCTATCCGAATAGAACTTGAATTTAAATCCAGGCTAGCTATTTTACACTACATTCTTAACATAACTGTGCACATGATATCGATAATAAAATTAATAACAAAAACAAAATCAATATTAAATAAATAAACAACACCCAATTCGTTTCATGAAAATGTTACACATTTAAAATTCTAACAGTTATGTTTTCTCTTAGAAAAAGAACAAAATAATTATTTTCACGTGATATGTGCAATACATTTCTTTGAATTCTAACGACTATCGTTTCGTTAAAACAAACAATAAACACGCATTCTGTTGCATAGACGCAGTCACGTATTAAATATTTACGACTATGTTTCGTTCTGAAACAGGAACAAACAATTCCTTTCCCATCAAAAACAGACCAAACTTTTTTTCAAATAGTGTGTTATTTATTTGCATCAATCATTACGAGGAAGTCATTAAATGAAGAAAAAACGTTGATGAATACAAAAATAATATTTTTGTTTTTGTTTTTTATATTTTTTACATATATATATATATATATATATATATATATATATATATATATAAGTAAGAACACAAAAGAGATAAAACAAGAAAGTAACTTTTCACTTGAAAATATACTTGCATAAAACAGATCGCCGTCTATAAATTGCCGAGACATTTACAAGGTCCTGGAGCTTTTGAACATTTGTAAAGATTATATGATTTTATTGAACTGACGAAATCCATAGATTCGGTTGTAATGAAACTATTACTAAAAGACTATCGCATTTACTCCTTGCACTCTAAAGATATATATATATATATATATATATATATATATATATATATATATATATATATATATATATATATATATATATAAGTAGAAAGGAGTTGACACATTATAAACCATTGTTTCGTAAAGGTATAACAATGTAAAAACCATAACAACGTAATTTGTTAAAATAAATAAATAATGTTTATTTATTTTAAACTAAGCTTTCGAATATAAAATATCCCTCGTCAGAGCAAAGTGCTTTTTTTCTTCATCGTCTGGTGTTGTTGACTTGGTGAGAATAAAAATGTCCGGTGTTATCGATTTGTTGGTGAGAAAGAAAAATGTCCGGTGTCTGTGAGCGTGGTTATGCCATTTTGAATAAGTAGAAAGGAGTAGACACATTATGAACCATTGTTTCGTTAAGGTGTAAATATTTTTTTGAAAACCATAACAATGTAATTTGTTAAAATAAATAAATAATATTTATTTATTTTAAACTAAGCTTTCGAATATAAAATATTCCTCGTCAGAGCAAAGTGCTTTTTTTTTCTTCTTTTTTTCTTCATCGTCTGGTGTTGTTGACTTAGAAAAATGTCCGGTGTCTGTGAACGTGGTTACGCCACTTTGAGTAAGTAGAAAGGAGTAGACACAGTATTATCATTATTTCGTAAAGGTATAAATATTTTTTTTTAAAAACCGGGTACATCTCCACCATGTTTCCGAACAAAATTCTCTCTCTGTTTCTCTCTCTCTCACACACTCTCTCTCTCTCTCTCTCTCTCTCTCTCTCTCTCTCTCTCTCTATATATATATATATATATATATATATATATATATATATATATATATATATATATATATATATATATATATATATATATATATTTGGATTTTTCACTTAGAAAAAAGATTATTCAGTGAAGACCGGGATTAGACCAATAAAAACAAGCTCGATGATACTCGATTACAGATTACAGAGTATTTATATGTGATTTTTTGAAAGCTTACCAAAGCATTCTGTTCAGGAGCCCAATCAACACCACAAAAGATTGTTTCATTCAAAAATTATTTATTCATCATTTTTCAAATCTCTTTAATCTGTAAAATGATAAATAAATAATTTTTGAATAAAAAAATCTAGACGGAATGCTTCGGTAAGCTTTCAAAAAATCATATATATATATATATATATATATATATAT
Organism: Sepiola atlantica; assembly: GCA_963556195.1. Lineage (NCBI taxonomy): Eukaryota > Metazoa > Mollusca > Cephalopoda > Sepiida > Sepiolidae > Sepiola > Sepiola atlantica. The sequence goes on along the minus strand of OY744515.1, from coordinate 156,490,334 downwards.
ATATATATATATATATATATATACATACATCGTGGAGATGTACCCTGCAGTTCCTAATAAATACGTCAACAGAAGGGAGATCAAAACAGCGGCCATAGTAATAAACACAGATATATTCTACAGAAAAAAGTATCTTTGTCTGGTAACGATTCAATAATTTGATGTAAACTACCATAGACATGTAGCCAAACATTAGAACAGGTATTGTAATAGACGATGTGAGATCGATATCAGAAAGTGGTAGATTAACGAATAATCAGAAGTATTCTCAAAGATACCGTACATTATAACCGAACAAACTCTTTCACACGCAACTTAGACATACACATACAAACACGCACCCACCACACACACACATACATATATATATATATATATATATATATATATATATATATATATATATATATATATATATTCTTAAATAAAAATAAAGTAAATAAAAAAAATCTCATTATGATTTAAATTAAATATAATTGCGTTATTTCTTCACTCAAAAATAAAAATATATTATTAGGAGAGGTTTGTTATTGATATTCACTCTATACTTATGTTTTTTATATATTTGCACTCGATTTGCTGCAGGGATGGTCATTCTTATAGTTTATCATCAACATAAAGGAGGTGTAGAACTTTATCTCTGAGGCCTTATTACATTTGTGTCCCAAGTACTTCTAAGCTCATCCGTGTCAATCTTCAAGGGAATGATGTGAATCAGGTAAAGACCATGTGTTCGTATTATAGGTGGTTTTTGGCGGGGATTATATAATAATTGCGAAACTATAGTGACACATTATATACATGTAAGTATATTATTTCTGTTAATTACGGTTTATTTTTGTTTTTATGTATAGAGCTTCTAATATATAGAAGTAGTTGGGACATAAATTAAAAATCTGCAGATCCATCGGCCAATTCGCCTCCACAATTAAGAGTCTGATTCGGACAATGGAACGAGTCTACGAAAAATATATCCACACATAAGTTGTCGGTTATATTTAACAACGCTTGCCTTCAAGAAAAGATGCTGTCTACATGTACATATATATATATATATATATATATATATATATATATATATATATATATATATATATATATATATTGAACATATTATCCCTCGGTTACCTCCTTCTTTATTAGACAAAACTCTAATCATGCCTAAAAATGAAAGCAACATAACCAACCTGAAAGTGGATATTATTAAATTAGCTAGGAGCACTTCTATATCATATAATGATAAATTATGGACACTAATAATAGTGACATAAATGTTGATATTACCATAGTCGACTTGATCTAGCGATAGTAACTGATTTCGAAGGCCTTGCCATTTTGAGAAATTAGTATCAGAAAATGCCTGAGTTGTCACTCGGGCAATATAGAGATGATGCCTTTTATGTTATTAACTGCACAAAAAGTAACTTGGAGAAAAGGGGGGAAAGGGCTGAATGATCTGCTTGGAGATTTGGGTTTAAAATATCCATGGATGTCAACTACTGTAAAGTCAACTTTTTCGATATCGCACTAGATTTAGCTAACAATACTTACGAGCCCGTTAACAAACAAAACTATACGCTGTACTATATAGAAAACAGTTCTAACCATACACAAATTGTAAAAAGAGCAATAGTCCCTGCAATATCAGGCAAAATTGCCAAATTATCAAAACGTGAATAGTTATTTAATGAAAATAAACGAGTGTCCTTTGAAGGTAGCTGTTTGATTTCAAGCGTGCTGATAATCACGAGGTAAAGACGGAGAATAACACTCGGACATATTTTCGGTCAACTGATAACACCTCTAAAACAGGTATAGAAACCACAGAAAATAGAAATGAATTCATTTCTATTTTCTCCAACAAGTACGGACGTCCACCCAGTAGTGGCCATTATTTCATTTTATTTTTCCTCCCAATATGTCTACCCTACATGTATCTGTACTTGCATGACATTTTTCCTCTATTTTATCATCCTGATGAAGTCTTATAAATAAAGACGAAACGTTGATGTACACATAAAAAACATCCATTTTTTGGTTTTCCTTTTTCATTTTCCTATCACGTCGGATTACCTTCATCCTTCCCTTCCCATATATATATATATATATATATATATATATATATATATATATATATATATATATATATATATATATAGGTGTGTGTGTGTGTGTGTGTGTGTGTGTGTGTGTGTGAATACATTTCTACTAAATTGACGGAATAATGTCTAGGTCCCTTTCAACTATAATCAATCAGGATAAAATCGGATTTTTAAAATGAAACGAAAACAAAGACCACAGCAGTAAAAATATAATGTGCTAGATAATTGCATGTAAGCGATTAAAATAAATTTAATTAAATATTCATTTTAAAGCCATGCACTAGACACGGCGAGGGATACAAAAAATATTGGTTTCACCCTTCTTCCTCAACTGTGTACTCTGCTATTCTCCAGCATTTAGTCTTAAATCCTTGCTGTGTCGAAAACAATAAAAAATGTGTTTTTTTGCCATTCGTAAAACCTCTTTATGCCGGCAGAATTGATTCATCAAACATTGGCCTCCTCTATTTATCTCTATCCCTCAGTCTGTCATTTTAATCGTTTTTAAACAAACATTGAAGTATGTTTTTGAAATCAGTACTGTCGATTCGTAGGCACATATAATTTTTCTTTTTTATTGATTTTAAACTGAAAATTTATTTTACTGACAGAAGGTAGTTGAAAGGGCATTAGAGATTATTCAGCTAATTTTGTGTAAATGTATTATCAAGGTTATACCGCTAAATATATATTCACATCTCTCTATATATATATATATATATATATATATATATATATATATATATATATATATATATATATATGTGTGTGTGTGTGTGTGTGTGCGTGTGTTTGTGTGTGTGTGTGGTGCATGGGTTCGTGTGAGTAAAAAGTTACTCGTCACATAATTAACACTAATAGATGTTTCTTACATAGATATATATATGTGTGTGGGGGGTGCGTGTGTATACCCACATTTCCAACTAAAAGAAAAAAATGAAGTATAGTAATTAAAAGTAACATCGTAATATAACTTTGAAAACTAAACAAAATGAGAAACATATTATGAAAAAGTTGTCCAGTAACTTTCAATTCTCAAATTAGTGTTGCAAGACATGGATTTATTCGTTTGAAACGATCATAACACACTTTTATGGATTACAATTTTTATTAGCATTCATCAAAAAAGCTCACAAAAACGTCCTCTTATGTATTTCAAGCTTTCTGATTTTTTTATTTCTGAACATTAATCTTTATGCCTCAGTATAGTAAGAGTATCTACTTTATGAAGCTTCCATAGGATATTCTTACACATTGAGATCAGTAAAAATGTAGGATTACCAAGTAATAGATGTTGTTGCTCCTTACTATGTATGTGTATTCGCTAATGACTTGGTGGTAACGTATCGATTCTGCACCAGATCATCAAAATACGCATTATAACACCGAAGAGAAAAGCCAACTACGACTGCAGACTTGTGGAATTTGAAAAACATGTTATATAATGTAAATGTTGGCGGATATATTCTTAATAATATTGCCCTTCAAACCACGATCTGAGCTGAACTAGTAAATACCGTGTGGGGTTAGTTGACATTAGAAATCATGAATATGTTTCTAGCTTTGATACGTTAAATGTTTGAATTACGATTGAAAATATGAATTGAAACATGAATAATATAGTCGGAGCTGTGATACAACCAGACTTGGTTTACGGATGGGTTTTTTACTTGTCAGTAGAAAACATTGCTATACAAAATACAGCGCTAGATGTGATAACAAATGTTTTCTGATACGTATGTGTGCCACTTGATATTAATGACCTTCTAACAAACACTGAACTATCACATTTGTAAACATTACAATAGAAATAAAACTGAAGTCGGAGATTGAAGACAATAATATAAAATGTAATATCAATAGTTTGAAAGAATAAAATGTGATAAACTTTTTTATTTAAAAAGCAAGAGTAGATTGTACGGCGTTCATGCTTATGAGTCTTCTGAGGGTTTAATAGTTCCATGGATGTCTATTAGAGTCGGTATATTACAATACAATAAATACAGTATGTACAAGCGATACATTCAATAAAGAAGGAGAACGTATGCTAAGTGCATCAGTGATTCAAACATAATACATATTTTGTTTGCTCTAAGCAATTTCATGTGTCCAGCTCTTATAAAGAAAAATTAAAATAAACCAGTAATGGAGAGTAGAAAGTGGGCATTTGGTTAACTTTCGGCAGCCTTATATCTATCGCATCACTTATTTTACCATTTAGTCTTCCCATCTCATGAGATGTCTTGCTGACAGAGGGAGAAAAATAGCTGTTTTTTGTCCGAATGCATCAATCTAAAACGTATAGTTGGCTTGTTTTTGACCTCGGAGTAGTAGTTTTATTCATTTTTTCAGCCCCTTACATCAAGTGGCTTAATGCTCTGTCTGAAGCGATTTGAATGATGGGGATGCATTAAGTTTCGTCGTTTGCCGATCTTCACACATGATTCAACAGGATAACAAAAGATTCCGAGTCGTCTTAAGTATATATAGAAATGGAAGCGTTTGTCCTAATTATAAGCAGTATGTCAGATAAATAGTAAGCTAATTTAAAACATCTAAATAGTCTTGCAATAAATATAAACATGAAATATGAATATATTTTATAAAAACAGAGAAATAATACGGAACAGTCTGATAAAACAGTGGATAGTGTAATAGGTATCTATATAATGAAAAAAGTGATATGATTAACGTAAAGAAGAATATGATTTGGTTTAACCATCTTATAATAGTAAATGAAAAAAGGTAGTAATGTACGTTTGTGAGACTAGATGAATAGAGAAGATACATCTCGCCAGAGTGAAATCAGCAGATACTCCCGCATACCGTATAACTAAGAGGGTTATTAGTGTCATCAGGTGTGAATGTTCTATTTTACGCAGCCTAGCTCTCTACAGATTTCATGCGTACCGACCCCCCCCCTCAATGATTCAATGCGCCTTAAAATCAACTTGTTAGGACATATTCTACATTGTACTCTAATTAAGGGCCCCTGGAAAATAGCTTAATGATAAACGAACATATACTACACTGCTCCCCCCAACGAGGATTGGCTCATAACAACAGAACAGATACTACTTTACCTCCTCTCAAAAAGGATGAAATTATGTCTCTGAGTGTAGTATCATGACAACAGAAAATATACTACAGTACCCACTCAAAATTGCGCATTGAAAGATAGTACATTAGTCTGAAATAGTACAGTAAACTGAATTGAGCATTAAAAGATAATAACAGTATTGTTTTTTATTCAGACAAAAACTACAAAATCTATAATATAAATACAAGTAATTGTATAGTTTTTGGTGTCAGACAGATGTATACCAAATCTCAATTAGTAATACATATAATTCCCTTCAAGTGGAGAACGTTACATTCCCTTAATCGTTACATTTAAAGTTATTTGATGCATGATATTAGAATTGGATAAAATTTAGTATTTACACTGCACACTTCATGTCGTATATTAATTATTATTTATCACGTACCTGGCATAATGGTTAACTTAGAATGAAACGTGCAAGGACATTTGGTGTTTGTCATATGCGAAAAAGTAGTGATTCAAATAAACAGTCATGAGTTCTGGTAATTCATGAAATCGAACTGGAACATGTATTATGACTAGTCACTTCAAATAATTTCTCTGAATTGATTAATTCAACTTGGCTATTCATGCAACATAAATGTCCGCATGAATAATCCTGAATGAATAATCACTTCACAAGGAAATCAGATGTGCAGAAAGTGTATTTGAATTACACATCTACTGCAATTGTTCAGAAGTGTTATTAGTTGGTGAGACTATAATACCACAGAGAATGTATATGCTAGCGTAATTGCAAGATATATGCGTGGATGGATCAAGTTCAGGCAAACTCTGCCATTTCTAACAAGCGGGGTGTTACAATTGTCAAACCATAGAAGAATCTGTCAGGCATCGATATATAATGTGATGATCTATAGAAGTGGAACCTTACTAAGATAGGTTTATGGCATATGTTGCATGGAAATAAATGACAAGTACATGATACGATGGATGCGTAATGTGCGTCTTATAGACAAGCTTAGTAATGATGCCTTCAGCAGAAAATTAAATCTCAACAGGATAAGGACTTTTTTGCATATCTGGAGACTTCGGTTGTATAGCCAGAGAGAATAACTCAGAGTTATTGCGTTAGTAGATGTGAAACAGTCAGTTCATCAGCGGAAGGCAATGTTAAACATGAGAATAAGTGATAAAGAAAGATTTGAGAGAAAGAGAGATACATAAAAACCTGTGCAGAGTAAGGTGATTTTAAAAATAAACTTTCTAAAAAGTCTTCTAGCCTATGTCAGCAGGTATGATAGGCGTTAAACTGAAGACAAAAAAATTAACTTATTTAAAAAAACCTCGTGAGAATACATGTTCCAGTTCGATTTCGTAACTATGAGACACCATTAAACAATTTAATAAATATAACGGTGTAGACCCTTAATCATTAATGTCGTCGGAAAACAGACTGACACATGGGAAACCTCACATACAACAATTTAAAAAAAATTGTAAGTATTTAATCATCAAGTACTCTCTACAAGGAATATATAAATATAAATAAAAGATTTTCCTAAAAAAAATCCGTGACACACTTAAAGGGTGCAAATATATAAATCTCCAAGATAAGCTCAACAAATTATTAATACCTTTGCCTAAAGATGTTTTTTTAAGGCAATACAAACACATGTGTTGTAAATGTATCAACGACTAGAATTTACATGGGGAACATTTTACAAAAATATAAGATGATGAAGCAATAAACAAGACGAAAAAGATGGGGAAAAGAAAGGGAAGGTAAATAGGTTGAGTGAGAGAAAACAACAGAAAAAAGAAAAAAAAAGTAAAAAGTCAATAGAAGTAAGAAAAATGAAAGAAAATAAAATAAGGAAAAATAAAGGTGAAAAGTAGAAAGGAATATAGCAATACAGTCAACTAGGAAGACGAGAAATAGAAAATAAGACAGATAAAGCCAACAGGTAATAGAAAGTAAAAGAGGTGGGGAATAGTGGTGGAAAAATCTCAATAAAAATCGAGCGAAGAGGCGTGTTAAAGGGGGTGCTACAAATAATGTTTAGAAGAGGGGTAAATTAAAAATAAATGTATAGAGAAAATAATATATTATAAGAATACTAAGAAAACGGAGAGAAGTTTAACAGAAGCATATAAAAAACGTTTTAACAATAAAAAATATTTAAAATTTAAAATTGAGAAATATTAAAATTTTAAATTATAAAAAAACCTCAATCTTCAAGTCATTTCTTAGTACGTCTAATTACCTCAATCCTCCAAACAAGACTAATACATTTCTAGTTCCTTTGTGATGAAATCTACATTAGATAACATTGTCTCACCCTGAGCTAATATTCACCAGCTGAGGAAATTGTTCAGCGTCTCATCTGTGTTGACCACCTTGCAGCCGCTTCTTAGATAGTTCAAAATAATGCTGATGTTTCCACATTGCCCATTAAAACAGGTTTTTATTTAATTTATTATTAATCTAATCAGCTTAATTGCATTCATTGTTCTATGACGTTAGAATAATGAATAAAAATGACACTGCGATGGATTCAAAGTATGATATGTGAATTTCTTACCAATGTGTCACCAATTCTCTCAGGTCATATACTTTTGTATATTATTTTGATAATTTATTTCACTGGCAACCAATTTTCACTTTAGATTTGAACACAACATCTCTGAGAATAAAACTGTTTTCAACTTCGGATAACTATTCACAATACTCTCGGTTTATCGTTTGACTCCTCGGATTTGTTTACACGAACTTTCTATACTACTTCAATGGTTATAAATTTTGTGTATTTTAAAATATTTTAAATGGTTAATATATTTCGTATCTTTTATATTTTCAAATATTTGTCTTACAGTAAGTTATACTGATTTATCCGTCGAATGTCTCTTGATAATAAGAGCATATCTTTGAACATTCATGGATCAAAAAAGATAATTGTTTGATATATAACCCCTGTTTGAAGTATTGATTATATTATAAATATTGAATTGTTTACAGTTTTTATTTTCATTACTAATCTTCTTATACCCTTGCTCTTGTATATGAAGGTTTTTCGATTCAAGATAGGATATAAGATTTTATGTGTATCTTTATTTCCTCAGTTTATATATATATATAAATATATATATATATATATATATATATATATATATATATATAATTCCTATAAGAAACCACACACTAATCTGAACATTTCATAACGGTCCACGCCCTTTTGACGTTGCTTTTATGTTTGTTTAAATTTTATTCTGATTTTAACCAGTCAATTTCGATTTGTTACAATTGTACAATCTTAGTTGAAATTTAATAATCTACTTCGTTGCACTGTATTTGAAATATACTTATTCTATTTGAGAACATTGTAAGATTTGAGGCATTTCCAATTTTATGACAGAAAAATGCAAGCCGCTTACGGACTTTACAACAACAGACATTTGTACATGTGTTTTTCATATAAAAGTACATAGGAATGAGAGTGTGTGAAAGAGAAAGCTATCCATTCCTACGAAAGGCATCGTAAACTACATAGATCCGGAACCTTACAAAACACTAGAACGCTGATTTATAGACAGTTCGCTAAGTATATTTTACACAAGCGATATCAATAATAAAAAAGATAAATTTGACTTCTTAGTTGTTTGTATATAGACTGAAGTATACTTCTATAAATATTGTTGGATTACAGAAAAGTTTGTAAATTTTATGAACAATTCAATGTGTAGCCTTTTTGCGAGGTTACGCTACATAAAATTACGCTGTTGAAAACACTTTCGAAATGATCACATAATTAGAAATAACGTGCATGCATAAGTCACACGTCATAATGGTGAACCTGATGTTCAGTCGTAGGTTGTCGCTAACAGCGAAATCTTGACGTTTTGCGATTTTCATGCCCGATAAACGTTAAAAGATTTAGAAAACACTAAATAACGCTATATCACGAATTGCCTGCAATGACGTAAATCTGAATGGCTTAAAAGCACTTCAACCATTGCAACTTAAAGCAATAAATCAAAATAGTCTGTATGAATAAAATTAACAAATATACAAATAAGTTACATTGAATGAATTCTTACTTCATCTATCAAATATATTCTTAAAAGTATCCAGTCATTTAAGGAACTCATCAACATATATACAATGTTATTGAAGTAAATTCAACCGGAGTTCTAAATTACTTGAATATATATATATATATTTATATATATATATATATATATATATATATATAATGTGTCTGTATGTATTTACGTAGTAATATTCTGATTTTATTATACTTTTTATATATTTTCAAGTTTATGACTAGTCTTTCATGTTTCAAAATAAAGATATATACATTTTAGGTAACAGTATTTAAAGTGCAAACTATCGGTATGAAACTGTTTCGTTTGTCATTAAGTAGTTTGTATTTTATTACCACACACTGTTTGCCGTTCGATGAAAGTAAATAAATGCTGTTCTCAGTACATTGCCCTCAAAATTGAAACTTTGTTCTTGCTTTACTTTTCGTCATGCCTGAGTATATTATTTTGCAGATTTGCATCAATCATAACTCCCTTAAGACATTTCCATAAAACAGGGTAAGACATTTTAAAATTAATATACATTTAGGCTTTTACGATTATACATTTTTCAGTTTAAATCGAGTTGTTGTGAATAGATTACTACCAGAAAAGTTTAGAAATCGGCATATTCTGCTTTCATATCTTCAAAGTGCAGACAGCTTATATTATTGCCTTTCAATTTATTGCAAGAGGTATATCTGCAGTTTTATTCTTAGTGACTCATCGTATCTACTGGCCTATTAGCTTTTAAATTTCACTGTATTTTACAATTTATTCAGACAAGGGGATATCGTAGAAAAAAGCAGATCTGTTGGCGATATTACGAATGAACACTACACTATTATGTCGAGGACGTAACGCATTTGAGGGCAGATTAATACATACATGAAACTAACTTTCAGGAAAAGATTATAATGTAATTTTTTAAAGATGATAAATATAGTATTTTGTAATGTTATCTATCAGGTTGGAAAGAAAGTAATGTTGTTTTTTGTCCAACTCATTTATGTAATCTAAAATATTCACATGAGGGCATTTCTAATCTTAACGATAATTTCCCTCATTGTCTATGACTTTTGTCCAACCATCAACTAGCTTCTTGATTCATTCTTCAAAAAATTTCTCTGATTTTTTAGAAAACAACTAATTTAGATCATTTTTGAGTCATTCGTCATTTTCGTAAATTGTATTGTTTAAGTGATGCTGCGACGACCGGAAAAGATGGTAGTCAGATAGAGCAATGTCAGGTTAATAAGGCAGATGAGGCAAAACATCCCAATTAAAACTATATGACTTTTACCTGAGTAAGTTTTGTTTTGTTAGGTTTCGCGTTATCATGCTGAAGCACTACACGCTTCCTATTGAGTAATGCTGGTCGTTTTTTTATATAGAGCAATTGGTAGATCATCCAGCTGCGAACGATATTTTACTGCTGTAATTGTTGGATTAGGCTTTGGTAACTCATAAGAAATTACTTCTCTCATGCCCGACCATAAAGAGAGCATAACTTTCTGTGGGTGTAGTCCTTGTTTTGGAACAGACTGTGGACTTTAGTCTAACTATTGTCTTTTGCGTTGGGTATTTTTGTAAAGAACCTATTTTTATCTCCAGTCACAATTCTTTGCACAAATGGTTCTCGGTGATTACGGAAATAGCAAAGATGTGCAAAAAGTCAATCTTTGATTTCGTTGAGCGTCGGTCAAATTGTGGGAAAACCAGAGTCCAAGTTTTTAAACTTTTCCTAACTTATTAAAGTATGAAATAATTGTTGTATGGGTTGTATTGAATTGTTGAGCTAATCTACTGCTGGTTACTGTATATTGGTTTCTACAGCGTCTTAAATGGGGTCTTTATCAAGTGAGTTTGACCTTCCCGAGCGTCACCGATCTAACAGGCTAAAGTCTTCAGAAAAAAATTTGCAAACCACCGTTGACATTTTCGATCATACCGAACATTTATCCCATAAACAGTTCCTATATTACGTATAGCGTCTGCAGCTGAGTTTCCTTTTTTGAATTCATAGAGCATGCAATGTCTCAGATGCTCCTCACTAATATCCATATTTTGACGGCTTAGACCATTAAACTTAATATTTTCCAGCTAGTTACTATATCTGATAGGCAAAGTAAGATAATAACACACCAGTCCACAAAAAATGTAAAACTATGTATAACATAGGAGGCTGCAAAGCGAGGAAGTAAAAAATACGACATTACTTTCTTTCCAACCTGATATTAAAGTCTTTTTTAGCTTCAATAATGGTTTTCATGTGAAGTATTAATCGCCTACATACTTACTTCAGGTAGTCCGTATTCATAACAGATATAAATTATTGACACTTTAGGGATTATTTTATGTTATTAAAGTGCTAATTAATATTCTACCGAAAAATACTGAATACATAGAATTCTAGACAGTTGGTATCAGTTGTAATGTAAAATGAAATGTGATGATCATAAGTTTTAACTACGATTGTTTCGTTTTGTAAGGCGATGCTCAATGTAAGATGGTTGTTACTACTCACATAAACACTGTAGATGATGTGTTTGAGACGACAGGCCCGATTATTCCTTCTCTTTTGCAACATATCTCATGATTTTTCTTATATTACCACCAATGGTGTGTTGTACTTTCCGAAAATATAAAGGTGTTAAAATTCTAACAGTGTGTATGACATTTAAAAATTGTTATAATTATAAATTTCCTCATCCTGATTTTATAACCACTATTATGAGCCTCTTCATCAGTTATTTACTTTCAGAGGATTTCATTGATATAATAAGTGCTAAGCTAAAACATTGTCTTGCTATAGTAAACATAGCGTATATCTGCCAATATATATATATATATATATATATATATATATATATATATATATATATATATATATATATAAAATGTTGTGGACTGATTCGGATTGACCCATAGTGGCAGAATTGATTCGCCAGGCCACTATGAAGTCGACACTTTTTACCTTACCAACGAGAACTGCTTAGTTAAGCGCTTAGCACGTCTGCATGAAGCTGGTAATAACGATAAACGTATTGTAATTAAGTATTCTTAATACAATTCCTATTCCTTTCACGTCCTGCCTTGGGTTTCTTATTTACTTATTATCATTACGATATAACAATATATATATATATATATATATATATATATATATATATATATATGATACAAAGTCAATAAAAATAAGTCAGTATTATATATGTACATATAATCTTCATATATATTTTAATAGCTGTTCATCAAGTGTAATTTTACTATATTTATTTAAATGTCCTTAATATTAAGTTGAGCTACTTCGTTTACATTTTGATTTATACACATATTTAATTAATTAATTTATTTATTTATTTAATTGCTCTGATAAGATTCCATTCTTTGAAAAGCCCGGCTTAAGGAAAGAAGAAAAGACATGATTTGATGTAATACACTTTGCATATAATAACTGAAGATGAAATCGATGTGTTTCTTACATTTTTATTTCACTTTTTTCATGTATCAATTTAATTGCTCTATCCGATATATTGAGGTGTAATCACTTCACGATAGCTTCACATTTCTAAAAGTATACATTCTACTTTTAGTTTAATACCTTGTATATATATATATATATATATATATATATATATATATATATATATATATAGAGAGAGAGAGAGAGAGAGAGAGAGAGAGAGAGAGATGTATGGTGTGTGTATTAGGTAATAGTCGTTATGGGGGCAAAAGAGTGGAAACATTCATGTACTTTGCTTTCTCGCGTCAGTCTTTTACTTCAATCAATATCTAGTCATAGCACAAAGTTCATTAATAAGTACGTTTTCGTGACTACGAGCACACATGTTCATGAATAAGAGTAATATTTTTGGTCTTAGCGTTAAGGAAATTCCCGAAAATTCCCGTATAAAAATAAAGAATTCTCCGTGACAGTGAGATTCGAAGCCGAGTCCGATTTCCATTATCAATTTGGGATTGCTGGATAAAATCATGCACCATTATAAGGACAAGACATCTAATCTTCTTGTCAACAAATCCATGCAATCATCTATGTATCTCTGCTTGACAATATCTAATGTATGCGCATTGTAAACAATCCTGTCAGGATGCCAATATCTAAGAAACAACTTGGATGATTGCAGAGTAGCATTGGGTTTAGTATATGCGCTCAATAGATTTAGTATTTTTTGTATTACGTTGAGATCAGATCACGCCTCTGTGATATATTTCAACATGATTAACATGTGAAGATTTTAGTGTTAGAATACAGATTTCTATAGAAACGTGTTGTCAACAATTTTCAAACGTCATGAGCTGATATAAAACATTATAATACAGAGCTGTATATTAAATAATTAAACGCATGCTGGGAATTATCTTAATGTTAAATTAACGTTATTCACAGCGGATATTTTTTTCCTAATATAATAGAGAACACGAGTTGCAATTATAGACAGTTGAAAAATGCTTGTGTCAGACGCGTGTGTATAGTTGTTAAGCATCAAGAATTGAATGGACCAATTTGGATGTGTGTAAGTGATGTACTGTGTGAATTTAAGGACATTCCCCTGTTTATCAACCAGACATCGGCTAAGGAGAAAATACTATGCAAGTTATCTGCCATCGCATGAGTTTAATGTCAAGACGTAAAGTTTTGGTACACATACATATCGTTCTTATATAAAGACTTAGACATCTCAGTCTATGATGTGTAATCTCGCTCCAAGAAAAACATGTGACCTCGCGAGAAAAGAACACGTTACGGGTAGCATTTTCTATAGTATAGATAAAATACATGACGTCTTTTTTGCGTTTATAGTGTACCAAGACCAGGACTAACAAGTAATAACTAACAGTTCTTGTGTCAGGAAAAGAAAGTGAAAACAAAATCAATGAAACGTAGCAGATGTATTAATTAACAAAGTTACAAGCTATGCAAGTTGTTCGCATGAGTACGTTGTTGTTTAAAGTGTGACCAGTTTATTTGATTCTCTTTCTTTGCAGTCGTAAAAACGTATGATTATGCGTTGTGTATGATTAACATCCATGTAAGTAAGTGATGGCAGTGGTCATTCGTCGCTTCTCGCAGTGACCCTTTCTTTTGGTAGTTTTCTTTATGGCTAGGCCCTATTGACTGGCCTGCTTTTATTGAACGACCGGCCTCATGGAAGTTGTTTTTTTAGTTGTTAAACTGAATTAAGCTTGCAGTAGTAATTACCAACAAGTCACGTTAATTTTGATTTTTATTATTTCGTTTTTTTATTTACAGACCATGTTCAAAACTTTGATTTTGCAGACTTATATTGATGTGATTTTGTTTGTTTGTGATCACGCTTTTCATTCAGAAATATGAGATTTAATGACACGTGTATCTGATAAGATCTAGTTAATACGTCATCGCATACTATTATAAAAGAGAATTAATGCAAACACATCATATTAATATATTTACAAATTACAAGGTATGCAATTTGTTTACATGTGTGAGTTGGTTGTTTATGCATGTGAGTGTGAAAAATTATTTGCTTCTCTTTGTTTGGATTAATGAAAATGTATGAACATATGTTGTGTATGTTTAACATCTATGTAAAGAAGTAATAGCAGTGTTCATTCTTTCAGCACCACTTTCTGTTGATAGATTTCTATATAACTAAATTTAGCTGAATAGGCTGGGTCACTGGGCTTTGTGGCTATGTTGTATTCATGTTAACGACCGGCACCATTGAGATGTTTTGGTTAGTGAAATAAATAAGTCGGAAAACGTAATTGTAAACAAGTCACGTTGATTGTTATTTTCATAATTTCGTTTCTGTTTTCTGTTCGAGACCCTGTGAATAATTTTGAGTTTTCAGACTATTTTTCTGTATTTGGTGTTTGTTTGTGATTACACAATTTATTCCAAAATATAATATTTAATGACACCTTTATCAGATAAGATCCAGTTAAAAATTTATCGTAGACAGTTAACAAAAAATAATTTATACGCATAGTAAATATATGAAATGAATTGAAGATTTATAGTATTTTTTTATAAACTACTGCCTTCGTTAATTCGACACCTTAAATGATAAGAAAAAATAAACTCCTTTGAAAAAATTAGTGGTTATCCATGCTTTCCTAAAATATGTCAGCAAGTGTAGACGGTGGGAAAAAAACGTGTTGAATGTGAAAAGAATAGTGATCTTTATATTAATGTAACAAGAATAAACAACATGTAGATGTCACATTACTTATTAAGACTTACTTGTAAAATATAGATATATGTGTATCAAGTCCTTATCTATGCCAATATTAACTTAATCCTCTATAGGCAACTGATAAATAGCCATTGGCGAGCAAGACCGGCGCTAAACATGATGGATGCCTTTTTCTTTCCTGAAATAAAAAGAGTTGAGAGTTTAAGGTAACATATAGTAAAGAGGAAAATGTCCATATAGAGGTTGTTATATTTTCTTTCAACTAACATAGTACACTGTAGGAGGGCGGTGTGAACACATTTATACAAACAAACTAATAGCTTGAGTGAGTACTTGACACCTCTTCGGGATGTGGGGCCCAATTTTAAAAAAATATCTCTAATAGGCTTATAACTGACACTGTTGTTTACTTATAATATGTAGGTTTCGTTGAAAATTCGGTTCTTACTCTCTCTGCCTAAATCTGATTCACTCACTCTCAAGTCTCACTTCTACGCCTGATTCTTCTTATTTGTAAACATATTCATGATATCATAACGACAACCGTTGGAATACAGGATTGAGTAAAAAGGGTTTTGCGCCCGGTTTAGATTTTATTATGCAAGGATGTATGAGAACACAACAACAACTATTTCTCAAAATATTACACGCATTGCACACGATCCTCTGTCTACGGCATGTCAGATATCGGATTTGGGAAATGCACCAAATCCTTCGGTATCCAATCGAAACATTCTGGGCAGGCTTCTTAAACCTCATCGAACGACTCAAATCGGAGACACTTCATGAATAGTTTATTGATCAGCATTAAAGGTAATCAGATGGAGCAACTTCGAGAGTATAAGGTGGCCAACCGCAGAAATGCATCATCAAGTTATTCGTCAATCTTTTTGTTGGTCTTTCTGGCATTATTGACTTGTTAGAAGGGTCGCTGATCTTTTGAAACATGTAGTGCTTCAACGGTAGTTTTTCTCATCCTACACGTTTGTTGATTACATATGTCTAATAACTTTTGAGGTCTGTTCCCTGAGCATTTTTAAGATTATATCTCTTTTGTTTCTTACATTCCACAAAGTTGGCAGCTTTCCGTTCTGCCTATCAATTATCTTGTCACTTCTATTAAAGTTTCCTAATGCACAGTGTGCCAGTAGATTATACTCCGTTATAATCTATATACTATCAAGAACATATTGTTTTTTTTTTGTTTTTCTGTTAGTACACAAAAAGAAACCAGTTATTTGTAGAAAGAAGGACTAAGCAGAATACATATTAATCAGAATTGTCAAACTGGACACATGCTTTATAAATTTAATGAAAATTTCAGAATATACTAACGTTAAACATTACATAAATATTCTTTAAACCAGATTATCTTCAGTCATTAGTTCAATACCAATTAATTTTGCTTAACAAACATAATTTCTGATGTTCTAGTTTATAAAACTTTATCTAAATATATCCTTCGTGGTTACTTTAAATACTAAGTCACATATTTTTCCAAACAAATCACAAATATTTTTGATACTATTAATTAATCGAGAGAAGTTGTATATAATGAACATTGACATTGTCATACACTGTAAGAAAACTACTTTAGTAGCAGGTATTTTATTAAACTTTCTTCCAGGATGTTAAACACAAGGGCAGTTGTCAGTGTTTATGAAAGTGTTTCTTGATTCGAACCCATCACACCCAGGTCCTCAGACCATTTCGGGTATCAACTAGTACTTATTAACAAGATAAATTGGAAAGCATATTTTTTTCTAAAATGGGCTATACAAATAGTTGGTCTTATTTAATTATTCTATTGTAAAATTACTGAATTGACTCTAACACATCTCTAAAAATAAATAAATATGCTTGCAACCGCAGTATATCATTGATTTTTCTGCTACTCTTATAAAGAACAACCTGCGTTTCCGTGACTTTGCATCATTAACGTTCGGGCGATTTTTATTTACTGATAGTTTCTTTGTTTTTTGTTTTTTTATGTTTTTTCATAATTTTTGTCAATTTTTTTATTCATTTTTGGCGCCAATATATTTTTAAAAAAACATTTTTTTTTAATGTTTTTTTATGTTTTATTGTAAATGTCTTTTTTTAGTTCTTCGGTTCAATTTTGATAAAAATTGATTTTCTTTGGGTTTTTAAAAAATGTATTTTTCATGTTTTTGTCAGTTTACATTTTTTCAGTTTTCATGTTTTTTGTGCATTGCTTTATTTTAATTTCGTTGGCTCTTTGGCGCGAATTTTGATTTTTAAATTTTTTTTGTGCTTTTTATGAGTTTAAACAATGTTTTTTCATGTTATTTGTCAATGTTGTTTGCCTTTTGGCGCCAATTTTCATATACTTTTAATGTTTTATTTTGTATTGTTGATGTGTTTTATGATTTTTACCAATGTATTTTTGGCTATTTGGCGCGAATTTTAATGTTTTTGATTTTTATTGTTTTTTTATTTGTTTTTTATGTTATTTAATGTTTTTCTCTATTTTTATATTATTTTTTGGCTTTTTTGCGCTAATTTTTATCTTTTTAAGAGTTTTTTATTTTAATTTTGTTAATGTTTTTTCATGTATGTTGTCAATGTTCTTCGTTTTATTGTGCTTTGGAGCTAATTTAAATTTGTTTATATCCTTTTTTTGTTTTTTAATTATTTTGTTGATGTTTTCTCATTAGTTTAGTTAATGTGTTTTACTTTCTTGCTCTAATTTTGATGTGTTTTTATGTTTTGTTTGTTTTATTTTATGTCTTCATTTTTTGGTCAATTCCTATATTTCATTTTTTTTTGGCCTTCGGCGCTATTTTAATTTGTTTATACTTTTTTTTTTTTATTTGTTTTAATGTTTTTTTATGCAATTTGTCAATCTGTTTTCTTTGCGCCAATTTTGATGTATGCTCATCCTTTTTTGTTTTTTATTTTCTTTCATGTTTATTCTTGGTTTTTGTCAATGTTTTATTTAATTTTTTTTTTTGCTTTTTCGCGCCAATTCGGATGTTTTTTGATGTTTTTTGTTTACTATTTGTTTGTTGATGTGTCATCATGTTTTTTAAATTTTTAATTTTATTTATTTAATGTTTGTCTCTTTGGCGCCAATTTTTATGTGGTTTTATGTTTTTTTGTTTTTTTATTTGTTTTTTGACGTTTTTACACATTTTAAATAAGGCGCCGGACTGATATACGGCCAGATCTGTACACGTCAGGCGATTATCTGTCGAAGTGTAGAAGTAGTATAGTATCTGTTCTGTTGTCATGATACCATCTTCTCAGGCATTACCTCCTCCTTCTTGAGAGGTGTGGAGTTAGTGTAGTATCTGTTTTGTTGTCATGATACCATCTTCCAAGGGAGTCCAACCTTCTTTCTCATATGTGTGACGTAAGTATAGTATCTGTTCTGTTGATATGATACCATCTTCCCAGTCATTACCTCCTACTTTTTGAGATCTGTGGACGTAGTGTAATATCTGTTCTGCTTTCAACTAGCAAAATATGCGATCGGAGGGATCATATATTTGCTAGTTAATGTAATTATCATTTTTTTTTTAATATTTCGAATGTTTTTCATGATAACTGTTCATACACGGCGTTGCCTATGAGTCGATTGTCTTTCATTTTGGTTTCTTTTTTCTTTCTTTTATAAAATTGATTTTTAAAATAGAGTTCATATTACTGGATAATTGTTATCATTAATTAAAACGAATTCGTACTCATACTGAACATTATTTCTTTAAACTAATGTGTCCTTCTTTCTTCATTAAATTATTGGATGTAAATAGCCTTTACTCAATCGTTTAGTACATGAACATTTTAGCTACGTAAGCTAATTTCACTATGATACGCTTGAAGACATAATGGTTTTAGAACATCTTCCTGTTTCTTTTCACAATTATTATTGATGATCATTAAACCGTAATGTGTTATTCACATGAAGGCGATATTACGATTTTACAATAGACTTTAAAAGAGCAATGCGAATGAAATAAGTAATTAAGTAGACCTAAAAAGAACAAATCAAATAAGTTTTAAACAAACATATTTAGGTAAACAAAAATAACTATAAAAATAGTATCAATACGCATACACATGAGAAATAACACATCTGGAACCTATGTTTGTCTATTAAGTGTTTTTTTTAGTTAAATAGTCAATTGTCAATATAAATTAATAAACATGATAATGTGTAAATAATAACTTTGGACAAGACTTAAAACAAATCGTACTGTTTGTTTTAATTTTGATAAATAAGCCACACATTAAGTTCGTTAATTCTACTAATTTTAAATGAAATTTATTTTAGTAATTCTTATCTAATTTCATTAAATATGAATTAAAAAGCAAGTAAGAAATAGATACGTAAGTCATTGGTTTTTTCTCGCTGTCGTTTAGTCGATTATTAAAAACATAGTAAAAAAAAAACGTAAACGCTTGAAATATAATATATTAACAGTGAATCACAAAAATTCTCTTGAAGGATGAGTTCGAGAGAAAAAAAAACCCACTAATCTTTCTAAATATGATTAATGAAAACTAAAATAACGATCTAGATGAAATATGAAATATTAAAATCGATTAAAGGTACAATTTTTTTTTACAAAAAGCTGCCTAATAAGTGTAATAATTCACCACCTAAACCAGATAAAGTATCAATTTCATATTTAAAAAATCGTAAAACTACGAAGACGGTGGTCCTGTCTTATATATCAGAGGATTACACCGGTAAAACTTCTGATAAGCTTATTTTTTTTAAATCTATACAATTTATTTATTGTACTCTTCTGTGTTGTGTATGTTTCGAGCTACAGTGGATCGGAAGTAATGCATATTTTCCTCTGCCTGATACAATCATGAGCTATGTCTTGATGAAAGCCGTTTTTTTGGAGATCGCTGTGCAATACGTCTGCCCATCTTTACATAGGCATCTCTTTCTATCGCTTCCCGGCGACTTCAATTTTAAATGCGAGTTTCGCGACAATATCATCGTCGACCCTTAATACATGCCCGAACTATCTGATCCCCGATTCCTGCATCTTATCCTCGATTGGCGTTATGCCATAGCGTCTTACGGTGTCTTTATTATCGACGGGGGCGAACAGTCTAATTCTCGATATCCAGCGGAGCCGTTTATTGTCCGTACTATAATAATGAAATCAGTCAATAAACAGGTTACCCGAGTGTAATGCTTGATATGCACAATTTGTGATTCTCGCTGACAAAATCCCGATATTAAAATAATTTATTACTGATGTTGTTCCACATACACATAGAACCAGAGATGTTGATATAAGGTGTGTTTATGATATTTTACGGATATATTACAGCCATTCTGATAGAACTGTTATTGTTATTGCGTCGTATCTGGATTCAGCATAATATATGCTCATATAACTATAGCTGAAGTTTTACTTGTGTTATTTTTATAAATTAACTTGTTTTCTACTTTATCGTGTAAAGAATATTGCTTTTGCATTCAATTGTCATGTATCTTATTGTATTGACTGAACATATATTATCTTCCACTCTGATAACACATGCATCGCTGTCTGTCTTGGCTTTGGGTTATTTCATTTTGAAACATGAAGACAATCTGCTATACTAGACATAGCTTGAAGGTGAGATTCAGTTCATATAATTTCGAATGATATTCACGATATATAAGTTAATGCAATACACTTGCTTTTGTGTCGACTTAGTTTAATGATTACCAACGTATGGTATACATTCATAGTTGCCATGGAAAGTATACACTTATTTACAATGGAGTAGACAGTTCAAAACGTAGCAATGATACAAAATTCTAAGACCAATATCTACAAATACTTTTTGAGTAATCCTCTAACATAATCATATCCTGCCTCTTTCACCGATGGTTTACTATCTCATCATACTATTGTATTACATCTAATTGACAATACTATTAACCCTTTAGGATGTTGGTCTTTATAAGCAGTGACTCGTTTGTATATAAAATTATATTTCAATGCAACTTAAGAAAAACTATGAAAACACGTTACTCTGAATCTGAACATCAGAGAGTCTTATGATACAAAGATAATGATTACGAAACATAAATTATAATACATAATTATTATAGTTATTTCCGTAGGAAAATATTTAATTTGACTTCATAATTATAAAAGAACATTAAAACACCGTACAATATAAGTGCTTCTTTTTGAATTAAAATTACGGAAATATGACTACGTAATTTTATTGTAGGATTAATAAGAGTGTTAGATAATGGCCCTATGGGAATGGACGTATCTGTTGGAGATCGGGTTTGACTTGCGCGAATGAACGCGGGGCAGTCGAGTGTAGAACAGGGCTTGTTCTCGCAGTCGGAGCTGGCAGACGTGACAAGGTTACGTGTGACGAGACCTCAGATCAAGGGTCAATCTACACCTGCGAAAGGCTCTGTGACTTCGCGTGCCCTGCGTGGGAAACAAAGGGATCTGTGATGTCACTCGCTATCGTGAGAAGCGAGTTTTTAGCAGTCTGTTTCGGAAAGCGAACTGAGAAGACGTGCGATTCACAATGTAAAAATACGGAATATTTCCCTTCAGGGAAGACAAGCGCGAGAATCCTTTCCCCACCCCTCTCTATGAATAGTTAATAAAACATTAATAACTAACTACGATAAAGTAGTGATTGAGTTCTAACTCGACGTAGCCACAGTTTAAATAACAACGCTTGAATAAATGAATTAAATTCAACAGAAGAGTTCAATGTTTCATATAAAAAGAAACAACATACCAAAATGTGTATAATTACATTAGAATTGGCGATGCAATCTATGGAAATTTCAGCATAAATCGATTTAAAATAGCTCGACATCTTGTTCAAACAAGATTGAGAAATATTTGTTGTATTATATACGCATTAGTAAAATATATTGTAACATATTTTTTTAATAACTAAACAATCATTTAGTCGATTTCTCCGGGAAAAATATACGGTTTACTTACTGTATTGTTAGTAAAAACAAATAGATATATTACAGTATTGATGTTCCACTGATACCATTACGGAATGGTTGTAGGTAGTATGGGCACCGAATGACGTCCCGCAGAGCTAGGTTAATTACTGTTATATTTTAAACTAACTTTTTGTGTCTTTTATATTCATTTACTGTGCTATCTTTTCTTCTGTTATAGTTCAGTGTGTATCTTATTCTTTTGGTCGTTCTACTCTCTCTCTCTCCATTCCGCACACACACACACACTGTCTCACACTCACTCTCTTACACACACTCTCTCACACATTCACACCTACACGCACACACACACACATACACATATATATATATATATATATATATATATATATATATATATATATATATACTGGAAGAATATATTCGAAGAAAATTAATTCCCTTAAGAAAAATGTTTCGCACTTATTTTATGTCTTCTTACGAAGATTAAAATCAGGATATGGCAACTAATCTGCATGTATGAAATGCTTATTCCAATTTTGATCCAATTTCATTGTTACATATTGCGCGCGAATATGTTTTAGTGGAAAATAACCAGAAATGCACTTCGGTCAGGGCAGGTTAGTGTACTGGGAATGTCAGCTGGGTCAATTGTGTGGAAGACACGGATTTTACCTCACACAGTCTAAAGATAAAGTGAAGGAGAGGTGTCGGCAGTTCCATCGTAATACTTCAGATGCGAATACACGCTTTTAAAAATGCCTTCATAAGATATGATTTTAGAGAGAGTATCGACCTCACTCTGTCTATCGCCACACCACTGTTCAGTGATTGAGAACAGATGAGCTCAGTCTTCAACCATTTTTGGCCGGGATCAAAGTGTAGTATCTGTTCCGATAGATACTACACCCCATAAACTGGTATCGTCTTGGCTTTCGGGGCTTGATTTACGCCGGTCTATGGGTCTGTCTTGTGCAGTTCTAGGAGGCCCACCCTCCCAGGCTTTGCCTCCCCTCTTTGGGGAGGAGTAAGTTTATTGCTTACTGCCTGACGCGCCCCTACCGGGGTTGGCAAGGCAATGTTTAATGGCCAGAGTGCTCACCTTCTCGGGTGATGGCTTTTCAAGTCCCACTTTCTCGACCGGTCCTTGGGTCACATCTTACCTTGTTGGAGTATGATACAACTGGCCTTGTGTCTAACCTCCTGGGGAGGTAAAAAAATTGGTACTTACTTTTGGGTATGAACGAACATGTTTGCAGGAGCCGTCCTAAGTCAGGCAGTGTCACGCGTGCAGGAACGAACGACCAGCAAGGTAGGTTATGGACGTTCATTTTATTTAATTGATTGTTACTTGTGAGACATTGTACCTACCTTAAGAGAAGAGGTATATATAACAGACTTCATTTGGTTGCCCTAACAGAGACTGTTCAACCAGACTAGAAAAAGAATAATATGTTATAGAGAACAAAATTAAAAGAAAAAACGGTTTTAGTTAAAGAATGGTTTTAGTTAAAGAACCAAAACATAATACGGAAGAGACATTCAGAAATAGACAAAGGTAACTGTTTAAAAGAAATGAATAAAGAAAAAAGGGATAGAAAAATCTATTATTCCGAGATGGATAGAGAGAAGAAAAAAAAAGAAAATGAAGACATATTTACAACGGAGACAACAGGAGCCGATAGAAGCGTGGGAGCCGACATTTTCTCATTAAATCACACTAAAAAATATAAAGGGGGAGAGAAAAAGAAAAATAGAAAATGAAGACATAAATTGGAGAGCTGTTGTGGTAGAAAATAGACGGAAAGCTTGTGAGTATACATTTTGTGTTATTGAACCCCAAAAGAAAGAGGAAAGAGAAAACGAAAAAAAGATAAAGAATGTGATTCTAGCACATACGAACGCACATCCACACACACACACACATACGTACGCACGCGCGCACGCATACGCGCTCGCGCACACACACACACACACACATAATGTGTGTAGATTATGTTTTCTTTTTAGTGTTATTTTATATGCTGTTTGTTTTTTTCAAACATTCACACACAAAGTGTTGAAAAAGAAAGATAACTCATGAAAAACGAAAGAGAATAGAGAAGATACTTTTATGTTTTTGTTCTAGTGTTTCTATTTTGGGGCTTTCTGATCGTTTTGGTTTCATTCAGACTTTGTAAATATATAGTGCGTCACGTTTAACTGGTGCTCTCTGCTTGTGACAATTGGAAGGGCGACACACAGAAAGTAATAGCAACATTTACTCTGAATTGAACACGAGTGGGCCCACTTGGGAATTAGAATACTGGATTATCGACGTGGTTAATTTTAAGAACAGAGCGATTGAGCTTCCAGTGGATGAATGTCACGCTAGAGAATTTCAGTAGGGAAGCCTGGGCGAAAGACGCTCCGTTATATGTGAGGTAGCATTGATCGCAAATGAGTGTTTTTGTAACACCCTAGAAGATGCCATGGGTGGTCGACAGGAATTACATTTGATGTGGTGATGAACATAAAGATGGAAAAAGTTATAATAAAAATGGCTGACTTTATTTGATTCTTCGGGCGAGGGGAGTTGGACCTTCTTGACCATACGGATGGGAAAAGAACATTCAGGAATATTTTTGGATATGGAAGGAAAGGGATGTTAAATATTGGGCGAGTATAATTATGTTAGTTGCTTGAAACCAATGTGGCGTCACATGGCTTAAAGAGGAAATGAGGGAAAATGTCGTCAGTTCGATCGGAATCTTCGAGATACGAACACGCGTTTTTTATAAGTATTCAGATATGATATGATTAGACAGTAATGATCGACCCTTCTGTACCTACTGTCACACTGGTCAGTGATTATGAACAGATGATCCTAGACGAATAACCTCTTCTCGTCTTTAAACGTTGTCTCTTCTAGGTCGTTATTTTCCGGGTATGAACGAACGTGTGTGCGTGTGGTGTCCTCAGTCAGGCAAGATCTTTTTAAAGCAACTAACGGTCATAAAAGTATGTTATGAGCTTGTATTTATTTTATTTGGTTGTGACATATGAAACATTAGATTTCCCCTGTGAAAGGAGATTATATAACACCATTACATGACTTGTTAAAAAAATCGATAATGATTGGTTGATTAGTTTAGGAATGCATCCTATATATATATATATATATATACTGTGTTTTGAAACGTGACTGATCAGAATAAAGTACTCATGATTTAATTAATCAAATATATTTGTCACAAAAGAATGAAAATGATAAGGATGTATACAGCATAGGCTTTCATTTCGAATTTTATATAAGCTCCAGCATTCAGCACTAGCACTCCAAGCTACGTCAACTTATTTCTCAAAATAAACTGTTCCCTCCTAATGAGTCATCACTTTCAATACTACTAGAGGATTGGAAATGTTCAAAACAAAATACTCAAAACAACAACCGACCCAGAACATTGCAATTATCATTCTTTGCCAGAAACATATCTCCTGTAATGTTAAATAATAAAGAGGGTGTATAGTATTAAGAGAATATACCCCTATGTTACTCTTTAGTTTTTTAGTACATCACATTGTAGGAGTGTAGCATGGCTTTTGATTATTTTTCTAAAATCACATAAGAAGAAAAACGGCAATATAACTCAAATAGACTTTAAACAGTTTATAAAGAAAACTACATTGCCATTGTTAACATTACTGTATTATATTTGCTAAATGAGGAGGAAAAACAGAATATTTGGTTCTACTTGGAGTTATCCAAGAGCGATAAATGTAAATTACAGTATTACATTTAAATATATGTTTGTCTATTTTGGTTATCAACATCATTTCTATTTATATTATTGTGACAGCGAGCAGCATCAAGAATGCCATTGTGTTTTGTTCTACTCGTCGTTGTACAAGAACAATAAATGTAAGATTAAACAATTACATTTACAACAGATAGATCCGTTTAATTAATTATATTATTTTATTTTCAACACATTACAACAAGTGAGAGGAATAGGCTTGGTGGAGGAAAGTGATATGGACCGAACATGGTGGAGATGTAAATTCTCATTCATTGCCTCTTTTTTCAGAATTCATATTCATACGTGTATTAGTTGTTAATCATTTAGAAAGTAAGTGTAAATTAATTTAGTAACCATGTACTGTTTCATCATTTCAAACTTATTTTATTAGTGTAATTTGATTATAATGGTTTTCCGATACTGTTTTAACTAGAAATACATAATTGACGCAAATAGAATGCGCTAAATAACAGATGCACATTTGAAAAAATGATAAAACAGACTTACATGTAATTTTCATGCTGTGATTACTATAATCTATTTAATAAAAGTGCACGCACGTGTGTCCGACTTACTTCAATAATCACCTATACAAATGTAATATTTTGAGCAATAAATGTAAGGTTTGATCTTAAAAATTACAGATAATAATGGAAAAAAAATAGAATGAATGAGCACGTCTGAAAATGTTGTTTTATGAGAAAATAAAGAGAGGGATTAAACTTCATAATACCTTATAATAATAAAAACAGTAGGAAATAGTCCCCTTCATTTTTATTCATGAGTTTATAATCTATAATAGAGCTACACCCCCACCCACCCCCGTAAGGACCAGGACGTAATGATCTTCGGGGAAAATGAGTTCGTTCTGACCCGGTTGAATAATTCAACTATTACAGTTAAGATGTAATAAAATAACACAGCTTTTTGTGCATTTATGAAAAACACACGTGTTGTTAATCGGATGGTTTTTTTAAATTAACTATTAGTTTGTTAAGGTGGGAGATTATAAGACGGTAGTCTAGGGTTACACGACTGTTTCTGAAAGTACCTACTACACTGAGATTTACGAAAGAGTACGACACCTATTCATAGCTTACTCAACCTACTTTTCCCTATCGCTTTTAATAGTGAATGTTTGACAAAGCGGCGGTCCCATTTTTCTTTAGTCGTCGTTATCACCCAACCGAACAGTATGCGCGTATATATATATATATATATATATATATATATATATATATATATATATATATATATATATATATATAGGTATATATATATATATGTGTGTGGGGGGAGGGAGTGTAAATATGAAGGTGAGAATTCCGAGGCAGGAGCAATGCAATGTTGAAAACCGAAAGGTGAAATAAGAATGATTAAAAATTAATGAACAGAGACGGTAAAATTGGTGAACTTACTGTTAAATATTTAAAGGTCCGGAATGGTAGAAACTTTAATCATTTCCAGTATAACCACTTTTTTTTTTAAAAAAAGTTGGACTGGCTGTGTCAATTTAGAAGAGCCAAGTTGACGTGCTATTAAAAAAAATAGAAACATGAGATTCGCAGAAAAAGGAAGAAGTCCTGCAGAAAATGCAATATTTAAGACATGTAATATATTACTAAGATTAATTAATTTAGTTGATCTTAAATAATAATATTTGGATTTAATTTATTTTGTTTTTATTGTTATTATTATTATTGCTATTATTATTCGTTGTTTAATTTATTAATTACTTTTCTTTATTATTGTTATTATTTTTATATATTAAATTTTTAATCTTTATGTTAAGTGTTGCAATTGTAAATATAGGTTCTATCAGCGCCATTGTATGTTGACCGGCAAGTACGTCACCTTTCAGGTTTAAATAGCAGTTCTATCGCGGAATCCAAATATTTGAAAATGCAGCTCGTGTTAGATACATCTAAATCTACATAAGATACTCTCTACGTGTGGCTATGTTTTAGTCTTGGTCTCTTATGCTTAAGTTTGAAATATAATTTTCGTTAATCTTTCACGATTATGTTTTAAAAAGCATTCTAGTCGGTCGGTCACGTGTATGCATTTAATATAACTTTCGTTAGTCTGGCACGCATGAGATTTACATATAATTATCTTTGGTCTGTCAGGATTACATTCAGAATTGGAATTTCGTAGCTACACATTCAGATTCGAATGGCCGTATCTTAAGAAATTCCATTCTTGTTATTTGTTTTGCCTTGTTTTCTTTGCTTCTTTTAATGTAATTCTTCAAAAATCTCCGAAGGCCTGTGTTTGCAAGTTTGGGGTCCGCCAGGGGAGATAAATAATCCGATCTGCCAAATTTAATCTAAAGAAGTATTTCAAGAAATGTTGCCAAGAAAATGGAGGAAAAGAAAAATAACTGAAAAGAGTAAACCAAGAAAGAAAGATAGAAAAATGATTTGTCGCATTTCCTTGTATAATTATTTTCTTCTTTCTTCGTTCGTTCTTTCTTAGGTTGGGTGATTGCTTTTGCAATTTGTCTTATCTGGTACTCAATCTATCTATCTATCTATCTATCTATCTATCTATCTATCTATCTATCTATCTATCTGTCTCTCTCTCTCTATATATATATACTACAATTTCTCTCTCTCGCTCTCTCTCTCTCTCTCTCTCTCTCTCTCTCTATATATATATATATATATATATATATATATATATATACATGTTTATTTATACAAACATTATTGGTTACATATGTGCATACATGTTTCGATTGAACTCTTCGCAGAGAGTCAACCTCATCAGACCAAGGATTCAGAGTAATGAGATGGGTTTGCAGATTTTTTCAGAATAAATCCTTGTTGGGGATTGGTTATTCTTTCTATTTCTTGTGAGTTGCTATCGGATTACCTATTTTACTTGTTGACCGTTCATCCTTTTTTACGACCTAACTATCCCTGTTTTTATTGTCCTCTTAGCAATGGCTACTTTTCAACGCTATTTCAATTCCCAAATCCTACAAACACATTTATCTTATCTATCAGTATAATACACACATATGAACAGATTTAATAGGTACATAAGTACACATAAATAAACAGACATCAATATACACACACATCTAAATATGAACACACACACAGATCCACTTTCAAGCAAAACATGTATTTAAAAGCACGTACTTGTCTATGGATATACTTTTAGTATATAAAGCAGTTTCAATATATAAATTAATTTTAATACAAGAAAAACATCCGCCTGTACAAGTAAATACCTAAGCACCACACCTATATACATACACGAACACACATACACATAAATATAACAGATATATACTATACACATACACACATGTACATACACCCATGTACATACAGACATCTATACATCCACAACGCGAATATATATATACATACACACACACACACATATACATATATATATACATATAGATACCATATCTATGTATACACACGCTTAGACCCCACACACCCATATACATATACACACATATATATATATACATATATATATATATACATACATACATACATACATACATACACATACATACACAAGCATACATCAACATATAAAAGCACGTACATAGAATATATCACCCCGATTATCCAAATATAAGACTAAACATAAATATATACGCGTGTATCCATTGCTGGATACACATAGCATACATGCACAATGCATAGATACATATACACATACATACATAGACATCTATAAACGTATATACAGCCGACATATAGGCAAATGAATAAATATGCATATTACCTACCTATACGTACACAAGGAATGAATATAGAATGCAAATAAAATATGAATATAAAAATAAAATTAAAATTCTTCATCAGTTTAAACATACTTGGACAAATAAGATATCAGTAAGGTATCAATACCCATACATACACATATATTTCGATCAGATCACGCATGTATACATACATACACATACATATATACATACCTACATAAACCATACAATTATATACCTATACACCCTCACAGATACGCGTACACCCTCCTACCCATATATCATAAAAATACATAAAATTACATAAAATCAGTATATATGCCTACAGATACCTTGCACACACATATGTGAGTTTACACAAATACTAGCATGCATGTACTCAAACATGACCACATGTACACAAGCATCCATAATTCAGTAATTAAAACCATTTATTATTGATCCAATCTATCTCAGCTCAAATTACTTATATTTAAAGGTAAATACCCTAAGGATATGTAGGCCAACAAAATATAGCGCATGTGATTCCATTAGTTAATTCTATAAATACATAAACACATATATACGTGGTAACCATGCGTATGCGCTGAAAACCTTATTATAGGTTGATGTGTAGTAGTTTTTGGATGATGTAGGTTCAAAATTATGAAGGCATCAAAATTTTAAATTAAATAATGATAATAATCATGTAAATTAAAAATAAAATAAAATATAATAAAATAATCAGTAAAAAATAAAATTAAAGTAACAATAATAAATAGAAATAATAAAAATAAAAAGAATAAAAAATATAAAAAGAATAAAGATAAAAAATAAAAATTAAAAATGATAAAAAATAATTAAAAAATAATAATAATAAATAAAAATTAAAAATTAAAAAATTAAAACATTAAAACATTAAAATTAAAAATAACATAAAAAATAAAAAATAAAAAATAAAATAAAATTAAAATATAAATATATAAATAAAAAATAAAAATGAAAATAAAAACAAAAATAAAAATAAAAAATAAAAATAAAAAATAAAAAATAAAAAATAAATTAAATGTAATACAAAATAATTAAATAATAAAAAAATTAAAAATATATAAAATAATAAAAAAATAATTAAAAAATAATAAAAATAATATATATAAATTGGGGGACTATTTTTACTTGTAGAATATAACAGGATTAGTTATTGTTTTTTAGATATATACCATTCTCTTCCTTTCTTGCTCTCTCTTTCTCTCTCTCTCTTTCTTTTGTTCTTTCTCTCTCTCTCTCTCTATCTTTCTCTCTCTCTCTCTCTCTCTCTCTCTCTCTCTCTATATATATATATATATATATATATATATATATATGTAGAGAGAGAGAGAGAGATTGGGAGAGAGAGGGGCAGACAGACAAACAGACATACAGACATACAGACAGACAGAGTTAGATACCGACTGTGAAAGTAGTGTCTTGTGAAGATTTGTGATACAGCACAACGTGTTATTTTCAATTCAAAGCTGAAGAAATAATAGGCTGAAGAGAAATGTATACCTAGGACAAAGGTTGAACGAAGAACCAGCGAACCCCAAGATTTGAGACCGAGTAAGGAAACTTTCAGTTACCAGTTCCACTTATGGAAGTATGAAAGAACAGTGGAAGTATTTACTGATACCCTGTATGAGATAACTAACCAAGCGTCTGCATAGACTCAAGGGCCCCAAAACATAGTGGTGAATGAGAAAGTTTAGAAGTGTATCGAAGAAAAGCAGAAATGATGGAGCCAGTGGAGAAAATTGTTAGTGAAGAAGGACATGTATATGGTAGCAGGCA
Source organism: Sepiola atlantica (assembly GCA_963556195.1). Lineage (NCBI taxonomy): Eukaryota > Metazoa > Mollusca > Cephalopoda > Sepiida > Sepiolidae > Sepiola > Sepiola atlantica. The sequence goes on along the minus strand of OY744515.1, from coordinate 156,458,651 downwards.
GGAAAATAACAATAGACGTATACAAAGACATGAATCGGACTGAGAAATCAAAGGAAATACAAAAATAATGAAGTATTCAAGATAGCTAAACAGGTGTTAAAGATAAATATGGATAATTTATAAATGCAGTCGAAATGACAATGGAATATTGGCAATAAATGAACAGTTGAAAAGTGATGCTTGGAAATGCCATTATGAAAGATTACTGAACACTGAATTTCTATGAAGCTGTGAAAAACTAGAATGTGCAGTAACAGAATCGCGGCCAGCTAATGGAATTGAAAAATAAATGGTATGGTAAATAGGAAGCTCTTTAGAGAGGTAATTACAGCTTATTTCAGATTATGCATCGGTTACTAAAAGTGATTGAGGGAATAACTGAGCAGCAAATATGAAGTCAGATAAACTTAGATAAAATGCAATTTAGTGTTATGCCTTGGCCTAGTACCACTAGTGGTTTATTAATTCTGAGACAAATGCAAGTGAAGTGATTTAGTAAGAGGAAAAACATGTATTTCTATTTTGTGGATGTGGAGAAAGCTTTGGACAGAGTGTGTAGATATGTTGTCTAGTGAGCATTGCATAAACCAGGGGCAAACGAATGATTAGTGAAGGCTGTTCACGCAATGCACATAAATTCTCAAAGTTGTATGAGAATAAGTAGCACATTCAGTGAAACTTTTAATGTTAAAGTACTGAGTCCGTAGCTGACTTGTGGTATGATGTTTCGACATATATACAAACTTTTCACATAGTTTTGTTTTTTTAATTGTAACAGGTGACAACATAAGCTGAAGAGAGCCGCATGGTTAAGTATTTCTGAGCATGAAACCACCGACGGTACTAATGGTGTACTCATTTTTCTGAACCAAAAAATAAATAAATAAATATATATATATATATATATATATATATATATATATATATATATATATATATATATATAAAGAGAGAGAAATGATAGATAGATAGATAGATAGATAGATAGATAGATAGATGTATATATTTTCGGGTAGTTTTTTTTTTCAGAAATATATAAGTTACGTAACAGTAATGAGCATGCCAGACAATTACAAACCTAGATTCAATGGTGATTCATTGTTCAGGATTTAAATATGTTGAAACATATATCAGAATTGTTTTACATAGTCAACAGACTATGAGATAAGGGCTCGAATTTCTCGCTGAAGACCACGTTTCTACAGTAAAGGGGTGTTTTATATAACCAGTAATTTAACAGTTAGCTGCTGTTTAGCAGCGTTAGCTACAAGAATGCCATACAATGCTTTCCATGGATTATCTGGAAATATGAAGTGTACTTTTAAGTTCATGGAAATAAATTACGTATCTGACCACACAATTAACTAGAAGTGTTTTAGACTAAAAATAATTTATATCGTAAATATTATGTGTGTTCGTATTTATTCATTAATTTCAATCTAGCTGACAGCTACCATAATTGAAATCCAAAATGAGTACTTCCTTTAACAAGGTAAAGTGTAGCTAACACCATGGAGATGTTCACAGTGGAAATATATAACTGTTTCTTATTTAATTGATGCATCTCAAAACGATAGGTACTGATTTTTTAATTTTACACGTATACTTCATTGTATATAACGGGTACTCACAACCGCTGTACACATAAGCTTCAAGGAGGCCTACAAATATTGTTTCTATCTAGTGTCTATGTATTCTAATGTGTTTACTAGGAGATGTACGTTTGTTTTATTGGATTTTTCGAGATTTTAATTTGTATTTATTTGTAAAATACATAAACATATATATTTCATTTTTAAAAGTGTGTATGCATATATCGGATTCACAGATGATTAACTAGCTCTCAGAATATCCCCCAGCAAAAATAAGGTTGGGAACCAACATTAGAGCATTCTATACACCAAAAGGTAAAGATGTGTTCATAACTTTCTCAACTATTATCGCTAATTGTATGAGGCACAGCGTCTTTAGAAATTTTAAACATATTTAATAGTACTAAAAAAACACTCGTTGCTAATAGATGGTGTAGCATCTCTGAATAAACTTGTAGGGAGATAACATAGGAGGCAATATATTTACGAATCTATAACCAAATAAGCATATACTTGTATTTAATAACACCGCTCTGTGTAGAATAAATAAATCACTGGTACGAATATTAACTTATAGATATAGATAGTCCAACTTACCTGATCCAAACTGCCCACGATGCTTTATTTGTCATGTAGTCATTTGCAGGATTTCTAAAGCGCATCCTCAGAGCTTTGGGTTGTGTGTCAGTAATTTGTATGTGTTTACAGAGACTCGTTTTAAAAGGCGTAATAAAACCACAGTGAAGCAGAAAGAAAATAAACGTGGACAAGAAATAAATTCTTGATAGATGAATATGGATTTTTTTTTAGTTTTCTTCCGTAGCTAACAAGCGTTCATACCGGTTCTTAAGAACCGGTATGAACGCTTGTTAGCTACTGAAGAAAACTAAAAAAAAATCCATTGTTAAGATTATACCGTGCCACAAGATACATTTTTGTTTTGTTTCAAAACTGATATTACATCATATAGTTCTTAAGTTTATCTTCGTTTGTTTGTATTAAGCTACGGAAAATCGAAAAAAAAGGGTACCGTAAGAGAGATTACATTATTTCCATGTCTGATCTGCATGAGGTTAAAGTGAATAGAGACTGATTCAAATTTTGTTTTCTATCCTTTTTTTCAAGGGACGCGTCAGAATGTTATCACCTGATCATTTTAATATGTTCGATACCGCTCATATACTCTTTGATGTATGTCCAGATGTAATTTTACTACTCAATCTAATAACACTTTATTTGTCGTTTACACCTCCAAAAATTGATGGCATATATTACGCATAGGACCACGCGAATATATCGATCTGTTTTAAGAATAAAAAGAAGTAAGGTTGTGAATATTAAAGTGCTCCGTATTCATCCATTCATTCCAATCCAACTTACAGATACGATGATTGAACATCGAAATGAGGGGTTGCATACACGAGGTGAAGTCCAAATAAACGCAGAGAGACGTTCACAACAGAAGTATATTACTGTTACTTAATGAATAGACACATCTAAAAATATGGGTACGTATTTGCTAATTCCACACTTATAATTAATTGTATATAGCGGGAACTGCCAACCGCGGTACATATGAACTCCCGGTGGTCAATGGAAGGTTTAAGGAAACTTACAACATTTTATTAGCTAGTTTCTATGTATTCTAATTTGTTTACTAGGGAATGTACGTTTTATTGAATTCTCAACGTGTTATTTGATTTAAGATCTAGTGCCCCCGGCGCACTCATAAGTACATACATTTTACTGAACTAAGTAAATAAAGCTGAGAAAACCATGTGTGTATCGTATATACATATACGAATGCGTATAGTTGTTTATTATTACGTGTAAAACAGCTAATAGTAGTTTTTAGTGTAATGTTTTCACTGAAGTTATTACATTGGTGTCTTTATAATGTCTGTTTAGGAAATTGTCAGCATATTTCAATGCAACGTTGACAGTAATTCTTCATGAGCGTTGTTTTATTGTTTCTTCCTTTTGGCGTCATTTTTCCTGATATGGCTTCCATTTTTGTTTCTTCATAACCGCTATTCTTTTCTTTTAGTTCCTAATAGAAACTTATGTGTTTATGTCGGCATATGCAAAAGTTAATGTATTTGCATTCCGAAGAGAGCGCTGATCTGTAGAAAGTTTATGCATATATTTCAGTATGTCAATTAGAAAGCAAATTATCAAAATGTGCAGCTTTACTACGTCAATGTTTCAAACCATTGAGACTTTCCTTTAAATTGTCTTTCATTGTCTTTATTTATATTATTTGCCATCTAAATATTCTAATGAAGTATCTTACACCTTTTCTTTCCCTAATGAATTTCTTTTCAAAACTGTTAATATTAATAAGAAAAACACAATGAAAACGAAATTCTTGTGAAACAATCCTTTTTGTAATCAAAGAATAATTAAAAGTAACACTTATAATTGCGTTAAAATAAAAAAGAAGGAAAATAACTTTGAAATGAAAAAACTGATATTCATGATGAACTAAAAATTAACACTTAAAATAACAATTACTAGGAAATGAAATAAACTCACTTTAGTTACTCTCTTTCTGCCAGTCTCTTTCTCTTTCCCTCTCTCTTTCTCTCTCTCTATATATATCCCTCTCTCTCTCTCTCTCTGTGTATATATATATATATATATATATATATATATATATATTAGTTAATTTCCGAGCCCGCTCGGACATCATTGATTAGGATATTCCATATTTCACGACTTTCCTCGCGTTATTAGTCTTACGACACACTGGTGTCATTCTTAACTGATCCACATACATAATTCCTGATATTCCTATTTTTATTTTACTTCATTTTATTTCATCCTCCACATCTTTTCTGCAGTAGTGATGGTTTCCCTTGAGGATTTTTGCGAAAAATGGTTGAATGAGCGTCTCAGTTAATTATCATCTGAATGTTTTCCATCGAGTTTAAATCGAAGGGAAATGGCGACCTGATAATAAGTTGTTTCAAAATTGGATTTTAGAACTGCTTTCAAATGCTTACTTAACACGAGTAAACTGGGATGAGGCGTTGTCATGAAACAAAGGCTCGTGGTAGGTAAAAGTGTGTGTCATTAAAGTTATTATAGGTGATTGCAATAGCCGGAATATGTCACGTTTACTCCTTTACACTGATAGAAACTACAAGGCTATTTCCGATCATGGATGAGCACATCATGATTTTTTCACTTTGTTTTTGACACGTCAAACGATCGTGACGCTCATCTTCGAAATACAAAAAAAATTGCTTAGCCGTCATGTCCGTCAAGAGTGACTTGAGTCTGATAAGTGACAAGAGCGCGAAATATGTCTGTTTTCCTTCCTGATTCTATCCTCCAACTATTCTCTTTCACGGCAGCGATTGTTCCCAGGATATAATTCCCTGGTAATTTCAGTACAACAGGAACACCAGCTGCGATGAAACTGGCCTTTCTTGATGTCCCATGTCATCTATGAAGTTGAAGAGAAATATTAGTGACAGTCTTTAAAATGCAAGCATCTTATCGTTTCTTCCTTAGTGATAGTTCTTCTCGAACCATCTCTCTACTTTAAATATAAAGCTATAATTTGAGGACAAATACACTGAGTTAATAACTATAAGTAAGAATCTGTGAATATAACCGCCTTTTTATTGTCGGCTGTGTTTTGAACAATAAATTGCGTTATCCTACATTAAAAAGCTATTATCCGTAAAAATCAAAATAACACCATTAATTAAATTAACAAACAATTCACCGAATAATAAAAACAAACACCAACTTTTTTATGAGTTTCAGATATGAATTCAGAGAAGATTGTAAATTTGCTACTTTTATTATCAAGTTATATATATATATATATATATATATATATATATATATGTGTGTGTGTGTGTGTGTGTGTGTGTAAATACATTTAAAATATAATTGTTATATGTAAATCTTTTAATATATTTTCATTACACAAATGTTTTTGTGAAGCTTAATACTGTAGAACTAATTAGCTAATACAATGTTTATATAATGTAAAGTGTGATGCACAGCTGTCAATATAAAATGTATTGGTGCGAAGAATATCTATAAATATATCGTAAATAATGATTGATTAAATTATAGTTATAAGTAGGAATGTTGTGGGACTTTGTAAAAATAATAACTGTAAATTTATTATAAGGACGAATTAGGAAAAATAATTATACTATTGAAATAAATGCATACAAAATATTTAATTATAAATAATAAAATCGGCAATACTACATTATGGTAATATCAATAAGGAGTAATTATTTAATAGGCAACAATCGAAATCATTGGATCTATAAATTGAGAATCTCAAAGTACTATACTACAAGGTACTTCATAAGAAACAGAAGATAAAATATAGTGAATATGACAAGTATATCAAAGATAAAAAGTATTATCCATAAAATTCTCTTCGAAGCCATATACTTTATCAGGTATAAATAACAGTGTAGGGAAATGCAATAATTTATTAACAATAAATTACACTTTAAATAATACAAAAATCGAAATGGAAACCATATAAAGAATCGTGAATGTTACATTTCAATAATATATGGTAGTAATGAAAATGAGAAAGTTGAAATGAATACATCATTTGTAGAAATAAATAGTATATCAGAACCGAAATAAATTATAGAAAAGAAAAATATGATAAAACATCTATAGTATGAACACAATGGATAATAATATATTTGAATGCAAGTCTTAAATATTTTAATAGAAAAATAAGAGGGTATGCCTATATTATAACACTTTAAATCAATTTAATATACACAAAATTATCTGAAATTTTATGAATATTCATTAAATGATGGATCATTCTTTTGGCTGAAATTTCATGAAAATCGGAGGTATCAGCATTTTCACCAAGAGCTTCCATTCTTAGCTACCTGTACAGAAAACTAAATTTTACTAAATATAGCCCCTATTACACACTCTTGCCAAACAGCAGTTTCAATTCAAAAGTATATGTAAATGTGTTATACATTTCAGTCTTAGACATAGTGGTATATAAACATGTACACATACCTAACTATAACTATTACGCGATTTTAATTGTTCACTATACGTAGTGGTACGACTAGAGCGAAGATCAGACGTCTCTAATATAATTTTGTAGGCGTTTGTTTTATACTTCCGGTTTTGCATAACAATTAAAGAGTAAATTACTGTCTGGCTATTTAGATTTTCATTTTAGTAGTGAACAGATTCAGTATTTTATCTTTTTATTCCTAAAAAATTGTTTTTATTTTCTGCTTATATTTTCGCTTTTTATATTAGCATAATGTTATTTTTATATTTGTTAGAACAAACAGACAACGGTAATTAATTAATTGTTAATGCTGATAGTCTTTTTTTTGTGTGAGAATATCCTTGTCTGTTTTGCTAATTTTGTTCCAGTTCATTGGGTAATTCATTTGTTTACAAATGATGTGGGGGTGGGGCTAAATGTTTTACTTGAATTACTTTTGCTTCATGTATTTATTGTTTAATTTTTGTTTACTCATGGGCAATAATGTTATGTTCTGTTACAGGATTAACTGTTTATAAGTTGATCAATATGTTAATATTGCTTTTTAATTTATTTCAACATTATTCTTATTTATTTCATGCCCATTTTATTAATTAATCTTGTTTCAAATACCCAAACCAATATATTTGTACATGGAGAGTTATATATGATTGTATGCCTTACACTAGGATTTCAATAAGTGGTTCTTTATTTCATCTAATAGTGGTTCAGGTGGGAGAGCAGACATTCATTTGAATGTCTACATTTAACTATGAATCAACGTTGTTTATATTAGTAGTTCGGGCATTTGATTTGAGTTTATCAGAGTTAGAAACACTTTATTAATGTGCCTCCCACGTACGCAAGATCATATAAAAAGGCAGTTTCATATTGGGAATACCAGCTACCCCAAAGGTGCATTCATGAAAAGCACAAAAACAGTAATTTCTCCTTTTAAGACATCTCAGATGACAGGCAATAAACAAACACCTCTCTCAAAAGAGGAAGTAATGCTAGAGACGATGGTCTTCATGACCGAATTGGACAATACGTTATCCCCACAGAGTAGTATTTACTAAAGGACAAGACAGACCATAAGTTGTAAGAAACATGTAAAAACTTTCTCAGCTGGTATAGAAAAGAGAGTTTGCTAAGTCAGTTTAATTTTCAAAAAAATAGAAATAAATTTCGATATTTACTTTTTGGCTAAGATCAAAGTGTAGTATCTGTTCCGATGGATACTACACCCCATAGACTGGTATTGTCTTGGCATTTGGGGCTTCATTTACGTCTGTCTATGGGTCTGTCCTGTGCAGTTCTAGGAGGACCACCCTCCCAGGCTTCGCCTCCCCTCTTAGGGGAGGAGTAAGTTTATAGCTTACTGCTTGAGGCGCCCCTACCGGGGAATGCCAACGGGACTGCCTAGGCAATGTTTAAACCCCACTTTCCCGACCCGACCTTGGGTCACATATTACTTGTGGGAGTAAGATAAAAACTGGCCTTGTGCCTAACTCCTGGAGAGGAGTAAATCAATACTCCCTCCCATTCTCTCTATCAGTCTCTATCTCTCTTTTTCTCTTCAACTATGTGGGAAACAGTACCAATACTGTGATGATAGTTCATATTGTTCATAATGGTCAACGTCAACTATTTTATTCTGTCCTTTTTATTATGTTCTACACTTAACATATATAGAGGTAGAGAGTGAAAGAAAAAAAAGGTGGTAGATATCATATAACATATGTGCAGGGGGGCAAACATAATACAGTGAGAGAGAGTAAAAGTGATTGATAGAAAGTGAGTAAGAGATGTGTTTCTTTTCATGGGTGAATTATAAATTGCGTATAATTAGAACTATTTAGATAAAGACTATTTTAATGAGATGATTCCGACAACTATTTGAATGTTGGTTAATTATTTCATTACGTTTGCGCGGATGTAACCTACGCACTTCTTCAGAGGCGTGTTCTACAACTCATGTATATTTATCTCGAACTCGTGAATCTATATGGAATTTCAAACTAATATTTATTTTATTATCTGTGGTAGATTTTTCTCGTTCCGTCAACCAAAACCTTGCTGCACTTGTGCCCTTTCAACGTAAATAGCTCTGATCTACCCGACAATCAATAAAATCCTCCCGTCACTGTAGATGTTCCCAGATGCCAGAAAGCTTTCTACTCTAATAACTGCGTTCCTCGAACGGATTGCTTTTGGAATTTTCTTTCCTGCTCTTTTTTTCTTCGACTGTACCAACATGATTTTAATTTAGTGTGAACTTACATCACGCTGCACAACTCCCTACTTATGGTGTCCGTATATATATATATATATATATATATATATATATATATATATATATATATATATATATATATATACATATAAACAATAACATTTTTTATAAATAAATATTAATTATTTTTAAAATACCTAGAGACATCGGTGTTTCATGCTAACGCAATCTTCAGTCTAGGAACTAATTCTCAACGGTCGGTAGGCGCGAACCCCGATCACAAATCGCCACTGATTCATAGTTGGGGATCTTATCCAAACGGCCATAGACAATTAGTTAGTAAATATATAGGAACTTTAAATGTAAATAGCGGAATCGGCGGCTATTTACCAGGCAGTTAGAGTGATCTTATGAAGCGTCGTTCGGATCGTGCATATAGCTATTTGCACTGCTTGTTATTAAAGCTACTAGAGAGTGCCCAGCCTTTGTGGGAGGGGGCTGATAAACAATAATATTTTTATGAATAAATATTAATTATATATATATATAGATATATATATATATATATATATATATATATATATATATATATATATATATATATATATATAAACATCTAATGAATTAAAACATTCCAATTGTACCAAGAATGATAACATTAAGTTTAGTATGGCGTACGAGCGTTTCCAAAACATTACGGAAATACTTTATTTTGTTTTATAAATTAATAAAGCTAATCCAAGACGCGACTTCATCAGCGCCTTTAGCAAGACGTCTTACAGAAAGTCAGAGAAAGAATTAAAAAGCACGTTGTAGAGAAACATCTACTGACAGAAAAAGCCACCGGTTGAGATGTTAGCAGTATAGGAGGGGAAAGAACACACTGGCACCCACAAACCAAAACACTGGTATATACAGAAGAAATAAGCCAATATTTCCCATGGAGTTACGCTTCAAATGATATATATATATATATATATATATATATATATATATATATATATATATATATATATATATATATATATATATATACACCCTTATTCAGAATAGCCTTTTACATCTCAGTGGCAATGTACCTAGTTTTGGGTGAATACAAGTAAACAAAATATTCTTAGTTAGTATCGGCTCTAGCGAGGATTGAACCGGAGAATTTCCAAGACTGTTCCTTAGAACAGATTTTACTCACGGTATATCTACAAATGGAAAATAAAAGTAGATTTCGGGTTGTAATTTTTTTTCTTCAGCATGGTACCTCTCCCTCCGCTGGTTTTGTCCTAAGTCCTCATATTAATAGGCGATGTTACTGACAAAGGGGGAATAATTGCTGTGTTATGGGTTGAAATATTTCTATCTCACACTTATCGTGTGCTGGTTTTTGACTTTGTAGTAGTATTTGCTTTTTAGCTTCTTACATCAAGTGGCTTCGTACTTTGTCTGGCGCGATTTCGATAAAACATATCAGAAATGCATACTAAAATAGCCTACTTGGTCTTGTTCAATTTATTCAATCGCAATGTCGTTTCTTTTAGAATTTAGGTTCTTTGAAATTGTTATTTGATGTGTTTTATTTTTTCTGGTTGTTTTGTAAATATTCATTATTTTATGTATTTACTATTTATTTATTTTTTAGTTTGTATTTTTTAAATATATTTTATTTGTGGTTTCTTTATGTTACATAATTGTAAGACTTATACTAATTTAATAACTCTTATCTATAATAAAACTTGCTATATGATAAGGTAAACGTCAAGTGATGTTTATTCTTTGTCAGATTCGGGGTTTTGTTACATTAATACAATAAGCAGACCGATGTTTTAGGCTTGAATTAGCATAATTGCTGCAATTTGGAAGGAAATTGCTTGATTTTAGATCACATTAAACAACTCTAATCCTCTGTTTTCTTTCATGAATTCTATATATAAACATCGACAAATTAAGTCAGTTACTGCGTTTAACCCTGGTAACAGTAACAAGTTGAACTATATTAAGTTGTCATATTTCTTATTGTAATGTTCGCTTTTCTATGTAAAAGTGACGTTTTGACATCAGATAGCCTTATGTTCAGGCAGAAGAAAAACAGAAAGAGCACAAAGAACAATTTAAATTGAAGGCTCTCGAGAGAATTATCAAGAAATAAAGCTACGGTATGGCTTAGGGAGATTCAATGATGATGTGGGAAAATGGACTGAAACGATGACGAAGCCAATCCACCGAGGAGATCGCCGAGCACAGTTTTATATGCGAGACTATGTCATGTGAAATGAAATTTCGATCAAGGGAGAGTGTCGTATATATCAGTAAAAATGACATGAAATGTAACCTCATGGAATTAATTTGTTATGATTTAAATAGTCTTCATCTATGAATAGTCTATTAAGATGAGGGAAAGTAAGGTTTTGGAAGGAACGAATTATTAAAGAATAACACCCAATGAAAAGAGACGAGTGAACAGATAGTTTTTCCTGTAGCAAGGTCAGAGGATTAGTGATAGTTAAAAAGAAAAACAGAAAGATAAAGAAGATTGGCAACAGTTAAGAGGAGAAATACGGAGAGTTGAGAGAAACAGAATGAAAGACAATACTCAAAATGCATCTTACAATATTCTGCTTATTCATTAGGCGAATGAAGACGATAATTGATAATTCAAGAACACGAGAAGATCACAACTTTTAGTGTTTAAAAAATAATTGAGACATGAATAATGAAAAAAAACTGTTGTGAACAAAGACCTCATGTAAAAAATTACTATGAAGAATCTATAAAAAACTGAAGAGTAGTACTTAAAAGCTAAAAAAACGGCTTGCTGAGAAAGAATTGTAAAAGTAAAAAACACTAAACTATTAAGTAAAAAACGGAATTTGAAATAGTGAAGAAAACAAAAAGGTCGTCTTTGCGAAACAATGTCTGCAACGAAATGTTAAAGGAAACAAGAATACTACACAAAAAGCTGAAATTATAAATATTATTCTGAGAGAACAAAACACCAAAAGGAAGAACAATGCCAACGAGAATGTGGCGCCAATGTTAACGTCTGAAAAGACTGTTTTGTTAATTTGATTATTTGGATCAAAGTTTTATGTTCTGCTTTTTTTTGCATTTTAAGACCGATCGGCTTATGCTAGTCAATTATGAATATCAATTCCGATGGAATGCGCTGCGGATTTTCCAAAAGTATTCGGTTCATTTATTGTCCTTTAAACACGAACCGGCCAAGAGTCCATACATCTGAACACTTTACCATCAATCAACATTTACCTTTACATATCGTTCATGTTCTGTCTATTTGTAGTTATACGTATAGGTATTTAATCAAATATATGTACAGCAGAAGCATCGGCTAATTAAAGTATGAAACTAAGCAGTTAGAACCATTTTTTTAGAACAAGAAAGAGATTTCTCGCATCGTGTTCTGTTTTTAAATAAATAGAGGGTTCGACATTTTTAATAACATGGCGATATCATTCAGTACATCTGCTGCTATCAGATATGCGATACAATGTGCATAATTCTTAAACACAGACATGCACACGCCTATATCTACACACACAAATATACGCAATAACAAGCTATATAAGACATTCGATGACAGTGATTACTTCTTGATCTAGAAGTACTTCCACAAAATACTCAGATAAACGTACTGCACTTATATTCCATAAAGAAAAATACACCCAACCCACCGACTACTAAAAACATCCTTCCATTTCTGCGTATAATTCCTTAGATGCTGGAGGGTTTCTATTCTAATATATTCTGTCTACACACCGCTTGCCTATTTATTCGACCGTAGCGACATGCAAACATGTAAATGTTATGTAAACAAACACTTTGCTGAAAAATGTCTCACTCAGTTTGTTCCCTATAACACTGACCCCTATCACAGTAGTCCATTATGCTTCAATGGCAATATGCCTTGCTTTGGCTGAATAAAAGTTGTTTTTTTAACATATGAGGAAAAACTGACTTATCAGACGGATCGTCTGATGAGTCAGTTTTCTTCGTATAAATAACGTAATTAAATTGCTGGACACGTTATTCACTTCCGAAATACGTTAATGGTATTTTAATATACAAACATCCGTTTAAAAATAAGTCTCATGTTGTACAAATTTGGCTCATTAGATTGATTGAAGGAATTTCATATATGAAAACATAAGTGTTATATTTGGCAATTTTTATTGTCATGTTTCTGAATAATGGATAACATAAATGTTGGGTAACATTGTTTATATATATATATATATATATATATATATATATATATATATATATATATATATATATGGGTGTGTGTGTGTGTGTGGGTGTGTTGCACTAGTAGTTGTAATAGTACGTGTAGGTGTATCAGTACAGTTAACCTATTCGTATGTTTACATTTGTTAAATGCGGACCAATAGAGTTAATATATATATATATATATATATATATATATATATATATATATATATATATATATATATATATATATATATATAATAATCCAGGTAAAACATCCACAGGGTAGTAATCCGAAATATGATCTAAGGGTAAGATCGGATACTAACTCTTCCTGATAGGATCTCAGTTAATAATAGCTGTTGATCGATAACATCGACAAGCTAGTGTCGCAGATTGTGCACATGTATGTGTAAATGAAAATAATCACATATATATATATATATATATATATATATATATATTATATATATATATCTTATAATTATTAAGTTATGTTCAAATCGAGCACTTTGACAGAAATATAATAAAATATTCAAAGGTATCACCTTTGCGATTTCTCTCCCTTGGGTAGATATAACAGTGTAGTTATCTTACTGTGTTTACAAATAAAAGCTAATAGCATATTTCTCTCGCATTTTAAATCAGATTATCACAACAACCGAGCAGTAAAATACTCGGATTCGAATAATTCGGGCATGGTGTTCGAGTAGTTCTATCAGCGGTATTACATACCTATAATTGATGGTTAACATGAAACATATATGTCCATTAATATTTAAATATTTATTCATCAAAATCATTACATATATATATATATATATATATATATATATATATTCCATGAAAATGCCAGTATACTGCAATCATATGCCCTTAATAGGGTTAAGATGAACATTCATATACACTAAACACTAAATTTACAAAAGCAAAGAAATTCCCAAATGTTTACACTTTTATTGTCATTAAGCGTATGCGAGCACAACAGGGCTATGTATTTTACTGGTAAGAATTTTTCTTATAAAAAAATATAAACATTGTTACTATTTTAGCACTGTTAATATAAGCATTGCCAATAAATATTTTAACTTGGTATTTTACTTACCTTTATAGTATCCTTATCAAGCACGCCCGAGTGGAACCATTATTCATACGACACAAGCATCATTGTTATGTATTAAGGAAAATGAAAGTATTCTTGTTGTATATAAGTCAATTTTTAGTTTCACACTTTAATTTATTAGAATTAACAACTTTCACCATTTATTTTTATATATAAACGATTTTTACTGTATTTCTTCAACAATACAATACATTTTTTTACAATTCAAACAAGAATTTTAAATCTTATAAATTAAAAAATGTGAACTGTAAACCTTGGTATTTTTCATTTCTCTGAAATTTTCGTTTTCTCTGAACTAAAAACAGTACTCTACGGCTCTAATATCACAAATATAGGCAACAGAATGGCACTTTATTTCGGTTCTTACTTTGTAACTTTGCCTAAGGGTTCAACACGTAGCCTACAGCCAAAGTCTAACTTCTTACTGGATCGACCTAGGCCCAGTCGATATTAGGTAGCTTCCCTAAGAACATCAGATCGATCAGAACGTTTGTCAATAAAAGAAGACGATGAGTTCCAGCCGTATTCCCTTCGGAAAAGCCTAAGAGATTTTGTATAAACGATTAATTCTTGTTCGATGTTTTGCGCTGAAGAAAAATTCCTACCAGTGAAATACATAGCCCTGTTGTGCTCGCATACGCTTAATGACAATAAAAGTGTAAAAATTTGGGAATTTCTTTGCTTTTGTAAAGTTAGTGTTTAGTGTATATGAATGTTCATCTTAACCCTATTAAGGGCATATGATTGCAGTATACTGGCATTTTCATGGAATGTCACTACTTTTGTAAAGGCTATGCCTCAATACAATGCCTTCTCATAACTGATATAGTTGGTAGTTTGACTAATCAGTGTTTCTCCCAATATTCACAGGTAAATATTTTTTTAAATTATGATGAGTGTATATAAATTCATGATACAATTCAAACTAGAACACATTTTTTCACAGTTAATATATATACTTATATTAACTGTGAGTTAATCAACGTTGTTTTCTTTAATGCCTTCGTATTCCTATGCTAACATGTAACATAGTTATGGGATTGAGTTATGTTTTAAAAAAATGTTAGGTGTCGTTTAGAATTATGGTTTATTCTTGTAAAATCAGTACTTTTCTGAGCAAGAAACACAAAAAAATTGACAAGAAGTTGATGAATTACCTGTATAAAACTGTTCTATGTGGCGCCCTGTAGGAATGGTAAATCAAAATAGGATCCCTCCCTCCCTGGAAACCGCCATATCTATATATTAATACGTTAATGTGTACGTACGTGTGTCATGCTCCTAAAGAAATTAAAAATAAACAACAAAGAAGTTGGTAGGAGAGACTTGGAATCGAAACCGTAACATCTAGCTGAAAAGTCGTGACTTTACCACTGAGCTAACTAAATGAAGTCGTTAAGTAGGTCAAAATTAACTTAATTAAACCATTAACTGACCCCGCTCACTACTGTCGCTTCAGCGTGGAAGGAGGAGGACGCGACGTTTATGCACCTTTTCTTCGGTTAAACATTTGAACGACGAGATAGAGAGAGAGAGAAATGTGAACTATTTTCATTTTATAATGCAACATTATCAAAAATAAAGGTAACTTCTATAAATGTCTGTGCTTCAAATACTTCTACATATATAAAAAAATCCAATATCTGTTTTTGAAATATATTTAGAATATTTACGAATAAAACTAATGAAACTAATCAAACTCCTTACGAGCTGTGCCAACGCAAACGCTGGCAGACGATAACTTTAAACATTAAAACCATTTATTTCTCTTCTTTTAGGTTCGAGAGACAGCCAGTATTATTATTTTTTGTTTTTTTAACTCACATTAAGCACTGTTTGTTTTTTTCAGTGAAACACAGAGCGCGCGTAAGAAAGAAAGAGAGTGGGTATGTTCGTAAGAGAGTGATAGAGAGAAAATATATAGAGAGAAAACGTAATTGAAAAGTGAAAATTCAAGAAAAACAAATAAATAAATCGCAAAGAGTTTTTAAAAATATGTAACAAAAACGAAAGGGACGAAAGTAACAAGTACAGTTTCGTTTTCTTTTGGTAAGACTGCCAGTTTTTACGGTATATCAACCCATTTTAGTAGAGTGTCCATCGTACACACGTTATTTGAATGCAAATTATTATTTTTAAAAAGTATTTCACTCTTATCCAGGGGGTTGCTCATGATAAAGCAAGCGTAACTTACTAACAAATAGAGGGTGCTTTGTTACATTGGGACCCGCGCTAACTTTGACCCCGTCGTTACGGTTAGGTTCAGTGAAGTATGCGTAAGACAGTGAAAGAGTGTATGCATTGTGTCTGTGTGTGCGTTGGCTCAATATAATGGTCATTTTTAAGGTATATGGTAAACTGACATTTAAATGCCATCAAGTAGACCCGAGAACCTCTATATCTGCCAAAAATCAGCTGAATCTATCAAATAGTTTATGAGATACAGGGTGGCACATACGTACGTACGAACACACGGATAATACAAAATCATGCCTGACCTTTCTGGATCTCTGGGTTGCCTTGACTAATGATGCTGAAATTCTACACACTTATAGAACCTATTAAAAAAGTGTGCAAAGTTTTAACTAATTTGGTTTATTGGTTTTTGAGTTATGATTGATCAAAGAAATGAGATTTCCAGCATAGGCCATTTTTGAAGACTATTAAAGGATAAAGCGCTCTCGCGCCTCCCTTAATTCGCATATTCCGCTTCATTTCAAATGATACTTCGGCCTACATTATAAATAATAATAATGCTTAATTTACTACTTCATTTCTGTTAATTATTACAACTAATATTTCATATAACATAGTACAATTAATATAATCTAATAGACACTTTACATAGAAAGTGCCTGGATTTGCGTGTGTGCGCTATTAGTTGAACAAAAAAGAAAAAAAATAGATAGGGAGATACATAGTGAGAGAGGGGGAGAGAGAGTGACGGGGGGATCGTTTCGCACATAGTTGGTTGCGTTTCGTTACAGAGCAACATTAAACCTTTGCTTTTAAGTCTTTAAACTGCTGACTTTTATACTTTTCTTCACAGAACTGAAAGAAAATCTTATTCAACTATTTCATGTCGGATAGGACTGCAGTTAGATATTAATGACCCAAATAGTATCATCTACTATATAACTAGCGGGGCTACCCGGCGTTGCTCAGGGTCATAAAAACATATTATTGAAGAAAAATCGCGTGTGTAACATCTTTATATTCATACTTCTATTTCTCTCCCTCTCTCTATAGCCGTCTCTTTATATTTCTACCTTTTAGTTCCCTAGTCAGCCCATTTCACCGTTACTTTCTTATTTTGCCTTTTGCAAAAGGTGTTTCTTCCCCACGATTCCTCCTACGTTGCCTAGGGCAATAGTATGATCTATTTCTATAAAAAGTACCACCTCTGTCTGCGACTTCTATATAGGTACTTATCTCCGCCCCGGTGTTCATACTATATACGTATCTATCGCCACCCCGGTGCGAATGCTAAATACATACCTATTGCCGCCCCGGTGTGCATACTACATAAGTACCTATCGCTGCCCCAGTGCGAATACTAAATATGTACATATCGCCGCCCCAGTGAGAATGCTAAATACGTACCTATCGCCGCTCCGGTGTGAATGCTAAATACGTACATTTCGCCACCCCGGTGTGCATGCTATATACGTAGTATCGTCGCCCTGGTGCACGTGCTATATACGTACCGATCGCCACCCCGGAACGCATGCTAAATACATACCTATCACTGCTCCGGTGCGCATGCTATATGCGTACTTATTGCCGCCCGTGTGCACATGCTGTATACGTACCTATCGCCACCCCTGAATGCTAAATACGTACATATCTACGCCCCGGTGCGAATGCTGAATACGTACTTATTGCTGCACCGGTGTGCATACTATATAAGTACCTATGGCTGCCCCAGTGCGAATACTAAATATGTACATATTGCTGCCCCTGTGCAAATGCTAATTACGTACCTATTGCCGCCCCGGTGCAAATGCTAAATACGTACCTATCGCCGCCTCGGTGCGAATGCTAAATACGTACCTATCGCCGCCCCGGTGCGCGTGCTATATACGTACCTGTCGCAACCCCGGTGTGAATGCTAAATACGTACCTATCTTCTCCCAGGTGCGCGGGCAATATACGTACCGATCGCAACCCCAGTACGCGTACTATATACGTACTTATTGCCACCCCTGTGCACATGCTATATATGTACCTATCGTCACCCCTATGCACTTCTATATACGTACCTATTTCCACCCCCTTGCACATACTATATATATACCTATCGCCGCCCCGGTGCGCATATTATATTCATACCTATCGTTGCTCTGGTGCGCATACTACAAACTTACCTATCTCTGCAAGGGTGCACATACTATATATGTACCTATCTCTAGTCCAGTTCGCATCCATAAGAACTCATATTAATGTGCACCTGTCGTGTCAGAAAAACAAAATAGTGTTCATTCATGTAATGTCACTATCATAAATGGAAATATTTTTAGGTTAAAAAAAGAAAAAAAAAATTTTTTTTGCCCCCGTAATTTGTTTTTGTATCCTCCTCCATACATAGAAATATTTTTAATAAAAAAAAATTTTAAATAAAAATTTTTTTTCAACAACCCCAATTTTTTTTTACTCTCCACATACATAGAAATATTTTTAATTAAAAAGAAAAACAAAAATGTTGACCCCCCAAAAAAAATTTGTTACCTTCCCCCCATACATAGAAATATTTTGAGTTTAAAAAAGAAAAAAATTGTTTTACCCCCACCCACCCCAAATTGATTTTTCATCCTCTCCCATACATATAAATATTGAGCACTATTCTCCCTGACAACGCTAAGTACTTCAAAAATTAAGGAGGCATCCAGAGCACTACTAAAATCACTCTTACTGATTCCCCTCCTGTTCATCTGCAAAATATTCCGAATAGAAGCGTAAATCGTGTTAAAATATCATACAAATCTATGACTACAGAAGCTCTATCTAGGATATTGAGCACTTTTCTCCCGGACTACGCCGAGTACTTAAAAAATCAAGGAAGCATCCAGAGCACTACCAAAATCAATCTTACTAATTCCCCCTCATATCTATGTGTACAATAGTCTCAAGAGAAACGTAGATGGCGTTAAAATATTATACAAACTTATCACTACAGTAGCTCTATCTAGGATATTGAGCACTTTTCTCCCGGACAACGCCGAGTACTTAGAAAATCAAGGAGGAATCCGGAGCACTACTAAAATAACTCTTACTGATTTCTCTTCATTTACATGTGCACAATAGTCCGAAGAGAAACGTAGATGGCGTTAAATATTATCCAAACATATCACTACAGTAGCTTTATCTAGGATATTGAGCACTTTTCTCCTGGACAACGCCGAGTACTTAGAAAATAAAGGACGCATCCCGAGCACTACTAAAATAACTCTTACTATTTTCCCCTTATTTCCATGTACACAATAGTCTGAAGAGAAACGTAGATGGCGTTAAAATATTATCCAACCATATCACTACAGTAGCTCTATCTAGGAGATTGAGCACTTTTCTCCCGGACAACGCCGAGTACTTAGAAAATCAAGGAGGAATCCAGAGCACTACTAAAATTGTAGCCTTCCTATGATGTTATTGATACATCCGAACTGAAGTTATGGTATGACTGATGCAACCGGACAGAATTTAGGGCAAAACCGGGTACATCCGGCAAGGGATTAGTGGACGTTTTCAGTGACTCAGCATTTTTATCAGATTACTACATAAATACGTTAGATAATAAGTTTTTTTGGGAATTTTATGGAAAACTAGGATACATGGTAAACTGAAATGTAAATGCCATCAACTAGACCCTAGAACCTCTATATCTGCCAAAAATCAGCTGAATCCATAAAATAGTTTATGAGATACAGGGTGGCACACACGTACGTACGTACACACGGATAACACAAAATCACTCCTGACCTTTCTGAATCTCTGGGTTGCCTTGACTAATGATGCTGAAATTTTACACACTTATAGAACCTATCAAATGAAAATTTTGTGCTAAGTTTTTAATAATTTGGTTTATTGGTTTTTGAGTTATGACTGATCAAAGAAATGAGATTTCTAGCATAAGTCGTTTTTGAAGTCTATTAAGGGATAGAGTGCTATCGCGCCTCCCTTGATATATATATATATATATATATATATATATATATATATATATATATATATATATATATATATATGCAGTAGTTGAAATAGTAAATATTATTTTTTTTAGGTTAACGTAAATAGTTGCTAATACTTTGAAAAAAAAAAATATATATATATATATATATATATATATATATATATATATATATATATATATATATATATATATAAAGAGAGATGTGTGTATGAGTGATATATGTATAGGAGTATAATCCGTCAGATTGTATAGGTAAAATTAAAATGATAAAACAAAAACATTTATGTAGAAAGAGCTGGCATCAACACGCGGTGATATTACATTTTTAAGAGAAAATCTATGCATATGTTTTCATTTAATATACATGTTTCTTGGAAGCGCGAAGTCAAATATGCGCAACATCAGTTTATAAAACTGTGTGGAAGTTGGTGTAAACTTTTGAATAGTGGGTTTATAGTGGGAGAGTTCCAGAGAAATTATTTTGAAAAGAAAAAAACGAACAATTTGGCTGTGAAAGTAAGATGTAGATATGTAGACAGATGAAGCTGAGATGGTGGGACGCAGTGTCAATGTTGGTGAGTGGCGTAAGCTTGATGCTTGCTGAGGTGGGTTTTATTAGTTTGTGTGAATAGAAGTATATAGGAGTGTGTGTATAATATAAAGTACGTATTTTTTAGGTCGCGAACTGATTAGAATATACCGTCTTCCGTCATTATACAGGATGTCTGAGACAAAATCGTTACAGAAAGCCCATAACGTAATATATTAGCTAATGATTGATGTATTCTCAAAATTAAAAGTGGATCTCTTAAAGGATCGGTTATCAAATAGAGTTTAATTGCAGGAGTCTTTGTGAGCAAACACCTAATCCTGTAGTATATTGTCTCGATGTGCCCTTCGTCAGAAACCTGAACACCGGTTTGATCCTGCTAATAAACTTATCCTTAGTCAGTATACTCCTTAACAAGCGAAGAGGTTGCCTGTTCTTCGAATTGTTGAAATCGCCTATATGTAAGAACACTTTCTATTAAGTGTTCATGCAGACTGTAGCATTTTCCAGGTGTTTCCTGATGTGCGAAACAGACCTGTCTTCTTCTTTCACATGTATGGCCTGTCCACGGACATCGTCTCAACCAGCGCTTGATGACGCCAGTTTAATTTTAAGTGAGTATAATTCCCTTTGCTAATACATGAGACGGCTTGATGTGGCTTTCGCCAGAAGCATCTGCAATACCACCACACTTTTAGTGAGGCTAGTCTTCATTACGCAGAGACGTTGTGCGGACTCTAGGTTAAACACCTTGTAAACGGCGCGTTGTTCTACTGAACTTTAAATAGAAAAAAAGCATTCCCAGCCCGACTAGGTAAGTTTGATCTTGTTGAAGAGTTTCATGGCTTTACTAAAAGTGTTACTTTGTGTCTTGCAGTGAGTAATTGGCCCTCGTCACTTTTGTATGGGAAATAGCGTAGATCCTCGTTAAGCACTTTCTTTATAGTCGCTATGTTAGGAAATCGGCGAGTATCCTTTTTGTGAGCTACTGCTTCCACATTTCCTATGCAATTCTCCGTCTCACATATCATGGCCTTGGCGCTGCAGCTATCGTCTCCAAGTTTTGGAATCCAACGCGAATACTAATGATGTAGGCTATTATTTCCCAATATTCATCAGCTTTCCAGTCGTCCATTATATGTAACTCTTAAACCCACCAGCAGTACACAGAAACAATTACGGTTTGCAATTTCCCGCTTTCAAGTTGTACTGAAATGACAGAATATTAAAACATGATAAATGTTGTCTCGAACAACCTGTATTCTTGGCAAAAGCAAGTTAGATATGTTAAAAACTAAGATGGTTTATCTCATTTCTAGAGTGTGCAATTAGAATTGCTTCATTGAGACGCCTGTGTTGAATGCTTTGTGTGCATTTTTTTTAAGTAAGATTAATTCAATTATTTAATCAAACATATGCTAAAAATTAGCGTATTAGCCAACGCAAAGTTTCACAGCTCTATTATGTTTACAAATTAGTTTTTAGATTGTATTGTGTTTTCGCAAATGTTTACATTGTTTCAATTGTTTCATGGTATGCTGTATATACGTTCTTGTGCTGCATGGTTGATGCAAGTGTGTTCATGTTCGGTTAAACATTCTGAATCGTAAAAAATGTCGATTGTACGAACTTGAAGCCATATTTATTAAAGACATTATAAATGTGCTGGTTGTGTGTATTAATGACAGACAGATCTGATGGCGTGTGGTAAAAACTGTAGCGTATGTGTAGTTTAAAAGGGGGGGGGCATTTCCACTGCTTCCGCTAATTTCAATGACAACCATAAAGGAGATGGAGAAGATAGATGTATTGTTAGGGTTTTGATTTCCCTTATTTTGTATTTTTTCAAACCTTTCAAGTTAATGGTTTCTATTGTTTTAGCAAAAGGCACATTGGGTATGAAGGGAACGACATCGTTGCTTTTAGCCTAAACACATGCGCTGAGTTGAATATATAAAATAATTGCACGTCCAATAATATCCGACATATCAATTAAAATGTGCACAAAAAAATGTAGCTTTCTCTTGGTGCCAGTGTTAGATATTAAAGTGGACGAGGTTTAGATATAGCAATGTTTTATTGGTCGAGGAAGAAAACATTTTAAGAAGGAAATAGGGCTTTACGAAATAAAGAGCACTTAAGTTAGGTCATATTTTTTCGTAATTGCATGAATGTTTTTTAGACGCAGGTAGTAGGTCTACTTTCTATTGCTGCTTAGAAAAAGAAATCATAAAAGAGAGGGAGAGCCATGAGATAGAATAGACCAACATACAAGCATAATTGAATAACATTAAATACTGTCATAAATGTTCTACGTCGTTAGTGAATTTATTCATAGCGCTGCTGCGTTTCAGCTAAAAAAACTGAAGAATAAAAGCCAAAATGAAATCAAGCACACATATGGAAATCAAGAATGGAAGCTACACAGACGATATCACGGGAATATCGAAAAGTCTGTGTTTGATTATCTTGCCTTTATCAACACGCGTTGAAACACATCCGGTGCTGATGACGATATCAACTGTGTCGGTTTGGGGATCAGCTATCAAAACATGTTACTTCCTACAATGTGCATGTTCAACGTTCAATGGAAATTTTTGGATATGTACAAGTGTGTTTACAATGAGCCTTCGGGTGACAGCAAGTGCACTCAATATCAGATCACGAGAAAGTTTGTATTAACCAGAGCATGATTTGAAAGCTATTTACAATCACATAATTAAAAAAAAACACAAACGTATTATGATCAATTTCCTCCTGTAAAAATCAACAAGACATCTCTGATATTTTTCCGTTATATGAACATGATCAACTCTTTAGCTAATTAACCGATGAATATGATTTTTGTAACAAATCCGGCAGGTGTAAGGGCTATGTTTAGTTTAATTTAGCTGCATACAAAGGTAATAAAAAATAGAGTGGAAGACGGTCGTTAAATTTAAGATATTTTGTAAGAGTTTGTTCTATGATGCCATCCAGCGTTGCTTAATTTTAAATAGCCAACAACTTCGTTGCTTAATTTTAAATAGCCAACAACTTCCTGGAACCATGCGGAAAAGTTCTCTGTGCGTTTCTCCACCATCTTTTTAAACTTCTCTTCTTTCTCCAGCTATTTTGTTCATTTGCTTTTTACACCTGAGGATGATTCGAAGAAGAATCGAAAAAGTTCGTGAAAAATTTAAAACACATGGAACATTTATTTATTTATTATTTGATTTTTATATAAAAAAAACGTCAGAAAAATTGCAACAATAATAAAGGTATAATTAAACAGACGAATTCTGTGATTCTTAACAATATTTTAATAAATATGTATATATTTATATATGTATATATATATATTTGATTTTATCATTTATAAATATATATATATATAAACACACACACACACACACACACACACACACATATATATATATATATATATATATATATATATATATATATAACACGATGTAAAAATGTGTTTATTTATTATATAAATATGTATCTTTCATATCTATATATACATATATATATATATATACTGCTATGTACAAAAGGTGTACATATTTTTATTTTTTCAATTAATGGTTTCATTCTATGAAGTTGCATGTTACTTCCACCTGTAGCAGAACTGCGTGATCTATAGGCTATTATACATTTCGTGTTGAACGTCGAGTGACAGCTTCTTTTGAATCTTATTACTCATCTATATACATCACGCAACAAATAAAATCAAGCGAAACATAAAGTACATATTCCTGATATGCATATCGTCTTCAGATGAACAACTGAACCATTAACTCACCCGATATGTTCCCAGAAAATTTTTGCATAGAAAGTCGGAGCATGAATATTTAAGGCATTTAATATTCATACATTCTAAAAATAAGATAAGATCAGTGGAAATAGGTGTGCATCATGTTATTTTATTTTTTTATCAAACCTAAGATACATTGTTTTTAAACGCACATGTGTTTTAACGCGAATTCATGTGTGTTTCATACGGAATTATATTAGGTTCTGCTGTAAATGATCACCATGAAGTGGTAGTGACAGGTCAGAAAAATAAACAAGAGTTTCGAACTGGTTATGGTTCTCTTCAAGTTTGTGGCTTCATGGTGGGTTACAACTGCGACAATGTTTAATTGTAGAAATATCACGTTCA
The DNA here is from genome assembly GCA_963556195.1 of Sepiola atlantica. Lineage (NCBI taxonomy): Eukaryota > Metazoa > Mollusca > Cephalopoda > Sepiida > Sepiolidae > Sepiola > Sepiola atlantica. The sequence continues at coordinate 156,433,581 of OY744515.1, read as the reverse complement.
ATTAAATATTCTATTTGCTCGCTGAGTTCACTTGTTTGATTGTATCGAGGAGCGAGTGTAAAATTTTCTTAGTGAGAAATCAGTCTGGGTTCCCTGTACGTGCATGATTTCACCCTTCTCTTGAGAAAAATAACTACAGAGTATCAATGCCGGCGTACCTCATGAATCCATTTTGGCCCCAACTCTCGTCGTTATCTTCATTAATGATTTCCCTAATCACATTCTAAAATCATTCGTCGACAGTGATGCGGATGATACAACCATCTATGTTAACACTTCGAAATCCATTAATGATCAAGATCTTTCAGATATTCTCCAATCCGAAAGGGGTTGGTTGCTTTTCATGCGACTAAAACGAAGCTTCTTTTCGTTTACTACAAACACCAGATCATTACTTTGCAACAATTGAAATGTATAGCTCTCCCTTAAGGAAGATTCCAAGCTTTGATAAACTTCTTGGACTGAGTTTAACTTAAGACATAAAATTAAATGTCGCTAGAAAAATGGTTGGATCATTCTAACACTTCGAAAATATGTTGAGTCCTGTAAAAGTCAAATGCGTCTTACGTCGTCCTCTTAAATCACCAATTCTGCCCAGTTTTAACCATCGTTGGTTCTGTCTTACCGACCTGAAAGATTAATTAACCAATATCCTCGAATAACCTTTGCACCTTTATAGGTGATGATTCATTAGTAAATAAAACTATCCCACACTCGACCGTACACCTAATTTTGCAGGATATTTTTGTCAATAGTCTTTCCTGTAGATTGAATAGTTGTCTAGAATGCAGAGTACTCTCCTCACATACAAATGATTCGGCTTTCACATCCTAATATCACATACTGACGTGCCCTAATAAGGGTAAACTTCAGGTCTATTGCTTTCGGTTTGTGGTGTTCATGGTTTGTGTGGGGGCTGCGGAATCATCCCTGATTGTAAAAAAAATATGTAATATTGAAATAAATTATGCTCCCGTACTAAATATTGAGTAATTTTGATTCTCACTATTGCAAGAAAAAATAGTTATCTTTTAAATAGAGTAAACTTTTTCCGCTGAAACTATCAATTTCGTTTAATTTATTGATTTTTCATCATATTGGTAACTAGTTTATTTAGCTATCGTCAAATAAGGTTTTACAATAAAAACAAACAATAAAAACCCGGTTCATATAATGGCTTGAATATCCGATTTGACTCAGATTGATATGTTCATCGTCGTAGTTCTAATTGGCTGCTAATTCACATGTTACTATTCTATTAGGATAAGTATTGCTTAAAATAAACAAGATTTACATATCAATTTCTGTGCACTTCATGCCGGTAAAATTTAATTTGATTCTACGGTACCCTTAAAATATTCAATTAGTGGTTTGAAAGAATGTTTTCTTTAAGTGTAAGGGAAAAACAGCATTTCGCATATCATACAAAATATAGTCACCCCCAAACTCATGTTCCATCATTTAAATATTCATAAGTATGAGTGAACGCAGTGAACTCATCAACCCCTAAGTGACCTTTATCCAGTGTTCGAATCCCTCGACCGGTAGGACAGTTAAATATGTATTATTATAATTATTCTAACAAAAAATATTTAATGGTAATATGAACATAATCTAGCAACAGTAATATAACAAAGTTCATTAACTTTGTGAAAGGGAGAATTATCATTAACCGTACTATGCCAATTAAAATGGCATAGGATTCAGTTTCTCTTCTCGTTGGTATAGCTGTCTGACTGGCATGTCGGTAGGACGTCAGATAGAAGGCAAAATATACTCTACAAACACTGCGACCGGTGGTACAGTTATATATAGCCACACTGATGAATCTCGGTTAACATGAATCATCTATGTGTGTAGATATTCAAAGTATTTATTATAAAAGTATTCATTTGACTCTATATAGAAAAAAAGGCCGTCTGTGGATGACTTATATACATATATATATATATATATATATATATATATATATATATATATATATATATATATACATATATATATATATATATACAGATAGATGAAACAAGAGTGATAAACATGTACGAATGTCCAGATTTATTTACAACTTCAATTGTTCAATGCAAGGTATATTCTGTAATAAAATTATTTTTAGTATTCTTTCCTTAAGCCAAGGCTTTTCAAATTCGAAATCTTATCATCAGAGGAATTATATAGATAGATAAGTTGACAGTGGAAAAGCCAAAACTCAACATTTGAAAAAATATTAAGAAATGGAGAGTGAAAAAAAGTTCGTGTAAAAAAGATATGGGGTTAATCTAGTTGGTAATTGTCCGTTGATAAGGTGTCTAATGAAAGGAGATTTAGTAGAGGTGCTATCTACTTAATATTTACTTTTAGTTTCATATTTGATTATATATATATATATATATATATATATATAAGTAATTCACAGACGTCGGTTTTTTCTTTTTTTTTTCTTTATTATCTTTTTATCATGAACGATAAAATTCGTCTTCCCTTAATGAGTGCGATAATAGAATGTTGTACTTCCCAAGAATCATGATATATATATATAAGTTTTTGTGTAAGTTTTTGCTCTCTTTTTATTTGTTTTTTGTTTGTTTTCACCCAAAATGAATTACTGTATAGTGTATGTTTTATCTAGACACTTTAATCCAAGAACTTTTTATTCTTTGCGAATTGTTTCTGATGATGTTGTAGTGTTGCAGAGACGATATTGACATAACAATGTTGTTTGGCACAAGACAAATGAAACGGACCGTAAGAAATATCTCACAGAAATATTGTTTCATGGAAATGTGAAAAAATAAAAATAATAAAATAAAACCATGGTTATTGGAATATAATATGAACTGACTTGCCGTTATAATTCAAAAATGAGCACAACAGTAAAGACACTAAAACTAATACCGCCTGAAGATGATTTGACGATTCAAATCGAAAATACTTGCAAAAAAGAAAAAAGAATGGAACAAGAAAGCCATGGATAATATTTATATCAAGTTCATCGTATCGAAAGTGGTAATAACGGTTTCAAACTAGCATAACGCTCTAATTTTCTTTTGAGGATAGATTTCTTTCGGTTATTCGTAGTGTTATAATTTTAATATATAAAACAATGTTAGTACGTTTATATATATATATATATATATATATATATATATATATATATATATAATTTCTTCTACTTAAGTAAATTTTTGCTAGCGTGACGGCTATGGCGCTAGACTTTTATTTACATCTTCGATGTGACCAGTTGTTTGAGTTTTAAATCTTAGTGTTGATACAGTTGGTAGTCTAGCTACACTAATGTGACCAGTTGTTTGAGTTTTAAATCTTAGTGTTGATACAGTTGGTAGTCTAGCTACACTAATGAGTCGTAGACAACAAAATAATTGTCTATATATGATATATATATATATATATATATATATATATATATATATATATATATATATATATATAAATAAATATATATATATATATATATATATATATATATATATATATATAAATAAATATATATATATATATATATATATATATATATATATATATATATATATATATATATATAAGTTTAAGGTCTAGCATATAGCAGATTCCAAAAACCATTTGAAAATATTGGAATCTGTCTCTATCGCTATTCGCAAACCTTCCTTGTGCTGGCAGAAGAAATTTGTCAGATCGCTAAATCTATTTGGGGAGCTTTGAATCCTCTCCTTTCTTTTTTTTCTTTTTTCCCCTAACGTAGTGCATTTTAATCGGTTTCCTTAACGAAATGATTAAATTCACTTCTTTTAATCGCCCTATCGTTAATTTTGGCACATTCAATTCCCCGTTTGCACTTTCTTTCGACGATATTATTGATTAAAAACTATCGATTTTCTCCTGACGAAAGGACCTTTGAGAGATGTCCGAGCATCCTTTTCAAATGCATTTATAAGTTTTGTACCTCAGAATATTCATATATATATATATATATATATATATATATATATATATATATATATATGTATATATATATATATATATATGTATATATATATATATATGTGTATTTTTATTTATATATATATATATATATAGTGTTAAAGTAAATAATTTTCGTAAGAATTCCAAGTAACCGAGCCCAATGTTGAAAACATAGCAAGAACAGAATATAGAAAGAGAAATTCACATACACATTGTAACTGTCAACATTCCTAGTCTCTTCAGAATGATAACAAGACAGTTACATATTGGAAATGACGGAAAAAAGAAATATTCACCAGTCAAAACACAAATATTATTGGCAAAGTGAGGAGTGATCAAAAAGGGTGACAAGGAACATATCAAAGTTTAAATCATAAAAAAATGTGGAGGGAAATATAAAGAGGTTAGCCAATATATATCTCCTAGTTGAACAAAATAAAATATAAAACTTAATATTAGGATACGGCTATGAAACCCTCTGAATTATGTTTGTTATGCATATTTTTACACGAACACAAACTCCACCGCCCCCTCCAGCCGAAAGGCCACTAAAACCAAATAGCCAAAAGAAAAGTGAAAACAAAACAAGTTAGAAAAGAAAGAAGAAAACATAGCCGTAATTAAAGTGAACTAGACAGAAGCCTAGAAGAAGAAAAGAAACAAATGTCCAATTGATAGGACAACCTAGTTTAATCTATTGAAGAATTTAGGCGGTAACATAATATTGATGTCAACATCTAATTGTAAAAATAATGATAATAATACTTACAACAATAATACCAATAATAAGATTTCGTCGATATCCACCTCTTTCGGAGACAGTAAAGAATACAAAATTGTCGACCGATTAGTTGTTCCTGGTGTTTTATTCATTAAATGGAGTTAAAAATGGCGTACTAATTACCCTAAGTCCGACTGAAACCACCCCAAGGAGTTAGAGTTGTTGGTAGGCTAGTAGGATTCATATATAGTATGGTTAACAGAACATACACATAATATAAATAGTGTTTCCACACTTTATTTTAGTGTATGAAACCACACCCCCTCACCCCCCAAAATACCACAAAATTGAATCACCATAATTATATACGCTTACTTAAGACACAGATACATCCATCCAGCATAATACCATATTACCTCTAAATAGTCGGGTAGTGAGTGGTTACTTTAATTTAATGTTACAGTTAAATCATTTTCCATATTTCTCACCTTACTGCGAGTATATATATATATATATATATATATATATATATATATATATATATATATATATATATATATAAAATATAAGGGAATATAACTTGCCAATGTATGCATTACACACGACACAACTTGGTGGATAATTTTAAGATTTAATCACTAGTGAATGCTGATGACGGGGCATATTTGACTTCTGTTACTCAATCTAAAATTTATATGGTGTACTTTATGATATTTATTTGTGATCGGCCAGAATGGAAAATAAATTATGAGCGTAAATAATCAACACTTAATATCTGTCTCTTAAGAGGATATGTATATATATATATATATATATATATATATATATATATATATATATATATATATATATATATATATATATATATATATAAAATTTTTCATTAGAGACCTCATTTCTAATGAATACAAATAATTCACAACTCGGTCTACTGTGTAACTCACGTATCAATTAATTGTGCCTACGTACGCATGAAGGAGGCCGACTTGGGAAATCAAGTAATGGATGAGATGTTATCGCTGCTTGCAATGGATTCAGATATTTACAGCAGAATAAAGGATCTTACCTAATCTAATTCAGTAGAATTATTATCACGCTGTATGATGTTTTACAAGTTTACTCCCATACCTTGAACAATAATATTAGCGTTTCTTAAACACACCCATAGAAAAGGTATTTAAGAAAGAAAAGTTAACCAACAATTTTAGGAGAAACTAGAAAAAGTAAGTGTATGCATGGTGTAAAATAATTAAGACATAAAGTTGAATATCACATTATTTTAGATGTTATTACTCGCATTATTGCATTGCTATAGATATATATAATGACAAATGTGTGCATAGGATATCATGGTATGCCAGATGTAACTTTTCGTCACACCAAACAAATCATATTGCAACCTAAACGGTGATTAGAGGCCACATCTATAGAGGGCATACTAGGTGGGGTGTTGTGTAGCAAGATAGTTATTATTATTACATTTAAATCTCTGCATGTTGATACAATCGAAGAAAAAGGGAGCAGGGAAGGAATTACCAAAGGCAAGATGTTTGAAGAAAATTAGCTATTAGAGTAGAAATATTTTCGGTATCTAGGGACCGCTACAGTTAATGGGTGTTTTTTTTTCTGCTAGCATGGTTGATCGAGGATATGTACGTTGAAGTTAAGGGGGTGCAAGAGGAGTAAGTTCATTGGAGCACATTCTGTTAAAGTATTTGTAAAAACAAGCACAGGGATCCACCATTGCAGCGATGAGACAGAGGCTGCAGCTTCGTAGATAGTGCATGACCTATGAAGTTAAACAATTTATGTTGTACCCTGTTCAAGCTGAAGAGACAGCTGAGATGTGGCAACAATAGATCATGCTTGTTCGAATTGTAGCTGTCTAGAGATATGGAATACGTGTAGGTGTTAGATCTTTTCTAGCCAGGTAGAAGGGGCCCATCTAATCTAGCATTATATTATATGTATTTATTCCAATTAATGTCGCCTGTGAACGTTAAAATCAAATTTGTGAGCATTATGCGCTGATTAAGGATGCTATTAGCTATAGCGATCAGTGTCTGGAAAGGTATTATGGTATGTTTGTAATTATTAAGAAATCAAATCGAAATAGTCGGTTAATCTTCCTCTGAACCACAATGTATCAACATATAAACATTGTCAAACTGTTTTCTTTATAGAATAATTATCTGGTTATATATAAGTTAAGTGAGAGTATTAATTTGTGTGTATACGTGGAAGTGAAATGGATACTAACGTGATCAGATAAACTGGAGTGCCAAGTTCGAATATTGTCGGTACCATGACACAATTTTTCTTATGAATACTATAAGACTTCATATTGTCCCTCTTGTAAGTAACTGGTTTTATAAATAATTGGCAAGCTAATAACAATAAAAGAAGTGATTCAGTCAAGAGGCGCATCGCGTTGATTCATACGAATTGAGGTTTTTATGCATATACGTATAATAATGTATAAGATATATACCTGAAGAAGTACAGTAAAAATTCGAAATATGAAAAGAATTTGCATGTAAGTGTATTTTAAGGTTTCGCCGACTTCGCGGGTTTTAAAATACAATTCAGAAAAGATATGGGAAAATACTACCAAAATATTGTAATATGCAAACTAAAGTATACGTGTTTGTTAAAAGCATAACAAGTATATCAATTTATTTTATGTTTTTATTAATAATCACTATCATTGCATATGTAGATATATTATGTAAACTGTTCAGTTGTTTGTATTTTATTAATAATATAAATCACAGCCTATCTATTAACATCGATCCAATAGGTTAAGCATTCTTTTTTCACGTGTGTTCTCTGTAAGAACCACTTTAATCATTAATACATATACAATAGTTACATTCTTCCACAATAAACGAGTCAAGGAATATAGCATTGAGTTAGCAATTAGTATCACGAATAAAACATGATTTTGCAATATGACTACATTCTCAGTAAACAATTAAGCAACAATAAATAAAAGTTAATAAAAACTGGTTAAAACCAACAAAGACGCATTCATAATTAATTCTGTCTATTTCTAACAATAGTTTTCCTTATGAAAATACATTAGAAATATAAAAATTGGCGTCTTATGAGGGTTGATATTCGATTGATTAATGGGTAGCCAAATAATAATTAATAAATAATTTTTTTTCGAAACCAATATCTAGAAATTTGATCGGATATCCTGCTAGATTGGCAGGCCGATTCTAGACTCAAGGGGCTTCCACAAATAGTGGCGATTAAGAGGCGCTCGTAAAGCGAAGTCAATCCCCGATGATTTTCGGTGTGACGTATCATTAATAAACCATGGTTGTTGAGGAAGTCGTGCTTGACTGGGCTTATCGCTCGACTCGTCTCGAAGGTGATCGGTTGGAACACAAATCTTCCGAGAAGACCGGCATATTTCGCAATTTTAATTATATTCCAATATTCACTAATACACAATTCCGTATCTCATTTACAAAAAGACAGCATATGTTATCCAAATTGTTTTTGTTAACATTTTAACATTTATGTTTACTCATTAAGACGCCCGGGTGTAGCAACACTCAACGCTCAGCCCTTCAAAAAAGCGAATGCACCTTTATTGTATTAGGAATAAATGTACAGGGTATTCTTGAACAATTTGTCACTGTTTTAAAATGAGACAATAAACGTCATCTTCTATATATTAATACGATAGCGTGTGTGTGCGTCTGTCACACTTATATCAAAATCTCTGCACATGCGTGCCGCACCTATATTTAGAAAAGCATTTAAGTGACCTACGTTTCGTAATATTTTCAAGTATTTACCTTTTGCGTAACAGTTAGCGACGTAGAGTTTGGACGTTGGATTTTGACGTCGGTTCGACTAGTTTATAGTTTGATCCAAACTAACCTCTGAGATGTGTTTCTACATCGAAGGGGGAAGGAGGTAGAAGGGACGACCGGTAAGACAGATATTAATACGATAGCGTGTCTGTTATTTAGTGTGTCACGCTTACATCAAAAGCAATTACTCTCCGAATCTTGGTTGCTACTCATGAATTGGAGCCATATTTAATTTAATATAAAGCATTTACAAAGTAAGGTTTAGTCGTCGAAATCGGAATTAGTCGTTCGATCAAATCCAGAAAAATGTCTGGCGGACGGACAGAGAACATCCTTTGGAATTTTTCATAGGTTAGGAACAAGATAATTAGTATTGAAAACCTCATTTTGTGTAATTTACACGGGTCCCGATAGTACCTTAATTAATATTTGATGTATGCACACAATTTAAAGGGCATCACTTAAATGGTTTTGCTGAATAAAGCTATATCAAAGAGGTTTCATTGAGTGTTTAGTATGGCCCCCGGGTGTGATATAATTCTGACGCACGTGGCTCCAGGGCGTCTTGTACGCCTGATGTCTTTCTAAACTGTGTGGCAAACACAGTAGTCCATGAGGTTGGAATCAGGAGAGTGCAGGGCATGTTTTCCCGGTGTATTGCTGCTACTTGTATGACCTTACTACGGTAACCCTCTCCGCCCAGTGCTTAACAACAGAAAACAGCAACTCATTATAACAATCTGAATAATGTGGTAGTATTTTAAAGAAGACGTGGGACAACCTGGCTTTGGCTTCGCTGGTACATGGAAAAAGATTTAGATTTTGAGAGGATTTGGTCTTTATGACAAGCGAGGCAGCGTATACACTATGGGCTCATCAGGTGTGGTTCTATGCGGTGAAATTGGCTCTGAGTAAAACCGCCTCTCCGGCTGTACTAGGTATTTGACCATGTTAAGGAATTCCTTGGCTTTCGTAAGGTGGTGCTCGTCGTCCTTCTCGGTTACTAGTTGGTTTGCGCAACTAGTATGATGAGTGGTGAACATACTTGTTTAGCGTGTTCTTTATAAATACCACTCCGACGCGCATCTCTCTTTCCCAGTGTTACATATATCTCCCCTTCGAAGGTAGGTAGTATGTCTCGTAGTCTACAACCAAATAAAATACACGTATTTTCCTGATTAAATCACATATCATAACAGCGCAATGAAATTCTACCTCGTGTCCCCTACCACTCGCCATGTGACTGAAACATATGGAATTAAAGTTAACAAACAAGATCAACAAATGAATATTCTAAATTTTGGAGGAAATAACATTTATTAAGATGTTGACGTCGCCTTCTCTTTCGCTAACGGCGGAGGACCTTACCGGCAACAAACATCTATGGATTAGCCTCTTAATTTATATAGATCTTTATAGGTTTTCTCCGGCTAAAATTTTCCAAATGAAATAAAACTTACCTCTGTCGCTCTCTCTTTTTGGCCATGTGTCGTCACATCCGCTTTCTGCAAGTAGATTGACATAATATTTGAGTGTATACTCGCTGATCATATGAGCCTGGTTCTCTGTGTACATGTGAACACCGTGCTGCGAACCCAAATCATCAAATGAATCTTAGAAAACGTACCCGTTGCTATTTAACTTTGATGTAGTCGCAGCGTTTTGCGTTTTTATTACGAATTTAGCAATGCATACACAGTCATTACTTTCCGCTAACCCTTGCTTCCACATCTCCGTCGCAATTCTCTTGTGTACATTTCGCGATTGTCAATGCATTTACGGAGAACTGAGCTACAGCTATGATTTCGGAATTTGCTAATCCTGTACAGACAAGCAGTTATATTATGTACTAATGTGTCGTCGCTTACCAAGGCCCAGCGGCCACTCAAACATAAGGGTCAATGAGTGTGTTAGGAAGAAATGGATAGTACAACGTGATGGATTTTAAAGTCTGGTCATAATATGATTATTTAAGAAAACCGGCTCAACAAAAGAATTAAACATTGGACTTGAAAACAACTATGCAATTGTTAGCTTGGAAGTATCCCCGTGTTATTGTGTTCAACAGACGGATAGCTATTTGAAATAAACTTTGCTCATGAAAGTTCCGTTTCATTGTAGGTGCACAGATTTATAAATGGCAGTTATTACAGTGGTTGTAGCTATCTGAATTCATGCTGTAAATCTTTAACAGGGGGGGTCATAGATTAGAGCTCAGTCGAACACCTACCATGAAAATCACAGGAAGGAAAGTGCTTATAGCAGCACCTCCCAAGATGAGGCAACATTACATTGATGTAAAATCTTTTGCGAAACGTTTGACGTCATCAGATTATAAAGAAATAAATTATAGCCCCTTGATGATATTTGGAATAAGAGTCATACATTTTTGAGGACCCTGTTTGTTACTCGCATAACTCATAAGAACCAATCCTTTGCTTATCCTCTAGATTTGACAGATTGGGCATAAAACTCTTAAGAGTCCTTTTGTAACCCCTTTGCAGTTGTTGCTAGCAGTCTTACAGGTGCCTTTTGTTTCAGAACGTCTATTTTTGTAAAGCGATAAATGGCAGCAGCATATTTACAAGTACACTAATACTGGCTTTTGTACTTCTGTTTGAATTTCATGGAGAGTATTGAGCTCTTATTCCAAACGACTAAGCAGTCAATAAAATCGTATGTTATACAAGACACGTTTATTTTAAACATCGAGTTCTAAGGAGTTTCTGTTATGGAAGATCTGAAGTTGTCCGAATCAGCCATCAGGTATTGACACACGATTCGATGGAAATAGATATAAAATCATATAGCACATTGAAAGAACCGAGTGATATAAATATCTCAATGAATACAAAAGAGTGAATGTTCAGGACAAGGTCTCAGGAAAAAGATTAAACAAGACTTGCAAAATAACCGTGAGGTTACTTTTCAAGTCTTGTTATCTTTTTATAGGATTTTAGACAATCTGGGTTAGATCATAAGTAAAGGAAAGATAGTGACAAAACGTTCGTTCAGTATCGCTCTTTATTTAGTAGGCTAGCCATAGAACATTGTGAACAATAAGTCACCAAAGGTATGAATGCTGGAACCGGAGTAAACAGACAAGATATGGTAAATTGTCTCGTAGATACTCGCAAAGATAGTAACTCCGTAAATTTACGGACGATAAAAGACATAGATGAAAGCAGTGTTGTGTTTAAGTGCTACACGGTCACACATGTAATTCAATTTAGGGTCTTCTTTGGGTGTGTCCCTTCAACATTGAAAGCCATCCGTAATATAGGCACATATCCCATGTTCATAACGATCATAAGGGTCGGGTTTAGGTGTCATCTAGAGTTACGTTTTATCATGAAATAATCGTTTGAGGCTGTTGGGATCATGCCAGTTTCTCGTGGAAGTCTGGATTCTTCCTTTATAACTTGATTTTAGCATCTAGAAAGTGTGAACGCAGACTTCCTTATGTTGGAAATAAGGACTTGATAGAAGGGATCACCGTTAGAATGTGAACATCTAGTGGTTTGTTTACTTTTTGCTAGAGAACATTCCATGTTTGGAACTGCAAAATTTGTGATAACGAGAGACCAGCGAAGAGACAATGAGTAGGTCGATTATCTTTGTAAACCATTAAAATATGAACAGCCGTTGCAGTTTCCACTAATATCACATCGAGAGGCCTCACTGGAAACTGATTCATAGTCTTGAATCCATTCACTAAATGCCAATACAGCATTGCGGTATTTTGCACCTGCTGATAGGACAGCATACTGGGAGTTACTCTATGTTAGAGTCTTTTAACAATCAGGCATATAACGTCAGCCCAAGTAAAATAGTATACTTCCAGAACCCGTATCAGTGGCATGACAACAAACATAGATTAAATACAAACCAACAACCGAGTGAGGAAAAATATCGCTCTTTGAAGATGAAAAGTAAGAGTAGGAAGAAAAAAAGTGACGGGTTGTCGAAAGTGCATATACAGGTATATTTTCTTCTCTACATAAATACGGATGTATAAATTAGTAAGCAGTGTTCTGCGCGTGTACGATACGCACAACTCTCACTCCATCTACAATGCTTGATTTCAGGATTATTGAACAGGCACAATGTAAGGCACAAGTTGTAGATAAAAGTTTATTTCTCCTAGATGAATAATTTAACAAGATCTACGGATTCACGCCACGAGTGTTGTAACTTTTTTTTACTGTATACCATGGCAAATATTTCTCCGTCCCTGCGTGGAAAACAACGTAAAGTTTCTAATTAAAATAATTTTTTATGTATCTCTCAGAAAAAGTTGAAGATGGATTTCCTTTTCATAATTTTAGAAGTAAAATATTCAATTTAGTGTTTATTCCAAGAAACCTCACGAATTATTTGCAGCAAAGGTTAGTGTTAATGATGAGAAGAAAAATAATGAAAATGCGGGAGACTTATTTTTGTTTTCGTAGACTTCTATTCACTTTATTGTTTTCATCTTATGGAAACTTTTAATAGTGCATTGACATCTGTCGTTTTAAAGGCATCGAAATTGAACGATTTAATGAATAAATAATACTATTAAAGATGTGCTTACGCATTTATGGAGCAGATTGTCTGCTTGACAGCACGCTTTACTAACTGGGTTTTAGTAAGAACGTATGTTAAACCATGGAATGCATACGAGATGAAGAAAGACCATTTTTGTTTCGTTTTCGCTTTGATTTAAATCCTACAAAAACCTGAAATAACGAATTTGAATATGTTGTTTTAAATAGAAAGTGGGTTTTATCAAATATTTCCCACAACTGACAAAGAAAAACGCCCACGAAGAGAAAGTGCTTCTTGTGAGAGTGTGAAAATGAAATCAAGAATTTTAGAAATATTACTTTGAAAATGCGAAAAGCAAAGAAAGGCAGTAAAAGAAGAAAATAAATAAATAGATAAATAAGTGAATAATTAAAGATTGACTTATCAATCTTAGGGACAGTTTTTGTGCTTGATAGCGCGCTAAACTAACTAGGTATTATGACGTAGCGTGCAAAACTAACTAGGTATTAAGACGTAGCGTGCTAAAGCTAACTAGGTATCAGGACGTAGCGCGCTAAACTAACTAGGTATTAGGACGTAGCGTGCTAAAACTAACTAGGCATTAGGACGTAGCCTACTAAAGCTAACTAGGTATTAGGACGTAGCGTGTTAAACTAACTAGGTATTAAGACGTAGCGCGCTAAACTTACTAGATATTAGGACGTAGCGGGCTAAAGCTGAGAAGGAATACGTGAGGGAGTAACCTTTTCTTACTGCACACTACTCTCTACCGATATTTCTGGGATTCTAAGTTGTCCATAGTCACTAACGCTATACACAAGATGACATTGAAACAGCTATGATTCTTACTTTACCTTTATTAAATACTAGATATTGTATCTTAAATATAGAAATATAAGATAATATCAAAATTATCTCGCACATCTTAAAAGTTGGTAAATTTTCGTCGTGTATATGAAAACAGTTTTAATATTAAAGGTTATTTCATAGAGATTAATATCATATGAAGTCATATAATATCCCTATTATTATTTAACAATCATAGTTTATATACTTATTTAAAATAACTTTTAAATCCGGCCTCCTAATTTTCACACTTGTCACCATATTTTGTTTATAGACAAACGGTGTATTTCATAAAACTATGATTAAAGTTATCATATTTTCTAAGATAACAGAATGTTATATAGTTTTGCTTATCGTCACAAATATTTTATTAGTTTATTTTTCTCGATAATATAAATGTCTGAGGTGTCATCATCATTAGTATTATTATTATTATTATTATTATTATAAGTATTATTATTATTATTATTATTATTATTATTATCATAAGTTTTATTATTGTTGTTATTATTATCATTATTATACTAATAGCATATTTTGGCACATATAGTACGATTTCCGCAAAATACACATTTTTAGGTAATTTATAATAAGAACCTTTCAATCAAAAACAAGTTGGCATGATAATACAATTTATATATATATATATATATATATATATATATATATATAGAGAGAGAGAGAGAGATAGACATATAGATAGATATATAATAGATAGCTAGATAGATAGATAAATAGATAGATAGATAGAAATAGAGAGAGAGAGTGAGATATATTAAGTATATATAGAGAGAATATGAAATCTAAAAGCAACAGTTGAAACAACTTGCTTCACATCAAGTTGGAAAATATAGGATTACATTTAAATCGTGTCCATGTTACTGTCACTGTCGTTATCTGGAGCAGCTATGAATGCTATGATTAACGTATCTACAGATAATGAATAACACTGGCATAGCCAATGTAGGTCCCATTCGTTGCCATCGTAGTTCAAACAACCATCATAATATCAATGTCTCAGATTCGTTTTTCGAAATGTTTTATTTTGTAAACAGACCAATACCCGCATATGCGCACATTTATATATAAAGGTATGTATGAAACGTATATATATGTTGTTATCAAGCAAAATATTTGTTGATAAAAGCAGAAGACCTGTCGAAATATGTGTTCCATGTTTTCAATTATACGCTTTTTCAACACGATCTTTATGACATGTCAACATGCAATGTTAGTTTGGGTTTGATGTTTCCACATACATCAACATATGAAACATGACACTATATAAAAGCAAAACTCTCGTAGCCCAGAAAGATGTTCTTTTTATGAGTGGTATCCTGCAAATGTTGTCTATTCCCATTTTGAATATCTGAATATCATCCCCGAGACATAACCCAATATAAAGTAGCAATACAGAAAACTTAAAACAACGCAAAAGATTAATATACCATGAAATAAAATAGACTAGCAAAGGACTGTTTTTATTAAAGCTAACATATACAAAGCGACGACGTGAATACATTGATAACATATGAAATATATCTTTTGACTTCTATGCAACGAATCAGAGGATCAAGTAAGACCAAGTAAGGAATATGTTTAATAGAGAAAGTTTAATGAAAGTAGATTATCCAATAACACAAGGAAATGCATTCCAGTGAGAATTTAATGTAGAATTATAACATAAACCAGCTTATAAAACTGAATAAAAATACAAGACTCATGTGACAGTATACTACATAGAAGACACAGCACGAATTAAATGCATCGTGAAACGCATGAATGACGATAAAAATTACAATTCCCAAAAAGTGAAGACAAGTTTAAGTAAAAATTAAGAAGTTAAAAGTCACCTACAACACATATAAACAGAAAATAGTACAGACATGATCAAATAATCTATACTCAATCAAATATGTAATTGCGAGACTTACTATGCAAATATATGTCAACAAAAGAGTGGATGGCCGAATCCCAGGTTCTAGGCTTGACTTTAAAGCCAAATTACGAAGGTCACAACGGGAATGTAGTGTTGAAAATGAGTTGAAAAACGAAGGGAGAGGACACTGAGGACATAGAAAAAATCACCACTTCAATAGACCTTTACTTCCCCCTGAGTTTCAAAAATTATACCATAAGACAAAAAGAAAGGAAATGAAATATTTCTGACAAATATTATGAATGCAGTAAAAACCACAAATAAATAAAACATGCCAGGAATGAGTTGACTAGAAGATAACATATGCAAAACATTCTTAATCATAGATAATTGGATAGTTAAAAATGTTTAAAATACCGAAAAAATTGTTTACTTCATGGAGAAACAATGACGCTTGGAACAACTAACGTTAAGGCATCTGACGAAGATAATAATGCAAAAAAAGATTTTCAAGAGCGATTACGTATTCACATTTTTTTTGCAATACGTATGACGCCACTTACTAAAATCTATATGACAGGAAATACGGAATAGTAATTTATATATGCAATCGAAAGAAAGATACTGCCCTATACGTATGAATAATCTAACATTAATGGCAAAACAATCAGGAAACAATAATAACCTAAACAAGAATGTTTATTCTGCATATATGGATTATATTAAGGATAGAAAACTTAACATGCCAAAAGGAAACCTCGAAAAACAAAAGCCGATGAGGTTGGGGTATTTGGCGAATACACAATGGTACACAAATGGTCATTTTTGTAGTAGAATACATCACACCAAAATATATCAAATATATATTTTAAAGAAAATATTAATGACGAACGAGTAAACTTCCTACAACAAAATTATATAACAGAAAATAATAAATACTTGGGAATTACACCAATGCTGGACAATTCATAAAGAAGAACTTAGCAACCTAGATCAAAGAAACATGAAACTAACGACTATGAACAATGCATTGCCCCCCGAGGCTGATACTGAACGAATCGATGTAAAACTGATGTGGAAAGATGATTCTTCGTAATTACTGAAGATTGCGTAGATTAATACGAGATCTGGTTACGGTAGATATACTTGAAAAAAGAAAAGGAATCTCTAACGATAATGCGATTAGAACAAAATACTTATGTAATGCAAGACCGACGAAAACTGAAAAATGAAATAGGTTGGGAAGTAGTCAACTGGCAATTGTGTAAACGATTAAATTATCTACATATAGACGAATGGCACAAGCCCAAACATTATAAAGAAAAGCATACCACCCCTTGTTACATTGATATACAAATTGATGAATCTAATCCAATCAATATGACCGGACATTATAATTACCAACGATAATAAAAAAAAATTGTCAAATGGTGGATTTGCTAATCCGGCAGATAACAGGTCGTAGTTTAACTATACCGAAAAAAATACATACATGGAACTTCCCAGACCATCGGACGAACAATGGGCATCAAAATGACTGTAGTGTTAGTAATCGTAGGTGGGCTAGGAACACTTCCAAAATACATTAAAATAGACTGGTGCAATTTTGAATAAAACGTCAGATAAGCACTACACATATCACGACACTGATGAGAAGAGCTGATTATTAAAAACTAGTAGAATTATCGGCTAGGACACATGAAAATAGTCATAAAATAACTGTTATAATTCACAAATTAAAACGGTAAACGACGCGTTATAGAGAATGAATTCTATATAAAACTTTAGTTGAAAAAATAAACGAAAACGGAAACGTTGCTTGAAATAAATTGTAAACTGCAATTACAATAACTTTAAAATATGTTGTGAAAAAGTGTGATAGGTTATGTAATGAAAACAAAAATACCATAAAGTGAAGAACTAGTTTTGTAAGAGAAGAGAGAGGCTACAAGTAAATATCTAGTTACACAGAACCGAGGCTATGAAATGCATACACACTAAGATATAAGAACGAACAGTGTTACACAACACATTTTCATAACAAACAACAAAACACTGACATGAGCATTTTTATTAAAAGAAAAACATCAGTATACATTTTCATGTGTTTCTCTTGTGTTGTATAAAGGACGAATATAAAGTGTTGTGCTACGTAGAAAATATATGCACTTCGGGTGTTGGATCTTCACATAACCAAATCTCGTTGTAGGTTGGTATCTAACGTTACAACCTAAATTACATAGCAGGGTGAAACTGACCAACACACGATAATTTAAAACTATTTTTGTTGCCTTTAAACAGTTGCAAACAATGCTCTCAATAGTTGACGTTTGATCGACTGTGTGCAAACCCGAAACACAGCTTTCTCATTGAAAGATCTCTATGTAAAATGGTGAATTTTCCGCCTGGTTATATCTTGAAATTCTCTTCAATCTCAAACAGTTAAAATTGAAAATTTGTCATATCAATTTCCGGATTATTTTTGTTTCATGGGACAACTCCCAAATTGAGGTTACCTGAGCGCCTAGCATCATGTGTGTCTGTACGACCGCATTTCAAATGAGAATACCACATTCAACTGTTGTCCTTGATGGGTCTGAGTCCGAATACAACTTATTATACTGTTTCTATGCTTGAACAGTATTTTTCGCTCAGTAGGCAATACTTTATCGGAAAAAAGTTAGATTTTTTAAATTGTTTACAAAATTGGCAGGAGAAATCTCACTAACATGACTGTAATCTGTAAACTACTAATCTCATGTGACTACAAAATTGACATGTTTCATGTGTAGGTCAGTCATGCATACAATTTACATATTTTTATCAGTAAGAGCCATCAATATGTCAGGCTCGAAACATAGTGTGTAATGTAATAACAACATCAGTTTGTACCACAATAAATGACTATAAAGTTTCAAAATAAATAGAAATCTTGAGAAGTAAAAAGTTTACGAAGATCACTGAAATCTTGTTGGCGCTTATTCATCACACACATTATAACTACAACAACTGGTTGTTCTCAACGAGAACTTGATTTTAAAAGGTCAGTATGACAATAGTAATGTGCAACGGTATTGGAAACCAGAAGACAATACTGGGAATATCGAGAGACTTGTTTAAAGGAAAGACTACATGATTTTTTCTATTGAGAAATTCCGCAGAGGAACGTTAGTAAGAACTACGTATACTAGTATAAATAGCGATATGTATAACAGTAATAACAGTATTAATACTAATTATACAATTATGAGCAGTGCTACTACTATGAATACAAATAATATCAATATATAATTATAGAATTAAAAGTAATTGTTGAATATTGAATATATATTTAACAGCTAATGTTATATAGAAAGCAAAATAAAATCAAACTATTTTCATTAAAGAAAGAATTCAGCGGTAGGAGAAAGTCACTCTAAAACTAGATATAGTGAAATGATCTATTCGAAGATGAAATATATCTTTAAATATTACTACAGCAATATTTTGCTAAAAGTAATTTAAATTCTTTTGTATATTTAAACTTTTTTTTGTAATTAATTACGAATAATAAACCATTATTCTTCAGAGAAATGTTTATATAATCAATTAAAGGTCATACATTAATTTATCTATGATGGGATCTTTACGCCTGGATGTGGCAGGACCGATAGTCAGACTTCGTCACAGAATTGTCAGAATGAGCAACGTCCTATTTTTTTTTTAATTTTGAACTTCTTGTCGCGCCTAGACGCTTATGTGGTAATTACATTTCATAAAAGTTCTTGAAAGCATCTTAAGAAATTCAGATAATTGATAATAGACAAACAAATGCCTTTAGAGATCACGTTTCAGAATGCAATATTTTATTGAAAATCATTTAAATTCTTTTATTTTTTTACACTTTTTTCTTATTAATTTCGAATTTAAATTATTTTTTATTAAAAAAATACATACAAAAACTTGGTTTCAAAATGTTATAGATAAGACGTCATTCATTCCGACGTTCTGCGACGAAGTCTTACTATCGCTCCTGCAACATCACATATAAATTAAAGTATCGCTTTTAAAGAAGAATGTTTTATCATTCGGAATTAATAAGATAAAGTGTTTAAAAAGCATAACAAAATAATTTAAATCATATTTGATTAAATATTGCATCTAAAAACGTGGTCTCCAAAAGTAATCCTTTTTTTTCTCTTTAATGTATCTAATGACGCTATAAAAATCAGTGCCAATTTTAATTCTAATGTATGACTGCCGACTGTTTCTTTCTCATAATATATTCAAATATCCCAATCAGTGAACCTAAATTTTCCCATGTAACTATTCCTCTGCAGTTCTGTCTTTGTTATCTAGTAATACGTATAAAATATTTAAAATATATGAGGGAACATTTAGTGTTATATATAGAGAGAGGTTAGTGCACCGGTACTAGCACGTGCCAGGAAAAATAAATTAGAGTTAACACAATGAGGAAGCTGATCGGAAGAAATAAAACGTGGCTAATTGACACAGTGAGTTTTCTATACGAAACAATATGTGATGATTTTGTGTAGAGACACCTGTGATAGTTATCTGGAAAAGTTATCCACAGACTGAAATAAACTTGTCGCAATAAAGTAGATGAACGTCACATCTCATAGACAGGTGTGTACATTGGCTTCAATAGCGAATTCAAAACTTTACCGGCTACTGCTGTGGACTAGTATGGTATCCAGAATTGTTATATAAACAAGCCTGCATTGAGATCGAACGGTGTTTGCTCGCTAACAGATGCAATAGATGAACGTATGTCCATTCCTGAAAATAAGAGAAAATGAAAAGTCTAAGTTAAAACAATATATAAAAGTCATTATAAATAAAATATTGTAATACTTCCCTGATAAATGTAGTACAGACGTCAACGAAATTGAATTTGACCGTCAGTCTTTGGATTACTATTATATATACATATATATATATATATATATATATATATATATATATATATATATATATATATATATATATATATATATATATATATATACATATATATATATATATATATATATATATATATATATATATATATATATATATATATATATAGATAGATAGATAGATAGATAGATAGATATTGATAGATATGGTGTATATTTAGGACGCATTTTTTTATTTAAGCGGTCATCGAAAAAATAACAGAATTAACAACTTAATTATACGTTTTTTTTCATTTTAAACATTTGTCTATATATACTGCCACTATAAACACGTCAGCTTAGGAAGTAATCTTAGTTTTACATTTTGAATTAAATCGTAGGCTTTGAGATACTAATATATTCGTGAGACCGAAAATACCGATTAATGATCAAAGTAATGTATCGTTGCTATTGATTAAATATATATATATATATATATTGTCTTCCACAAGTAATTTTTTACCTCTGTTATCTCTCCTATAAGACGTAATAACTATATTTATATATTAGCTGGAGCTGTCCACTGGCGTTTCACGAGATGAATATAAAAGAATAAATTAAAATTTCTCAACATCACACAGAATGCAAATAGGTCACATCTGACAATTTAAATGTTTAAAATAATTGTCGGTTTGTAATTATTGAAAGGTGAAATGAGTAAGAACAGAGTAAAGGAAAGAAGGAAATGCGGTCATATTTAGTTATCCTTGTATAGAATTCCATTTTATTGTGAGGAAAGCAAAAAGTAAAATAAGTATGCTTCCCGAGCACTAATGAAACACACGAATATAATTAAAGCAACCTGCAACGCATTAATAAACAATGTGTGTTAGAAGAGAAATGATGATGTTAACAATAGTTAAAGTACTACCTATTGAATTGCTTTCTTTTCAAATTAGTACATAACGTTGAATTAAAAGAATCTGACCCGTAGTCCTCCTTCCCCTCTTTCCTCGTAGGCAAAGGTTTAACAATGTTAAAAACAATCTGCGAGTCGACTGGAATCAAACCATAAAACTCACGGTCTTTGATCTACGGTGATAACAACTTAGCCACGGTAGCGGTTGGAAAATCTATAAGAATATGTCAGTTAAACTAAGCGTATAGCTGGCATGCGTTTTATATTACGATTACGATAGAAGGCGACCAAATGTTGGATTTACCAGTTACACGTTTTGTGTTATTTCTATACGAATAATTCGATGATGTTTACCAATGTGTTGATATTATGCGTGTGGCAGGTGTTGGATAGGGGAGATTTCGATTGATGCGTGTCTGTCAGGTAGCTTTCTGTATATTGACTTTCAAACGTAAACAGGCCAAAATCACCAAATACATTCATAACTAAGCTCGGCGAAGACTACTGGAAACAGCACTGATCACATCCTCTAACACTATCAGACAACGAATTGGTTTCAACAATCTATGCTCCTTAATAAGCAAATTATATTGACCGAACAAAAACTACACCTAGATCAGGGCTAACTTTTGTTCCCTTCGTTTTCAATTGTACTTATATACAAGCCCCCGCATATACACTCACATACTACCTCCTCCTCACATACATTTTCACTCACTACGAATCTAAACCACTTAACCACAAATAGCAGCCTTACCAATGAACAGAATCTAGACACCCTCAGAAATATTTAAGTATGTAAACGCCTTTTCACTTCAATTTAATCTAAAATTATCAACACAGCCTGAACAAAACTACATTTCACCTATTTCTCGCCAAAATTTATATTATTTTTCTCTTTTTTTTTTCTTTTCCTTTCCTTTATTGTCATGTTCACAGCCCATTTCAACACATTCCTTCTAACTCACTTACATTCACACATTCCTAACATAGCCAGCTGGTCAATACCCCTACCCTCCAAAAATGTCACACCTAACCACAACAAAATCCCCCCATCCCCCTCACCCATCTCACCCTTTCGACTACCTCTTTTATACTATTACCCATCCACGCCACCTACTTTCAAATTATCTTAATTTCTTCAACTCTTTTTTTAAAACTATGATACCACCTACATAGCAAAGACACAGAGTTACCCCCTTCCCTCCTTATTCCCAATCCCCTCAAAATCCATGCCACACCTCACCACGACACAAACCTTAGCACCCCCTCCCTTGTCTTCCACTCCAAGGCAAATTTGCTAACACCCCCACCCTCCCTTTTTTCGATGCTGCCTTACTGTACGCACTCGATATTTTTCTTAAAATCATCATTCTGAGGAAGTTTACAATAAAGACGAAACGTTGATGAATATATAAAAAGTATATTTTGGTCTTTCCTTTTTCATTTCCCATATATATATATATATATATATATATATATATATATATATGTATATATATATATATATATATATATGTTAGGTCCAGATGGCTATGACTGTAGTCTATATGAATTCAAAGTGATATTCCGGTTAATATCTTTAGAAAGAATCAGCATTGTTCTCCTCCTTTTGTACACGTGGCTCAGTTACGAGTATTGCGTGAACTACTCAAAAGCCTGGAAAATCCATTTTCTCGTCAATATGTTCTCATAGAAAACGCAATTTATTCTTTCAGACATTGTTTGTATTCAGCGCTTCAATTATGGCGGTTCTAGATCGCCGAACGGGTTTATGTGCCTTCAGTCTTTAAACTAAAAGAAAATAGGAAAATTCGCCTGCAAAATAAATCTCGTCACGAATGTACTTTATTGTTCTCATGTTCCACCTTTTCCCCGCATTCAGAAATTATTTATTTTGTTTTATAGTATGTAGTAAAACATACACGAAACATACACTTCAAATACAATCGCCTTGTCTTAGATTGGTGTAATTGCGAAAAAATAAGTGTGCCATTGGCATTTAAATAGAAGTAGATATTTGGCATTTTAGCTAAAACCAAAGTGTGTTACGTGTTGCCTTATTAAAACATGTTATCTAAATCAAGTTTACTTACTTCATATTTTCTAAGTAGTGTTATTCTTTTCTGTGTACTGACGCACCGGCACTGTCAGCATCATCGTCTAGTGGGATGCATTTCGCCGTCATTATCATCATCATAGCTGTGTCTGCAATCAGGAACTTCCCATGCACATAAATTAAAGGGCGAGGCGACGGAGAGTTTTTACGGAGGTCTTTATTTTGGAGATATATTCTCCCCACACGAATAAAAGTCACACATTAACGTACAATTAAGAGAGACAAAAATGTTCTTCTGAACTTAACCATTTAAGCAACAATAAGAATCATTCAGTATGTTCTAATACGAAACCTGTAATTAAATAGTACACGCCCACAAGAAGCCTGACCTAAAATCTGGAATTAAAACCATGTGGAATCAACGGTTTTGATGAAATTATATTGCACTATTTTTGTTTATGTATCATTTATTTTATTGAGTTCATGTATTTGAAAAGAAATACCTTGCAAAATCCGTCTAATTTTATCTAAAATTAAGTGAATGTAACAGGAAAAGTTATTTTCCCTGTCGTACGTTTAGATGTCAGTGTGTGTAGCAGAAAAATCTCAACGACGGTCGAAAACGCCCAAGAAACTCTTTTTAGTAGACACCGGAACAACACTCGCAAGAGACTCTGGATTAGTGCACACCGCCTTCTTCTCCAACGTCTTCTTCTTCCACGTCTTCTTCTTCCACGTCTTCTTCTTCTTTAAAAGCGTCGCCGTCGTCTTCCGTTGACTACGTTTTTCCTCCCGCCCTCTTGTCTCCAGCGACCCGCTTTTATTTCAAACCGCACTCTCGTGCGCGCGAGAGAACACGAGATTTCACGTGATCACCTGGTAATATTAAGCCACCGACGCCATCTTGCCATTTTTTGGGCGGTCCAGCCCTGAAAGGCGCGCACCGAGACCGTTTGCCAGGTAATCCCATGTTTTCGCAATTTCTTACACAGTGAATACACAAATCTGTAATGTACGTATGTTATAAATATTTACAGTCATATTTTAAAGTAATTAATACATATCTTGTGGTACTGAGAAATTAATTATTCCAAAGTTAAATAAGACTTTAAAAATCTATTTCTGTCTCCACTGATTTAAAAGTTACATTTTATTATTTTAAGAATATTAAGGTGACAATTTCATTAATATCATTTTGTGTTAGTGTGTCAAGTATTTATTAAGATAACAAGTATTTTTACGATAATAGAAACACATAAAGAAGGTGAGCAGCACAGGAAGGTCTGCCTGCCCCCGCTAGTAATAATAATAATCTAGGATTGATGATCAAACTTTCAAAATTGTTACACTTTACTTAGGTAAAATAACTGAAAACCATCGATTATATGAACAAAACTGCTATAATAGTTTTCTAACAAAAATAGTTATTCTCAATTTTCCATTACTCAATTTGGAAATGTTTTCACAAGTAATCAAGTACTCTGTTATAAATGTGTTGCTAAAAATAAGCATAAGCTCATTGCTAGTCTTTGGAAAATAAACTATTTGTTGAAATAATTGAATGTTTACCGACCCATCGTAATAGCTTTTCGACATCGTTTATTAGTAAAATTTAGGAATGAATAAATAAAATAAAGATGAATGATGATTAGATAAACAATTAAATTAGTATTTTTGTTTTACATAGTTAACACTAAACAAGATAAGTTGTCACTGTAGACGTAATGCGCTACTGAGGATTATGGTGAAAGTTTTGTAAGTCATCCTAAATTTGGAGGTGTGCAGCGAGTTGCTTGTTCAATTTTTTTAAATATTTCTCTAGGTGGTTACAGTCTGGGAAACGGGGAGCTAGGAGAGAGTTCCAAAGGCCAGCAGAACAAGGAAATAAGCTATTGGAGTAGAACGCTGTCGGGCATTTGGGGGTCTCCACAGTTAATCAATTGAGTTTAGCTGATTGTCGGATTAGTCGAGTGTATTTACAGCGAGTTAGCATCAGAGCAACAAGTTCATTAAGGCACATTCCATTGAAGTACTTGTAAAACAAGCAGAGGAATGCAACATTGCAGCGATGGAACCAGAGCTGAATCTTAGTGGATAGTGAGGGGCCTATTAGATTAGGAACTCTTTCTTTGACCTTGTCTAAGAAGTAGGGGCAAGTAGACGGTGCACCAGCTCAGATGTAACAACACGACTCTATGCATGAGCGGGTTGTAGCTTTGTAGAGATATAGGATAATGCCAGGTGTAAGAAGTATGTAGCACACGGTCGCACACTTTCTTTGCAGCAACGTTGGCAATGTATTTATGTATTTGTTCTATTGCATCTAACCTATGAATGTTAGGCCGAAAAATTTGAATGTTGGACTAACGTAGGGTGTTATTCAGGACCGGCGGGACAGTTATAATAGTGGGGGAGCTCTCCTAAAAAAGTAGGGGGGGGTAAACACATGCACATATAACTTCATTATTGATGACCGTAAAGTGAGGGGAGGCAAGTCAAAAAGTGTGTGTGTGTGTGGGGGGGATGGGCTTGAGCTCCTGTTGCCCCCCCTGGTGCCGCCGTCCATGTCATCTGTTATCACAATCGGTGGTTGAATAGGTTTCTTGTAGTTGTTGAAGGAAAGGAGATTTGTCTTAACAGCATTAAATGTTACCATTCATTTATGACCCCAATTTATATTTCAATACATATAATGAACAAATACCTTATTTACCCAGATAACCACCATAGGCCATTATAAATTCAAAAAGTCTTATAGACTAAATAAGTCAATTTAAAATAGTTGATGCTGGCACTGCCTTTGATGCTTCCTATAAGTTTGTTTTAGACGACAATTGACGCCCATTAGTATATACAAGTTTAATATTTGCTAAAAATCTTGGAAAGGGGCACAGAGGCCAGATCATCAACTTCATACATTTGATGGTCAAATATGTTAGTGGCATGGGTAGAGTGAGAGGGGACATTGTCGGATATAAAGGCAAAGTCCGTTAGTAAAGCAAGATGTTTGTCATCTAGCTAAAGTACAAAGTATTCCTTTAAGAAATTGCAACAGGAAACGGACTATGTTTGACCGATTAAAGTACATTTATAAAACCAACAATTCTATATACCATGATACCTGCTCATATCATGAATCTCCACCCTTCTGTTGTCGGCTCAAACTATGGTGACACTCATCTTCGGAATAAACCAATCTTCTTGGCCAGCCATCAGGTCTATAAAGTGTTGTCCGGGTCTTATCAGTCACTCATATCCATCGTCATATATTTATTTCTCCATTGTGTGTGTCTTTGTGTAAGATGAGGCTTCGTAAGTGGAACTTTTACAGAAGCCATCGTTTAAAGAATTGAATTTCTTGCTTTTTGTACGTCACGACACAATGCTGCTGTGAAGATTGATTTGTTTGTATTATTCAGTTTTATTACGTTGTTGACAACAAATATTGTTCAAATACCTGTTTGTAACAGTATTATAAATTCCAGCATCTGATCATATCTTCGTCGGGGATTGGGTCTTTAAAAAATCTGTTTACAGTGTCGACATGACGACTTATTTTTCGGCAATTACACCTATGGAGGTCCCTTCAGCCGTTTTCTTTTAATAAAATTTATTTTATTCCCTCACTTAGTAATTTTGAGCATCCAAATATTGTTGAGAAGTAAAAAGGCGTATATATGGATACTAAGAAATAAAAAGTAAACCGTTGATGACTGTACAAACTATTCAGCACTATATGTAAATCAATGAAATAATGTTTTTATCAAGTGCCAAAATGTCCGTATAAATGTTGCTAAAATTGGTAAACAGAATGATAAGTAAATTTAATTTCCATTAAAAAGCTATTATCACTAGTCGCATTGAAAAGTAATATTTAATAGAGTGAATACGATGTTACGCTATATTATTGATGGCAAAATTATTGTGCAAAT
This sequence comes from Sepiola atlantica, assembly GCA_963556195.1. Taxonomy (NCBI): domain Eukaryota; kingdom Metazoa; phylum Mollusca; class Cephalopoda; order Sepiida; family Sepiolidae; genus Sepiola; species Sepiola atlantica. The sequence continues at coordinate 156,406,022 of OY744515.1, read as the reverse complement.
GTGATAGTTTAAATAGAAAGGTAAATTCTACCGCTGACTTTGTAAAGGAAGCTTCATCTAACAGAAAGTCGCTGACTACTATACACTTGAAATAAAATAGAAGTGTTGCTATACTCGCCTTTGACATATATCGGCAAATTTTGAGGGTAGATATGCCGAATCAGTAAAAAAACATGACTAATAATCAAAATAAAGTTATAAATTGAAATATCACTCAGCGCGCAAGTCGCTATTTTCTTTGTCGACATGCATACACAGAGGTTGAAGAAAGTGCGGCATAAGAGGATAATTATAAGTCCCCCTTCGTTTGGAATTGAAACCAACGGTGCCGATGTTGTTCTGATCTTCTGTAATACATATATATATATATATATATATATATATATATGTATAGAGATAGATAGATAGATAAACTTAAAATACACATTTTTTTAACAAGATAAACATGCAAGACGCATGTATCCGTACGTACATGGTGGTTCAGCAATACGCATAAAGAAAAGGGTGAGTGAGGAGACAGATAATGACAATAGCGGACAACGGTGATGGGCAGAAAGGCTGTAACGTCACTTTAAAAAGGGCAGCATATCTAGAAAAGTACACCGTAACAAATGCCTGCATTTTCCGAAATAGTAATATTCTACTTAAGCCGATCTTTGTTTGAAGTTTCTAAACTTTTGCTGGGAAAAAGAAAACACGCACTACCCCATGCCCGAGATAACCTGTCACTTTCCGTAGAATATTAATTGTTCGCCGCAATGGGGCTTTCATTTTAATGATGTGAAATTCCAATTTCATTCAACTGACTCGACAGCTTCTTGAGAAGTTCCCAAAAGTGTTGATTATTTGCGTCTTCCTACACCAAAGTATTTTTCATTCAATGATTCTATCAGTCAGTATATTAAAATCGCACACATCTAAGACTTTACTTTGACTAAGACTCTATCACAATTTTATTGTGATAATACTGCAAGTCTATAACCACCGATATTTTTACCAGCATGGATATTCGACCATCTTTGACAATGACATTGTTTTCGGTTCTTCTGTACATGCGGTTAACAAGCACTTGCAATATTGTTATCAATCTCAAACTTCTCTAAAAATACTATTCAGTAAAAGTGATAGTTATATTCTTAGTATTGGATCTGATTCGCGAAGTGATTTCACTCAAGTCGTTATTAATAATGGCTCAGTTATAAAAACAGAATTTTAGTGGCAGTATTCTCTACCAGGTTTCAAGTTCCCTTCGTTACTCTTCATCATTATCTATGCTCGCGATCGTTATGCGTTTGCCTGTTCGGTATGACGGGAAGTAAGTTTATAGTATTCATCTAAAATATTTACCCAAATTATATCACTTGCCTTCAATTCGTTTTAATCTGATATAATATATTAATCTGTACTTCAAGTTTGGGTATACATACAACTTAATCACATCGACAGACCGTTTTTAGTTAGATAACTGACGTTAAACTACATTGAGACTTGGTATCCATGATGAGTAACCAATTGCGAATATTAAGCGTTGTATGTCATCTCCCCGTACACAGGTGTATATGCGACTGGAAACACCATGCGAATTTTATATTCCCATAAAATCTTCTGTTTTAGCCGAAAGCCAGATTCATGTCTTAGGCGAATACAATACCAGGTATTTCTTAAAATATATAAGTTTTGCTTTTTCCCACGTGACCTATAATTTCAATTTTTCTCCGATTCCTAGCTGGCACCTTGTTATGTCGAGAAATTTTCGATCATGAGAGGCAGCGCAAAAAAAATTATAACTCCTATGTAGACGATTATGCACAATGGTATAGACAGTTTAAAATTGAAAATCAGGCACAATCACCGACTTCGACTATCGTACTTTGTAGTACAAATACACTTATATTAAAAATGGTCAACATTTTTCTGGTCAGCAATGCATCCATTTGTATTTATTTCTAAACTAGAAATTATGTTATATATATATATATATATATATATATATATATATATATATATATATATATATATCAGTTACCAAGATTGTATACGTGTTTGCTTTCATGAGAGTTTAAGAGCTTGAATTAATTTGTCTTTTCAATATGAAACAGTACTAGACAATGAGTTGTACCACGACTGGAAAAATTATATCACTTCACAGAAACAATTTTGCACCACGTTTATTCCCCTTTCTAAAGATCAAAATCAATGAATAATGATACTAAACATTATGTCAAAAATCCTCATTCTAATTTTGGTCAAAAGTCGTTGTATGATTTATTTTAGAAAATGTCTTAAACTCAAAAGGTATATTTTATTGTTAAAGTTTCACACAAAAATGAAGGTATCTGGATTTTCAGGTAACGCTTCCACCGCTTTGTACTTATTTTTCAAAATAACTAAATTAAACTAAAAATAACAACATTTGGGCCTATTATGCCTAATAGCTATATTTTTGAATTCACAATGATCGCTAAATATATTTAGTAGTTAATGTTGTACATACAAATATATAAAATATTAAAATAAATTGTTCGTGGTACAAAATTTAATAACGGCGAGGAATGCAGACGTTTGGGACATTTTTTCGGGGGTGGGGGGTAGAATGAAATTGAACAAGTACAAAAACGAGAGGAAATTAAAAAAAAATAATGAATGTACTAAGCCGGCTTAGTACATTCATTAGTTTTTTAAATGTCCTCTCGTTTTTATACTTGTTCAATTTCATTCTACCCCCCCCCCAAAAAAAAATGTCCCAAACGTCTGCATTCCTCGCCGTTATTAAATATATAAACATATAAACATATCTATCTATATAGATAGCGTTAAACAGAAATGAGTGTGTTTCATCTCCGGAGGAATTCGTCAGGCTAAATACATTTATCCTGACGAATTCCACAGGAAATGAAAAAAAACGCTTACTTCTAGTCAACTTGCCATCAGTTGTACGTAACGAAATTCTTTGTGAATGACACACAAATGTATATCTGCCGTCCATTGCCATAAGTATGCAGTTATTAACATATTTTTGTGTATTGAGAATTTCTTAGTTAAATGCTGAAATAAAATAATATAAGTACATCATTATCTCATAATCTATTATTATACTAAAACCTACGATGATATAATGGCAACAGAACAGATACTACACTTCCTCTCCAAAAGGAGAATATAATCGATGACTATAGTATTATAAAGAACGAGCATACACTATAATGCCCCCGTACAAAGTAGAGGTTATGCCTAAAAGGAATGTATCATGACGAATGAAAATGTATAACACTATCCCCAAATAAAGAGGTACAGTTTGAGTTGTAAAAACGATATGGTAATGCTTGGGAAGATAGTATCATGATAAACGAAGGAACATATACTACAATGTCCCCAAAGGAAGAAATAGTTCCGTGTAGTCTGGTATCATGACAACCAAAAAGATACTTTACTACCACTCCTCTTAAAAAGAGGATTAAATAAGAAAATACTGCCTGACAACAGAGTAATACTACATAACGCATCCCCCAAACGAGAATATAATACTTGCAAGGATTCACTTACGCGGTTAAAAACGGAGGAGGTAATTCCTGTGAGGGCGGTCTTATTACAACAGCATAACTACTACACTACCCATCTCCATTTAGCGATAATACAATAGGGTTCCATTCTACACATTATAATTCTTACTCGCCGTTTTTCAAAAAATATATATTCTTTCCACTGTTTTAACTCTTTTAACTGGCGTAATTATTCCATGAAGAATCCTTAGCAACAGCAAAATTCCGATGTCATCTCTGACTAAATGTAAAATAAGATATCAATAATAAAATAAACAGAAAATGGCATGTCGTTTTGGGAACTATCTTAGATGTGACATGCACTCAACTAAACACTACATATGAATGAAAGTCGCTTTTCTCGCTTCTTTGCAGCCAAATAACGACACAATTTTATTGGCAAAAGTTCAGAGAAAACACGCAGAGCTAACCATAATTCCCGGCACCTGCGTCGACAGAAGTTTGAGACTGATAAAAATGGAAAACCCTGGACTAAAAACTTCTGTTGCAGCATGTTATTGCATAAGGCGTAAACAAGTGAATATCTGATATAGAATTTACGATGGCACAGTGGCTTAGTTGGTATCGACGCGGACTGAGAATCCAAGTCATTCCACTGAAAAACGCTTCCATCAAACACACATGACACTTGTGTCAAATCTCCTTGAGGAGGGATACATAGAAAATCACAGTAACACTTGTTCACGCGTTGCCTCGGCCTTGATAAAGTGGTGGGTTCTGTTTAAAAAAAAATTACGAATATAAAATAATTTAAATAAAAGTATATGAAGAAAGTACGCTCCAGTTATTAGGAACATACACTATATTAACAAAGGTTCGTTAATATTTAAAAAACAATGCAGAACACATAATTATATGGTCCATTAAAATATGTAATTCCTCTAATATTATGAAACATGGCTTCTCAAAAGGAGGTTTAATAAATATATATTATCATGAAGGTGACCATTATTTTATGAGTTAACTAAACCTAATGAGAAACCTGATGTATAAAGATTTCATCAGTGCTGCCATGTTTAAGATCACTGGAATAATAAAAATAAAAAATAATAATAATAATAACAAAACCAACAAAAATTACAATAATAATAATAATAATAATAATAATAATAATAATAATAATAATAATAATAATAACCTCCAAAATACCCACACATTCACATTTGTGGTAGCCCAATCCACAGCTGGTATTACACAAACTGCTTATAAAATGTGAAAAAGGATTGAAAGACCTCTACTAGAAGAGTGCACAGTGAACTGGAACTTGGGGGGATCGCCACTCAAACTACAATGAAGGCCAACGGTAGGTGCCAGAGAGAAATCAATGGTAAACAACGGTCCTGATAATGCAAAATGATTTGCAACGATAATCGGAAGAAGCGGAGACTGCTGGATATCTGAGGTGAATTGGTGTCATTCAGACTCCAGTAAACACCTCTAGTTGTTTCAGTGAGTAATCCTTTAAAATTACCTCTGTGAGAACTCCTAGTGAGTTTATAATAATAATAATAATAATAATAATAATAATAATAATAATAATAATAATAATAATAATAATAATAATAATAATAATACATACATACATACAGAGAATAAGAAGAAGCTGAGGTACTTGTCGAAAATGATACCAATATATATCTGTGAGTTTTTTTAACCTGACACCTTCAAATAAAAATAAATGAACAAGAAGATAGGAAAACAATACCTAAGAACGACAGGAACACTCTTAAAAACAAAATTATGTGACAGAAAAATGAGAAAAGGGGTAAATACCTGTGCAGAGTCTCTAGTAAAATATGTTGACCCTTTATAAGTTGGACAAAAGTAGAACACAGGCAGCTAAGCCACAAATCTACGAAACTGATAAAGATGCACAGTGCCTTAAACCTGAAGGATGATCCCGACTGTATCTACGTATTAGGTAAAGATGGGGGACAAATATAGACATAACATTGGAAGGTTGTAAATGTAGATTATATGGAAAATAAGTGAAACAGTAAACTAGATACCAAGTGAATGTAACAAAGTAGCTCCAAAAGTATACAAAAAACAGACACGCTTGCAGTGCACTGGGAACCATGCACACCCATGTGCTTTGAACGTGCAGTAACATCGAACAAGACGAACTAAAGACAGAATTCGAAAACGAAAATCATAACATCTTTTGGACATAGAGGTACAAACAGAAAATGCATCCAAACAAGAAGACCGGGTGTGATAATAGTAAATAAGAATGGCAACACTTGTTAAATCGTAGATTTCGCTGTACCAGTAGATTATTAAGTGAATATCATGAAGAAAGCTACACGTAGCAAATAGAAGGAATTTGTCAGAAAACTAAAATTATATAGAAATTTAAGAAAGTCAGTAACAATAATTATATTACACTCAAAACCATACGAAAAACCTTAATATAAAGACTATGAGAAATTGGAACCCAAAGGAAGATTAAGACTATGCAACGGACGGCAAATCGAAAACAGCCGATATCGTGAGGAAAATGTTCAAATGTGGAAACCAACGCACATGAACTACGAGCCACACAATAGTTGGAATAGAAAGAAAGCAAAGGCATAGAAAGAACACAACTGAAAAAGCCAAAAACAGTAAAAAATAAATCACGCAAAAAGTCACACATACACACACACACACAAATGGTAGCATGAGCATAGACTAGTACAATACAAACGAGTAAAGAAATATCAAGGATGATGGTGGAGGGACCAATCCGACCTCCACTGAAAAAGTGTGAAGAGCACAGAGACCTTGGGGAGGGTTTTATCACTCAAAGCAGAGTAGACCAGTGGTCCTTTCCAATGAGAAATCAGAAATAACGGTTAATGCGATAACACAAAATTGATTTGTAACGATTATTAAAAAAGTCATAGAGTACTGGAAATATGAGGAGACATTTTGCCATTGGAAATCCGGGGAACACCATTTGTTATTTTCAAGTAATTTCATTGGTAAATATATTGGCCATATAAAATGAATAAGTGTTTTAATTGCGATCGCATGAGCCGCTACAGCACACACTGCAGAGTTTGAAATCAAATAACAAAAAGCTTTTAAAAATTGCTAAAAATGACGAAGCTGAAGATATCTAGATATTTGTGCAAGTAAGAATATTGGATAAAAATATTGACTTACAACTTGACTAGTTATCGATAATATATTTTTAAACGTGGAAAAAACTTCGAAAACAAACTTTGATGCGAACTACAAATATAACCGAAAGCGTCACTGGGGAACAACTAAAATTTGAGGGCGAGCTGATCGCTGACGTTACATAAAAAGGAAAAACTTTGGAATAAAAAATGTCTGTGATGAGAAACTCAACAAACTTATTGGCCGATAATTTTTTAATTTATTGAACATATCCATAAACTTTCTGTCAAATATGAAAATGTTAAATGCTGAAGCAGAGAAGCTAAATAAAGAATTCAAAAATGTTTTCGGAAGTGTTATTGTCAGGTGGACTGGAAAGATGTACAATCTATATCGGCAAAACGAAATATTCAACTAGTGTTTAAAGAAAAGAAATGTTCCATTTGCGTTATTAAATCAAATAGACGAGGTATTAAATAGACTTGAGGAAATAGGAGTATTATCGACCGTAGAGTGATTCGACCATGTCTATTTAAAAAAAAAAGTATATTTCAGTCTGTGTCAAGATGTTTTCACAAGATTGAACCATGCACTAAGAGATTACTACTACCCACTGCATAGTGCAGGAAAGAAATTCGCTTAATTCACAGATGGAAAAGAAATTTTAAATGTGCTAATAAAAATATAATTATTATTTAATAAATTTCGAACGAGGATCTGCGTATTCTAAGGAGTTCTGCTAACCACTTTTGTTAATATCTGATGCGTGTTTTCAAAATATATGAGTTTCTTTTGTTCTCTTTTAAAATAGGTTACATTATTTCTGGCTGGCCAGTTTCTTCTAACACCCTCATCCACACAGGAGTTCGGAGCTATTTTCATAATAACGCTAACGTCTACTCTGATAGACACATATTTCACTGAAACTGTTTTGATCGTGTTTCTTATTTGAGCCTAACATCGTTAGTATTTCATACTTTTGTTCTTACTTTTGCACGTAAACCACTATATTTTCAGTTTAAATACACCCCACTTGTTTTCAAGCACTTGTTCTTTATAGCGTATTTCAGAATGTTGGACTAAAAAAATAGCAAGTTGGAATTACAAAAACACGGAGATATCAAATACGTCTATACACTTACATTATTTATACTTTTATCTATTTGGTTTCTCTTATTACATTTTCTTTTACATTTCTCACATAATATCATTCATATAAAAGCAAAAATGTCAATCTTGTGGCATGCCAGGTAAATTAACTTTTAATTTCTATGGTCCATCTTTAGTTTTCGAATTCTCCCTTATTACGCGTCAATACGGTGAAACTCACACTAAGGCATAAGAGAAGTTGAAATATAATTTTCGTACACACATAAAACTAATACGAGATTATTCAACATGGCTGCTCTTGTCCATTTCATTCGCTACTTTACATTATTCATCTATTCTCATCTTTTGTACAATGCGATTAATATGAAAACAAGAATAGCATTCCCAAATCACGCTGAGCGCATTAATTATGTACTTACATTCCTATTCTTTATTTTGGGTTCTCGTTTTTTTTAATCGCTGGTGTAACTTTTTAACACATTTGAGAAATACTACATTTAAAAGAATTCTAATGAAAAATGCCATCTTTAAAATATAATATTTTAAATTATTGAAATTATAGTTGTATTTTTTTACACTTCCCAGCTAAAGTGTTTGGATCACTCTTTCGTTAAATATCTGAAGTCTATAATTAATTTAAGTTATAATTTAGCAAATTACTTAATCATGAGATAATATTCCTTCCTCCATTCTAGTTGTACTTCTTTGTGAATTAAACATGTATATTCCCATGCATATATTTTAATATCTAATACATAAACTATTAACACTTTCAACTCTTTTTTGCGGGAAAACTGTGCTACTACGTTTATCGTATTTCACCCGCCAAACCCATTTAATAAATGGGCATGTAAGGAATGTTAGATAGTTTTATCATTAGTGTTTGTTAAGCCGACTGGAACTTAATAGATTCATTTTAATACACATATAATTCCTCCCCTGTGTAACTTTCCATGATATCTGCAACTTCCAAAATGATCATGATTTCTCCCCGGAGTTGCTTTCCATAACTTTTTAAATTTCGAAACGCAGAATAATGTTCCCCGGAGTAATTTACTAAAACTCGGAAATGTCAAAGACCTCTCAATGGCGACAGCTCATACCTGAGAAGACAATACTCTGCGGAATATTCACTAATTTCTCTCCCGGGGTTTGAATTTCTGCAACAGCAGACTAAGTAGAATATATATTGTAATCAGATATAGTACGCGTTGATTCGCGCAGTGAGTCACGTAATGAGAACGCAGTTGCGTCAAATTTCTTTATTTTCAGTATGCTCTTCTGAAGGCTTTGTATCCGTCCTTTATATAATAGAATATTTAAATGAGTATGGCATCATGCCTAATCGTATTCACTAGCTCACATATCCAAATGTATCAGGAAATGGTTGTGAAATTATTTCTATCACTTTTGAATTTAACACATCCATTTAATCTACTAATAAATTATAATTTTCGCTTAACTTTGTGAAAATAATTCGTGCCATGTTTTATTGCTGATAAAACTTATTATCATTTAAACAATTACTCATTGCCCATTTGATTTATAAAAATAACTCCTTAAAATAAAACGTGGTATTTTATTTTTCAATTAACATATGTTTGTTTCTAGTTAAAACAAAATAAAACAAAAAGTAACTTTACTTCTAAATTGTTGCCTCAAAATTCCCTTAAATAAATTAAATGACAGGCTATATATATATGTATATATATATATATATATATATATATATATATATATATATATATATATATACACCAATAATATAATAAATGTCTATTAAAAAAATATTGAACAATGGCCAAAAAATTCTCCCACATAAAACACAACAACATATAATATGCATGCAGGCAATGTGATGCTTCTGTTCTTTCTTTTCTTTTCATACTATCTTTACTTCTTTTTGTCAATGTAATAATCTGTAGAAGGATCATTCATCTTTAAGGGAAATAATAAGGCTGTTTGATCACGTGATTGGTCCTTTTATGTTAAGCATGTCGTAGTAAATTAAAAACGTGTCTTTCTACTTGGAGTGATAAGGCCATATTTAGTCCGCTCTAAGTTAGAACAGAACCCACATAAGCATGGTATTATTTGATCTTTAGTGATGTCCATAGTATAACGGAGAACAATGTATTTCTGGATTACATTACAGACATTTATGTTATATCTATTAATTACGTATTGCTGCAATCCATCTAGTAATTTGTTAATGCGTTTAGTGCCCGCGTAACGTGATATTTGTAACGCCGATATTTAGTAGTAAAAAGGTAATGTTATGTTAAGTGGTTGGTGTATACTTTTTTCAACAGCGTGTCAGCGTTAAAAGCATGAGGTAATATCCGAAATCCGTTGTCACATGGTCCTAATCTAATAATCTTAACACGTATGCAAGTCCTTGCAAATGCTATATCATTATATTGTAGTTATACTTCTATGAGCATTTATAATATTGTATAATATTTTTTATAATTTGCTTGAAGTATTATTCGTAGTGTGTAGAAAACCCTTTTGGATATGTGACAAGATAAAGACATCAAATAACAGAATTGCTGAATTCAATAATTCTCAATATAATGGTTATTTCCCTACATAATCTGTCGACCGAGAATGGTATAGATGGTGTCATATTCTTTAAACTATGTGGAAAAGCTTCTTTTTTCAGAAAGAAAATTTAAAAACTACTCAGTGTGTTTCGCTATTTTTGCTTTTTTTACCTCGCATATTTAAAGAAGATTTTAACATATATCTATACTGAATTAAACAAATTGCCCTACACGTGTCACCATCGTAACATTGATTAAACAGTGTTATACTTTACTAATACCTAAACAATGTATTTGATATTAATGATTTTTCAACAGTTGTTATAGAAGTGTCAATATTCGTATTCATTAATTTCCGAGTTACTTCTCATTGAACCATTTTTTTTAAATTTTTCAAAAAAACTTTCTCTCCATTTTGAAAAACTTTTCTGTCTTCATAAATCCCTACATTTCCAAGAAAATTTATTTTGTATTATTTATTTTGTGTTTAAATGCTGTAAAACTTTATGAATCAAAATAAATGAATGTAATGATTTTCTAGAAATTATTCTCCCGCATACATATGACATGTGTAGAAAAAAATAGCGTAGTCTTAATTTAACATCATGAAATACTATGTTGCTTAATATAATTGAATATTAATATTATATGTTGCACCAATTTTACAATCGAACACGTAAACACAATTAATATTCAAGAATATTACTATCCTTTACTTTCCACTTTTTTTTATAATATTTTATAGTAATATAATTACAGTTGCATTTCGTATTTCTGGTACAGCATTTTATTCAGTCTGATATTGTGGAGGCTGCATACAATTAGAAAAATACCTTGACTAGAATCAGTGTTTGTTTTTAAAAACTTTATGTACACGCGAACATATTATTTCTTATCCACTAGGAGTACTCACAAAAGTCGTGATCAGTAATTTTGCACGGAATCTGAGTGACAGAACGTCTCTTAGATTTACAAAAACCTCGTTTGATTCAATTATTATTGTAAGTTATTTGATGTTCTCGCACTGGCGATCTCTTGGTTGTTTTCTCTCAGATTTAAGTAACAGTAATCTATCCAAATATTCTCCATATAATTGCTCTGTATGGCTTTATGGTGGTACTTCTCTTCGTTCTCTTCATCTATTCACACACGCCACAGCAAATATCCGTTGTCTTAATCGATTGCTCTCATTGCATTTGTGTGGTGGTCAATTAATCAGAGTTTATTGTATCTTAACCCAACTAGTCTCAGCTTCTTACGGTTTTAAATGCTATATGTTTTAGTCGTGTTTGAAACCATATATTCTGAGGGATATTTAGCATCTGTATTGCGTGATTTTTTTATGGAAGTTGATTCAGACAAGGCATGACGTCACTTGATGTTATGAACTAAAAATAATATAACTTCGAGTTAAAGACTAGACAACCATAAGTGTTTGATGGATAGATTCTGGCCCAGAAAATAGCAATTATTTCCTCTGTGTCAGAAATATTGCTCATGTAATGTGAGGACTAAAAGAACAAAATAAGAGAAACGAGAGTAACGAGGCTGTCGAAAGTAACCCAATGATTCACTTTCTACTCTCATTACAGATTTTTATTTATATATTAGTAATCAGTTATCTAGGTAAAAAAACACTAGAGAATAAGATTTTAAAAGATGGATAAGTTTTTATTTGTACAATGATACAATATTATGATTGAAAATATCCGCATGCCACACACTCAAAACAACAGCCGACCTAAAAACATAAAGTATCCCCATCGGTACAAAACATTGCTCATATAATGTGAATACTAAAAGAACAAAATAATGTAGTGATAATAATGAAGCTGCCGAATGGAAAACCTGGATCAACTGTCTACACACCCTGTTTTCATGTTTAATCATGCAGTTCATATAATGTCGTGTATGGGATTGATATTATAATAAAATATCATCAGTAATCTATTTTCGTTAGCTATCTATATCTTCCTCCCGATAGTATATTGTTTATTCTTGTTAATCGTTTATGATTTTATCGTACTTAAAAAGAATATCCCCCATTTGTAAAATGTCCACCGGGTTCCACATGCTCTCCATTTAGAAGCACCTGCTGATTCTGACAGTGATATCCAGTTTTTGAGACCCGGAGTTATTATTTTTATCTGGTTCCATTTTACATAGGTTGGTGTATGTGTCAACACAATCGCTATTATTGTGTTGTTTTGTCTTATATACGTCAGCGATAGAGATGCTCTTTTTAACCACACAAAAGAAACATACAAAAACAAACACCGAAAAAAACAAAGAAGTCGAATACAAACATTAATTATCTAATAATAATATAAAGTTATCATGTCCGTTTCTACATGAAATCTTACGATACCTTTTACTCTTGCATTTTGACACTAACTCGCGATTTTATTTCGATGGATTAAAATTAACTTGAAATAAATAGTGAAATAACGTATTAAAATAAATGGAACTATAACTGAGTTATTATTGTGGAGTATGAAAAATATAATGGTCATTTGATATTGGATATTTTAAGAGAAGTTTGATTTAAAAATTCAGAGAAAAAGGATGGATTTGGGGAGGCGTTTGTTGTAAGTATTGTTAAAGTTATAAAAATGTATCAGGTTGTCAGCTTGAAATCGTAAGACATGTTCGTGTTAAAATAATACGTTTAGTAGATTGTCTCAGCAATCCTAGAAAATAGGGTGGATCTTCTGTCCACCCCTGTAGTCGGTATCGAATTCGAATAGATTGGTTAAATGATTCATAATTTTAAAAAAACTGCTGAATTAATTTAAAAGAAGAAAAATATTAAAATTAATCTCACATGATATATTTGAGTTAGGGAATTGACCATTCGTATTTGCATTTCAATATGTCTATGTCGTGCATACTCACATAATAATAAAAAGAAGACAAACATATACAGCAAAATAGCAAACATTACTTAATGTATGCTTTTTTTAATGAAAATAGGTACAGTGTGCCAGACGTAGTGACGATTTATATCATATCTTGATTCAAAGTTACATTGACGATAACATTCACAGAATAAATATATATATATATATATATATATATATATATATATATATATATATATATATATATATATATATATATATGTACACATCTCTTAACAGTCTTTATACATGGCCTGTTGCACTTTGGTATATTTTCTAAACAATTTTATTTAATCAATTCGATTGTATTAGAGTTTATTTGATTTAATGCGAATATTTTTGTTTCAACTTAGAACGACCGCGAAGGCTTAATTATCCACACATTAAAAACTGTCAATTGTGAGGAGACAACTGCATAGAGACTGCATATGTTTCGTCTCCGATACTTTTTTAGTTCCACGGTTAGTTTTATTCAGAATCCAGTTCATTGCGTAGCAGCTACCTAAAACAAGCAATGTCATTGGGCGTGAGCCCGTTTTTTTTTCTCAATTATTTTGTAAACGCAAGTGTATTATTTCTTACCCAGTTGGAGATCTCGCACTAATCTTAATAAGTTATTTCTTGCTGATTAACACAAACTGTTTTCTAATGGAAAATGCGTGACAGAAACTTTCCCTATATTTACAGTAATAAACGTTTTATTCCATTAGTATTGTAATTAACTTGATTTTATCGCACCAACGATGTTTGGTTGTTTTCCCTCAAATTAGTGTAACAAACAGCTACCTCAATGTAATATCCATACCTTTCCTATTTATGTCTTAATGGTGGTATATTTTCTCGTTTACTAATTTTCTGAGACACGCCACAGCAGCTATCCGTGATTCCAATCGATATTGGTGTTACTGAACTCTTTGTGATGGCCAAGTTATCATATTGTTCTTTTATATTTACCTATGTAATCTCAGAGCCTTTCGGTTCTAAAATAGTACATGGTTTCCTGCCGTGTTTGGATCAGTGTAATTATATAACAAATTTACCTTGATTATATTTAATGGTGTTCGGTGTTTATACTTACTTTTCTAATTCTGTCTTTTAGCTTTATATTTGAGAAATAGATCTCATGAACGAATGTTGATCTGAAATCCTCTGTTTCCTTTCGTTAAATTGCGGATTTTATTTATTAATG
>OY744515.1:156361609-156386609 GCA_963556195.1 Sepiola atlantica | reverse complement strand
TCCAAATCATCGTAATTTGCATCAAGACGGATTTTTTTCGTGTCATGTTTTGGAGTCTTCTCTACTTCTGCAAACGAGATTCCTTCTCTTATATGATTTGTTGTAACTTTTACCTGTAAGAATTTAAATTTGTTATAACGTATTCTGCTTCAATCACAGTCACTCGAATTTAGCATTACACCAGAATCATCGAATCTGATCTTACGAACTTCAACGCTGAATCTTTGCCTACATCCGCTATATTCTAGTATATTCTGTTATATTTTTATACCTTTTTAAATGTTGACATTATTGAAAATTTTATCATACTAACATATTTGTCGGATCTTCTCTGACGATAAGATTACATCTTTAGAAAAGCCATGGTTTTAAATAGAAATAATAAAATGATTTTCTTATATAAATCACTTGTTTGAACAATTATATTATTTAATATATATTGTAATCTACACAATTTCATAATTTACTTATTAATATATGGACATATATATATATATATATATATATATATATATATATATATAGTCTCGGAAGTTTCTCAACCATTAAAACTATATTAAAAAAAAAAAAAAAATTTATAGTCCCAAGTCTTCCAGTGGAAAATCACTCATGTCAGTCAATTTATTTTTTACAGTTATTATATTAGTTTGTTTCTAACACTATTTTAAGGGATCATCAGTTGTTTACCATGAAAAACTGTTTCGGGAATTTAAAGACAAGACAGTATTTAATTTCATGGCTTCCCAGCAGAGTTGATCAAACCCCACTTCCCTTAAAAGACAAAAACATTAACGTTCCTTATACTAAATCTACGTTTTGTTCCATATAAATGGTTTGCTAACTTATATTAGTTATTTAAGACAAAAAAAAAAGAAAAGTTCTTTACCTGTGATGTTCGTCTCTCTCTCTCTCTCTCTCTCTCTCTATATATATATATATATATATATTATTATTATTATTATTATTAATGTGTAAACATTTATCAAGGCCCAAAGGCCACTCGAGGATAAAGCTTAGTGAATGTCAACTGAAGGCTCAGGCAACACAGTGATAATCGGTAATGGTAGTG
This sequence comes from Sepiola atlantica, assembly GCA_963556195.1. Lineage (NCBI taxonomy): Eukaryota > Metazoa > Mollusca > Cephalopoda > Sepiida > Sepiolidae > Sepiola > Sepiola atlantica. Next base: position 156,385,540 of record OY744515.1, on the reverse strand, counting down.
TAAGTTTTGCAGAATTTGATTATTTAGGCAGACGGTTTAGCAAGAGTTGGTTTACATTGAACGTAAAAACGATAATGTTGTAGTCAACTAGGAAGCAGCCCCGCGGTATAAGTTCAACAAGAGAGAGAGAGAGATAAAGTGGAAGTATTGGCAATGGTTGTAGCTAGAGGAGTTTTTGTTGTGAATGGTTTACAGGGTGAACCATAGTCGACCTTGACCGAGCACCTGCCACGAAAATTACTATGGAGTAACGAAAGACAGGAAACGTCTCTTCTGTGGGAATGAGGTTATAACGAGGAAATGATTACATAACTAACTTGATTTCGATGTATTTTTGTACTCTGTCTAGGAACGAAAGGTGGCTCTGAGCAGCACATCTCACGATGATGTAACAGCACTCAATCTTAAGGCGTATTTGGCTCTTAAACACGTAGAGAATTGCGTCATAAGTGAGATACATTCTTATGCGGAAGAATGATCCAACCATTTTTCCAGCGATATTGGACACGAATTTGATGTGATCCATTTCCGGTCAGGAATGAAGGGCATTCCCATAAGCTTTTGCTGTTCCTCGAAGTGCTGCCGAAGATGTTTGTGTCGTCTGCATAAATGTCGATGAATGATCTTAGAATGTGATTTAGAAGCTAGTTGACGAAGATCAGGAAGAGGGTTGGACGCAAGATGGATTTTTGAGTTACATCGCCGTTGATACTATAAGCTTCGGGCTTCTTCCCATCAATGACTATTTTAATGAACCTACCTGAGTAAAAAGATGTGATGTTTGAGAGGGCATATCCAGATATTATATGGGTTTATATATATATATATATATATATATATATATATATATATATATATATATATATATATATGTGTGTGTGTGTGTGTATGGGGTAAGGTGCACGATAACGCATGAAATGAAACGACGCGGTAGACAAAATCTGTCAAAAAAAACAAACGGAAAACAGGTTAAACTGCTTGAGAATAATACGAACAAAACCGGTCAAATCTCTTGTTTTTGCTTTTCTCCTGCATGTTAACTTGTTTTTCTTTATTCACATATATATATATATATATATATATATATATATATATATATATATATATATATATGTATGTATGTATAGGTATATATATAAATCTATAAACACACACTCATTATATTTGCGTATATATATTAATAGTATCAATAATCTCATAATGTATTGACTCTACATACCGTGCCCCGTCTGGAAGGTAAGGGAATATGTGTATGGTTAATTCTTAAATCATTCGATGAAAATAGCTTTAAAACGAAATTCATTCTATTGAATTTTATTTCTGAACTACACAACCTGTTTCCCGGCCTTGCTCGGGAAACATACAGAAACTACGAATCGTAACCCTTACAGTGTATATATCGGACATGGATGACTCTTTTTAACGCTAAAGGAATTCATATAAAAGTTTATTTGGCGTAGGGTAGACCAACTGACTTCTTTGCTTAGCCTTGGTGTGTTAGTCTTAGAGGTATCATGGAGATCTGTTAAATTTCCAATTGAATAAAAATAATTAAATGGCTGGCGTTTATACCTAGGACATGATGTGTATTCGAGAGGGGGCCTATGGTATATTAGAACTGTATACGAAGAAATTATTTAGAAGTAAATCTCTGTTGATGAGATATGTCTTAGGTTGGAGGTCGAAAACTTCAAAATATTATTGAATGTAATGCGTTAGATAAGAATAAGAAATAAATGTGTAATTTCGTAATTAAATTATTTTTAAATATGATATTTTAAGTAATTTGGGTGTTAGAGAATCTGAAAATAAATACAAGGAAGTCCCTACTCAATGTTAGTAGCTTAAGTAAGTGTCAATCATTTCAAAGAATAAAAACGTCAATCTAGATTACTTTGTATTTGCCAGTTTAAAGGCCATCACATTATGTTCGAAATGATACAGTTGACAGCTGACAAAAGTAATCCAGACGCTTATTTAAATTGTTAACAAAATAATAACATTCTGTTTCTCTTGGGCAATGGTGTGTGTGTGTGTGCCTTGGTTTCGACCGACTAAATTATATATATATATATATATATATATATATATATATATATATATATATATATATATATATATATATATATATATATATGAGAAGAGAAGGATATATATATATATATATATATATATATATATACTAATTGCAGGAGGCTACATAATGATCTAAACCCTAATGGTCGGAAATAAAAGAGGCGTAATACGAGTTGGTGCAATACTCCGTATGATCAGCATATCCGTACAGTTATTTATCAGGTTTATCCTGGATAAAACATTTTTCTAGGGCAGTAGGATAGGTAAATTCTTACATAAAAACACTGTTAAAATATCATTTCCAACCCTAAAAAACCTAGCTTCATCGATTATCATGTATAATAACAGCAACATAAACTATGAAAGGGATCATTTCAACGAACACACGAAAACTAACAACAGTGCTCGCCAGGGATCAACACCAAAATGCAATTGTGGATGCATAAGCGATGTTTTTTATGTTTAGCTGTTTGATCTCAAGCGTGGTGTATAAATGAAATGTAAAGACGAGGAATGACACCAGATCCTATACCAGAGCTAATGGGGGCACTTTCAAGTACAGGTTTAGAAATTTGAGAAAAAAAATCCCTGTTTGGGAATTAATGAGTTAAAACATTCATTTTGAGTTGAAATAGTAGGAAGATTGACACATATATACCTTACAAAAGAATACATGTTACCTTTGCATTTTAGGATTTTGTCATATAATAACTTCGAGGGATAATTTTCTAAACACTAGGCAGAAGAGTCTACAAAATTGTGAACATCGGAACAGGTGCATGCTATCGAGCTTTAAACATGGAATGTAATTGGGAACCAGTAAATATTTTATAATACATACATAGAAAGTGAATTAGATTAACTACAGCGAAGTTCATAGGTGTTTGAACCAGTGCAAGATATAAGGTACATGGCTTCCCGGAAATCTTGTTTATCAAGTTTTTACATTCAAAATGTTGAAATGTGCGTTCCTGCAATTTGCAATAAACTGAGAGCCCCAATGAATAAGCATTACTTTAGTTTTGGATAGGCCATGAACTATTAGACAATTTTCAAATTATAAACATACTCCAGTCTCTATTATAAATGTAATAGTTTTCCTTAGAATTATTCAGTCATAATACTAACTCTATACTATTATAATTTTACATGGTAAATTAAAGAGGGCGGGGTTAGGGTAATGGTTCGGGTGCCAGTTAACTGTGAAAACCTATGTTTAACCCATATAGAACATAGAAGAAACCTTCCTCCTATTTATTGAACTAAAACGAACCAACCCCTGCACAATCATTACTAATTAGATTGTCACATCAATACTATCTTAACCGCTCCTTTACTGGATAACTTAATACCTAATACATAACTACTCAATTCTAATAGCCATCAATGCGTAATGCCCTATTTAAGTGTATTGTCTACTGGTGTTGCTGTAAAGCTTAATTTTGAAAGATGAAATACTTATTTATTAGCCATTAACCTATCTACCTAGTGGGGTGAAACTTGTTCCGGAGCGTCGTAGAAATGTGTGCGATTTTTATATTCTCTTCTGAAATTACATGAAATGTTGATTTGGTTTTAGAAATAGCTTTATTAGATACTTTAAGATTTTAAAATAATAATTTATAATAAACACCCGTTAACATAATGTAATGATTGTTTTGAGAGTCTTCGGGTGTTTTCCTTACCAGGGAACTTCGATTTACTAGCAGGAAATATTAAAGGTTAGTTTTGTAAATATCAGCTTTAGGACCGTTGCAGATAAATCTGATTTGTGTGTCTTATGGAGTGTGAGTATCTTATTAGGGTGACAATTTCATTGTTTTCCTTTTCTTTTCTTCCAAAATAGGTTTTTGACATTTATATACTTTAATTTGCCGAATCTTTATCTGAACTCAATCTAGAATTTCACTGTTTGTTACCCTTCGCTGTTTTTTGTAATGACATGACTTTTCTCTATTCAAAAATATATACAGCAATCCTCTCAAGACAAAATTTGACTAATGAAAAATATCCATTCATCCGATCTTTGCCATGAAACGCGCTTAGGGAAAATGAATGAATATTAAATTCAATAAATTTATTTTGTGTGTATAATGAGAGATATAAACACAATCATTGGAGTAACGAATAAAATAAGTTGTTAAAACAATGAACATTATAGTTTTGGAGTGATTCCCCATGGTCAATGAAAAAATATATAAATATATATGTATACATATATATATATATATATATATATATATATATATATATATATATATATATATATATATAACATTTCGATAGTTGGCGTAATGGTTTTATAAACTCCTGTAACTGACTTTAACTACATATCTACATCTATTGTTTATGTTTCTGTGTTAATTATTAACAAGCAGGAAGTACATGATATTTTTTCTCCAAAAGAGAAAAGTCCTGCCGCCGAAAGAAAAAAATACAACTTTTTTTTCTGTTGACTAAAGTGCGGACCATCTACGGGTACGTGAAAATCGTAATTAAAAAAAATTCAGAGATATATTCGTTGAAGAATAGTAAAAGGTTTCTCTTTCTCTTTGTACGACGAAGATTACGTTTAGCAGCGTCATATAAAAGAAAGTACTTCTAAAAAGACGTACTCTATCAAGACATATTATAAACATGGAAGATTTTTAAACAACCATGAAGAACTCGTAAACTTCCGAATGCAACAGCAACAGAATAACAACTACAAAATGAAGAAATACTTCAAAAGCTTTTTCTAAAACAAAAAAAAAGCGACGAATAATTATAAAAAAAGAGGTAAGACTAATAGAAAAAAATCACAAACTTCTGGAACAAAAGAAGAAGCCGACGATAGGCTAAAAAACATAGATGAAAGACTTCCGGAAGAAAATGAGACCTATCAAAAGATTGAAATATTCACGTAAGCATTCACGTAAGCATTCACGTGGCATAGGAGTCAAAGTACCAAAACGAAAATGCGTTTTTTGAAGAACGCTGACATGAAAAAAGGTAAAGGAGACGAATTATAGGTCCATTTTGTTTGGATTCGAAATCAAGCCCCTTTAAGAAATTAAAGTTGAGCTGACTCTGTGAACCAGGTTCGCGTCTGCCGACTATCTGAAATTATTACTTTCCTGCACTGATGAGAGCAATAAGTTTGAAACGCTAGCGTCTGTAGGTATTAATAATTTAATATTTATTTATAAATATTATACTAAGCCTCTTTAAGAAATTAAAGTTGAGCACTCTCGGGGATGTTAAAAATAGACTGTCAAAAAGCTTGAATGCAAAGTTCCTAATAAGTTCGTAGAACACTCTCAACTTGTCCTCTATCTGTGCCCGCTTCTAGGTACATATAGATCTTTATTTTCTCTTAATTACGTGACAGTTTCTGTTGGCCGAGTTGATATGGCGACTGCTTGCAGATTCTAAGCTGACTCTGTGAACCAGGTTCGCGCCTGCCGACCATCTAAAATTATTACTTTCCTGAGAGCAATAAGCTTGAAACGTCAGTAGGTATTAATAATTTAATATTTATTTATAAATATTATAAATAATTATATATATATATATATATATATGTATTATTGGCCTTGATACGGCATTGTGCAGGGGATTTTAAAATATCATTTCATTTTCTGTTCAGCTCTTCTTTATTCCCCCCACGTGTTTGTACATCCTGAGAAAATATTTACATTTTTGAAAGAAAATTTTTATAAAAGACTAATTTTTTAAAATCGAGTTTACAATAAAATCGATCGGAAATCTCAATAAGTTTTGACATTTAACTCCCATGTTGATACTCGTCATTAATGATCAATATATTTGTTCATAAATTCGTTTAAGTATTTCTTTTTTTAATTTCAATAAACATGCGAGTAATTATCCATAATTTCATGCTATATCAAACACAGCGATATATAGCGTAACAGTTTGAAGGCATTAAACTGTCAATTTAAAATAATTATTTTGCAGAATAAAAGTCTATATATCAAAGTCTCATATTTGTGCTCTTAAACCAAACATAATTATCATGTGTATTTAAGCTTTAAAACAAACATCAAAGCGAAAAAAGCGACGACAGAATAAGTAGTCTAAATGAAGTCATAAACAGGTGCTGTTTTAATAAACACGTATTATTTTCTCTATCTCTCTAAGATTATATGTCCATACTGAATATTTTCTTGTATAAGTATTGTTCAAATGTAATGTTCTTTTTATCGAATGAACATTATTATATTATTTAATAAAAAATAAATGAAATAATATATAATTGGTTTAATTTTTGTCGAATTTAATTTGTTAAAATTTCATTTGAAAATTGATATTATTATATATATTTACTTCACAGAAAAACACCGTGTTTCATCGGGAAATGTTCCGTCTTATGAAAGAGTAACATTCGAGGACTTTTCTGCATGGGAATAATGCCTCTTAATTCATGTTGTATCAATATGAAAAGATGAAATATAGTATCGGATGTAAGATTATTATTAGAAATTCATTCGAAAACAGAAATCTTAATATCTTCTCCCATTAAGCATGTATAGATTATCTACAGATCTACATCGAGTTGGCAATTACTTCATATATTCGATTTAGTATATTAACATAGTAAACACAAAGTAACACACCATTAAATTTTAACCGGGCCTAACTAATAAAACAACAACTTTCAAGCAAAATTCGACTTTATTCATCAACATCATCTGTGTCTAGAACGATTCACTGATTCTCTTTTCTAACAATTCGATGCGTTTTTATAGAACGATTTGTCTTTGGCCTCAGTTTCCGATATTACTTCTTCAATGAAGCCACATTTCCCTGAAGGCATTCGTTTCAGGTCTGCAAAGAGCCAGTAGTGATTAGGGTAATATCTGCAAGAGTTTGTGCAGAAGCAATTTGAGGTGCAATCCATGTAGTTTTGCCATCGTTACGATTGACTTGTGGCACGGTACCTTGTCTTGGTGAAATAGCCTTATTAGCTTCTTGATTTGTTGCAGTATTTGGCGATTTATTCTCTCAAACACACCAACAATAATATTCACTATTGAATGTACTTTTTTAAGGTAATTGATGAACAGAATACATTTCGCATCTAAAACTTATCTGTTTAAGTTTCAATGATTGGGCGCTTTAAACTGTTTTGTCTGCTGCTGTCGGCTTTTTTTCATTACACATAGATTGGAATAAACAGAATTGTGGTTTACTATTATTTTGTTATTTTCTAAGTACTTAAAATCAAGAGAGGCGAGAGAGCGCTATACCCCTTAATAGACTCCATGAATGGCCTATGCTGGAAATCTCATTTCTTTGATCAATCATAACTCAAAAACCAATAAACCAAATTGGTAAAAATTTTGCACGAAATTTTTATTTGATAGGTTTTATAAGTGTGTTGAATTTCAGCATAATTAGTCAAGGCAACCCAGAGATCCAGAAAGTTCAATCATGAAATCATGTTATATGTGTGTACGTACGTACGTACGTACGTACGTACGTATGTACGTACGTACGTATGTGCCACTCTGTATCTCATCAACTATTTGATGGATTCAGCTGACTTTTAGTAGAGATAGAGGTTCAAGGGTCTAGTTGATGGCAATGTAATTTCAGTTTACCATATACCTTAGTTTTCCAGAAAATTCTAAGAAACCTTAAAAATGACCACTATTCATACACTTGATTCTATATCTTATCGACCATTTCATGGATTCAGCTGGTTTTTGGCAAAGATAGAGGTTCGAGTGTCTAGTTGATGGCATTTTAATTTATATTTACCATATACCTTAGTTTTCCAGAAAATTAAAAAACAAGCAAAAAAATTACTAGTCTACATACAGTTTATTCTGTATCTCATCAACCTTTTGATGGATTCAGCTGAGTTTTGGCAGAGATAGAGGCTCTGGTCTCTAGTTGATGACTTTCTAATTTCAATTTACCAATATACCGTAGTTTCTCAGAAATTTTCAACGAACCTCAAAAAATGACTAGTCCACATACACTTTCTTCTATATCTCATCAGCTATTTGATTAATTCAGCTGTGTTATGGTACAGTTAGAGGTTGTATTTTGTTTTCCTTTGTACACTGAATATTTTATTGTTTACTATTGTGAATAACTTTATTATATTTCTCTCTGCTCCAAAAATGTTTGACGTATTTATTTATTTCATTCAAATTAAATATTTGTGTGTCCTTGTCAATTTTCAAACACACTGACTGTAAAATGATCGAATCACCATTTATTGTTTGCAATGAATACATGGTAAAGTTTGAAAAAATTTGTTCTAGTTTTAATTGTATCATGAGTAAATATACACTTATCATAATTGTAAAGAAAAAAATTACCTGTTAATATTGGAAGAAACATTGATTAGTCAAACTACCAACTATATCAGCTATGAGAAGGCATTGTATTGAGGCATAGCCTTTACAACATAGTGACATTCCATGAAAAATGCCAGTATACTGAAATCATATGCTCTTAATAGGGTTACGATGAAAATCTATATACACTAAATGTACAAAAGCAAGGAAATTCTAAAATTTTTACACTTTTATTGTCATTAAGGGTATGTATTTTACTGGTAGGAATTTTTCTTCAGCGCACCTCACACACTCCATCCACTCATGCATATAGATTTACCTGTTGTGATGGAGGATGGAACGAGATGACATCAGAGAGTCAGGAAGATATGTGACACTATAAGCACGAGTAGATGATAATGATAAAGCAGTCAAATCAATTAGGAAACCTCACCCCAAATCTATTGTCTTTCGAACACTAATATAACGCTTTAAATGAGATGTACATAATTGCGATCGTATTGTAACTAAATCTCTTGATTAATGTTTACTGTTACGAACATGCTGCAAGGTGTAACTAAAAACATACACTTGTTGATGTCATTTTAGTTTATGTAATTTTACCAGAAACAACGAAACGAGACAAATTGAATATTTTTTTATTTATTCATCGGCACAAACGTGTCTATCTTGCGGCAATTCAGTGTTATTTCGATAATCAACTTTCTTTCTGTTTCTGCTGTCATTTTATTTTCTCTCTCGCTTTCACTCTCGCTCTCTCTCTCTCTCTCTCTCTGTCTTTCTCTCTCTCTGTCTTTCTCTCTCTCTATCTCTATCCCAATCTTACTCTATCCCCTAATCTTCCGCTATCTCTATAACTCAATTTCTCTGTACCACTATCTATCTATATATCGTGGTATCTCTATCCCTTTTTTTACTCTCTATCCCTCTCTCTTTACCCCCTTCTGTCCTTCATTCTTCTCTCTCTGTCATATATATATATATATATATATATATATATATATATATATATATATTCTATTTCTCTCTCTCTCTCTATTTCTATCCTCTCACTATCTTTATCAATCTCTATATCAACCTGTGTCTATCTATGCCTGTTTGCAGATAGCTTTCTCATTATATATCAATTTCTTTCTTACCGCTCCCTTTCTATCCACCTCTCTCTATTCCACTCTTTCTCTCTTCATTTCTCTTTATACCTTCTTTCTCTACATATCTCCTGTTTCTCATAATATAAATGCGGTTTCATGATTGAAAGCATCACTTGACTTCAAGCAATTTTCTGCTGTCGCATTTATTACCAGACATTTCTATTGTTACTCATTTTAAATGTTCAATTTTCTTTTTAAATGCTTTCCCGGCTGTCTATAAGAAAATAGTATATTGGTTAGTCGAATAATATATACCAAAGCTAGTTTTAGCTTAATATAATATCCAGTCGTTAATAGACGTTTTAAACAATTTCCTGATAAAATACTTATAGTTAAAGATATAACCCTTTATGGGTTATCACAAAAATTATATTCAAGTAGTGAAAGGGGTAGATGGTATTTTCGCCTTGTCCACATATAAATATATAAGGTGATCCCAGTGAGTTGGTATGTCTGGCTTATAACATTTTTATCGTTATATGCGCAGATTAAACATTTAGTTCGCTATTTGCGCAGAATACGAATTCTCTTTGCTATGTGCGCATATTATGCATTGTATTTGCGATGTGCGCAGAATACACATTTTTGTTGCTGTATCCGACAATTGCGAATTTTCTCGTCATATGTGTAAAATACGCATCTTCATTATACTGTATGCATAAATAACGCATGTTCTTCACTATATGCACAGATTACGAATTTTCATTTCTGTATACGCAGATTAGCCATTTTCATTACTATATGAGCAGAGTACACATTTTCTCCGCTACATGAACGGAAATCGCAGATCAAATATTTTCATTGCTATATGCGCACATTGCACATTTTACTTAGCTGTATATATATATATATATATATATATATATATATATATATATATATATATATATATATAGCTAAGTAAAATGTGCAATGTGCGCATATAGCAATGAAAATATTTGATATATATATATATATATATATATATATATATATATATATATATATATATATATATATATATATATATATATATATATATATATATATATATATATATATATATATATATATATTGCATTTTTCTTTACTATATGCTTGACACACCGGTTCCCGTAAGATCACCGAAGTTAAGCGGCGTCGAGCCTGGCCAGTACTAAATGAGTGACCATTTGGGAATACTAGGTGCCGTATGTGCTCTCTGCTTATCTCGGTATTATTTCCAGTCGTCTTGTATTACTACTTGCCATTGGAATCAAGCAATGCCGACTCAGGAGAGCGGTTGTTGGTGATTGCGCAACCCTTGCAATTACAAATTCACGCGCGGGCAGCCCCTGGCGGGGAACTCATACGTCAAAATCGACGGGAGAGTCCATCATATATATATATATATATATATATATATATATATATTCGTCCTTCTTTTTTCTTCGTCATACATACAAATTACGAATTTTATTTACACATATGTGCAGATGACGTATTTTCGTTGTTGCATGAGCAAATTATTCATTTTCCTTTCAATATGCGCAATTACACATTTACATCGTCGTATGTGCATATTACGCATTTTCTTTACTATATGCGCAGAGTACACATTTTCTCCGCTACATGAACGGAAATCGCATTTTCTTCACTATATGTGCAGATCAAATATGTTCATTGCTATATGCGCACATTGCACATTTTACTTAGCTATATATATATATATATATATATATATATATATATATATATATTCGTCCTACTTTTTTCTTCGTCATACATACAAATTACGAATTTTATTTACTATATGTGCAGACGACGTATTTTCGTTGTTGCATGAGCAAATTATGCATTTTCCTTTCTATATGCGCAATGACACATTTACATCGCCGTATGTGTAGATTACGCATTTCCTTCGCTATATATGTAGATCGCGCATTTTAATCGCTATATGCACCGATTACTAATTTTCGATTCGATATATATATATATATATATATATATATATATATATATATATATATATATATATATATATATATACACATTTATTGTTGTCTCTGCTTAAATATGTTCGATACGTTCGTCATAATATTCTCTATTCATGGCTATATAACACAAACTTTAATTAAAATGTTGTCCTAGCTTTTATATACTACGATATTCAGTACTGATCGGAGTGGTAGTACCTGATATTCTATTTATTTAAGAAAATCACTTTCTATACTAAGAATTAATGTGTATTTTTTTTCGCGAACAAAAGAAATCATTTTTCATCACATTAGATTTATAAAACGACCCGGGATACCTGTTCTAGCATGTGTAATTACTAATGCGACAATATTGGCACGTTTAATAAATACGAGATGTCAACTCTCATAATACGCCAAGCAAATAAATGGTGGGCGAATGGTAAAATAGGAATTACAGAATTGAACTTAGAAATGTTTAATTTAACGGAAATGTGTTCTCATTCCGAGGCGTAAGAATAAACGAATGTTTGTCGATTGTTTAATCTTGCTGTTGTAAATGTATTTGAGTTGTTTCCCTTTTCTCTTTTGCTGTTATTAATAAACGAGGTGGATACACCGTCGATGAAACATTTGTTAAGGACTTAAGGCCTGGCGCGCCGTAGCATGTGATATTTGCGTCCGGGTAAAATTAGAGCGAATACTTTTTTTAACGTTGGAGAATGTTGGCGTCGAATCTTTTTACGATCATGCGCGTGCAAATAAATATATTCGTCATCAAGACTTGTGTTTTCATTTTTGGACAACCGTGCTGCGGTTACAGTTAAAACCGTTTTATAAAAAAGGTCAAACACTCCGTAACTTCGTGGAGTGGAAACTCTTCTAACAACATATTATGAAAAATTCTGCGTATTTTTTTAATTCTGCAAACCAAATAAGGAATTACTTCTCAGAGCTCTCCGAGCTTTGGATATTCACTACGTATTTTGATTACAACACACTTTTGCCTGTGCAAATGTTTGCGTCACATATCACATTGAAATTTTTTTTCAGGGCCCCCATACATTTCTGCTGGGTCTTTTTCTGCACTATACGAACATTACTGCAACATATTTCTATATACTTCACTTTACATAGATTTAATCTACGCATATTTGCGGGTACTTATGGACTTATGCTATAGGTACTGTTGTATTTTTATTTCGTAATTTTTATATAATTCTGTTATCTTACACTATTGTTCTTTTTGTTACATTCTTTAACTATAGTTTAAGATTTAACAGTTACTTTGTGTAAACAGTAATTAAACTTTGACCGAAGGGTTAGGGTCAAGGCCAAAGTGCGTGTAAGCGTTAGTGTTAGGGTCAGCGTCAAAGTGGGTGTAAGGATAAGGGTTAGGGGTAGAGTCAAAGTAGGTGTAAGGGGTAGGGTAAGGGTTAGGGTCAAAGTGGGTGTAATGGATTAGGGGTAGGGGTAGGATCTCAGTGGGTGTAAGGGTTAGGGCTAGTGTCAGGGTCAAATTGGGGGTAAGGATTAGGGTTCGGGTTAGCGTCAAAGTCGGTGTAAGGGTTAGGGTTAAGGTCAGGGTCAAAGTGGGTGTATGGGTTAGGGTCAGGGTAAAAGTTGGTGTAAGGATTAGGGTTAGGGTTAGGGTTAGGGTCAGGGGCCAAGTGGATGTTAGGGTTAGAGTTAGGGTTAGGGTCAAAGTGGGTGTAACGGTTAGGGTTAGGGTCAGGATCAAAGGGGTGTAAGGGTTAGGGTTAGGGTCAGGTTACAGGTGGGTGTAAGGGTTAGGGTTAGGGTCCAAGTGGGTGTTAGGTTTAGGGTTAGCAATAGAGTTAGTGTTTAGGTTATGATTAGCGTTTAGAGTTAGACTTGGGGTTAGAGTCAGGGTCAAGTCTAGCACGAGTCATAATGTAACAAAGTACATACAAGTATCTATCTACGAGGTTCGATACAACATTGTGTGATTCCACCATGGAAGGTAAGTTTGAGCGGATTTCTTCCTCTTAAAACATAAAAACACGTAATGTCATACCTCATCTCCAGGTTCATTCCATGCCAACATTTAGTACTGATTTAACTAATCCTCCTACTGATGCATTTTCTCAGACTTTTAAATCGTCCACTTCTATGTGTATGTGTTGGTTCCTCGCCTATACACATTGAATTATGTTTCTTATTAATCGAATATTAATTGAAATCATAAATAGAATAAAGAAAATCTAAATGTATTTCGTATTTAAAAGTAAAACATTAATATTACTATATTGTAGATAATTATATTATTTGTAATCTACTCGAGCCACGCCTTATAAATACGGTTAGTTTTACATATTTTTAGGTATACTCATCAACTTCATAACCTACCTATCTATGCTGTATATTTCACAATAAATATACATTTGCATTGACTTCTCTATTTTACAGTGCCCAGTATGATTACCTCACTCTAATAAAATGGCAGCAAATGTTATAATCGTTCTACAAGATAGAATATATTCTATTCTTTGTTATTTTAATTAGTTAACTTTGACGATTATATTAAGGAATATCGGCTGCAATTTCCAATCAGGGAAATCATTTGGATATACTTATATACCATGTGACAGGCACAAAGTTAAGATTGTCTAAAGAAATTAGGATAATCTTCGTATAAATACGAAGCATCTGATAACAGCACCCAAGGTTTCCATTTCAGAATATGCAATTCAGAAAATTGATAGCATCATTTCGTTGTGAATTATTTAAATCAAGTTTTCTCTGAATGTAATACTATTATCTATAAGGTAAGGACGACTTTGAAAAGAAATTGATTAAAATTGTTTGAGAATTAGCCGACAACAACTACGTAAGTCTTGATTTTTAACTGCGGAGCGAATGTCTTCTCATTCTCGGTCTATAGGTTTTTCGTGATTAGTGAAACCCACGGTATAATTATGTAAGTCTGTTTTTGTATGAAAAATTAAAAAAACAATAAATTACGGTCTTACAACAGTAATTGAGCACTCTAATTGTTGTTTTTAATATACTGTCTATCTGATATCTCTATTTATATTATTGTAGGTATATGTATATATATAATATATTAAACAGTATATATATATATATATATATATATATATATATATATATATATATATATATATATTAAACAGTATAAAACTGTTCTTATTTCGACAAATTACTTTCGCACTTCCTAGGACGGGTATTCTTCAGGTAAGGTTGGGTATATGTATGTTTATGTATTCCTATGTATATCATACAATCCTAAACTAATTAACCGATACTTATAAATGTTTACACACAGCTAAAGAGTGGGTACTGTGGGATATATTAACGTTAAATAAATGTTATGCAAACGGGACAAGGAGGAGTTGAGAGCAACGCCGTGAACATTCAGATACCTCCGATTTTTGTAAAATTATAACCATAGGTATTAGACAGTAATTAATAAATATTCCCCTAAATATCAGATATAGAAAATAACCTCTTAGGTCCCCTGAACTTAGATGTGATCATAATAGGTGCAAATGAGTTGTTGGAACCCTTAGAAAAAATAAAAGAATAGTTATTCAGAGTCGGTTGTCAGGAATAGATCTAAAACGCTGGCAATAAGTCCGCCGGCATCAGGCACGTGTTTACGTTTGTAATAAATCTGAGTTTGATCTTAAGAATAAATAGGAAAAGCCATGACAACTTTTCCTTATCATCAGTGTTGTCACAGTATGCTGGCCATTCGACATTCTAAACATTAAGTTCAACACATATGAGCATGTTAACAAAATAAACTGACAAGATTTTGTTTTTGTTTCCATATATTCGCTCAATGGCAGTAACTCCATCAGTAATGGGACGATAGAGTGCGATAATTAATAAAAGCAACGCGAAAACACATACATCGCAACATTATTTGAAGGGTCAATAAAACATGGTAAATCGTCCTTGATCAAAGCAGGAATTAGAGCACTATCTTGAGCTCTGTGTTTAGAAGTCATGTTTGTATAATATTACTCTTTTAAGTCATCCAGAGAAATTGAAAGAGAGGCTTAGGCAGTTGAGAGATGCGTACCTAGATAAAGGACTTGGTGATTCTGAAGCAGTTGGTGCGCTATTTATCCGCTGGAATGATCAAGTGTTTGGGAGTGGCGACACATCCGAATACGATTTAGGCTGGTCATGTTGATGATAGTAAAAACATAGCATTTAATAGTTGCTCAGAAATGGCTATGAAGGAGTCAAACAGAAGCTTCCGGAGAGTGTCTGAAAAAGAAGAGCAAGTCTCCCGAAAATAGACCGACAAAAATGAACATTTTGGTTTGCCGGAAGTCAGAAAAATATACAATTTCCATACAGAAAACAAAACTGAAAATGTTTTTTTTTAAATATCAAAGTGTAAAAATGGCAGAACAGATACACCACTTTGATTATATCCTGAATGCCGTATAGCATTTCTACTGGGTAGAATAAATATATTTGACATGCTCGATATCGTTTCATGTTTGAAAGTTAAATAACAAGCGCGTTGACTTCCTTTGTTGACGCCTATAGATTTACCTGTCACATTTTGTCTATTCCATTCTTGTTATTTGATAGACGACTACAAAGACTGGAATTTATCTCTTGTATTATTACATGTTATCCGATATTATATTCTTATTTTGTTCATGTTGTCGACTATAATACGGAAAGTAGGTTAGTTAATACTGAGTAAATGAAACAAAGACGGAGATTAGCAAGTGCAAGAAAGAAATCGACGGTGTAAGAGACGGTGCATATACAAATGAGACAAAGAAATAAAAAAAGAAGCTGAGCGAGACGGTGAAAGATAGAACATTGACATCTCTGTCATGCTTAGGGGATTCTTTTGAGAACATATGCAAGATATATATATATATATATATATATATATATATATATATATATAAATATGTAATTTATATATTATTATGTATTAGAGATGATATATTATAATGTGATATATATGTCTATATATATTGTTAGTTATATGTATATATGTACATATATAATTTATCATTCAGCTTATTAGTAATGGTTGGAAATATATTTCTTGCAATGAAGCTACATAGAAGCACCCACGTTTCATCGGCACAGAAAATTGCCAGGCTGACGTTTATATGTGGGGGTGATACTTGTATGCCTCTGTGTAGCTTAATTGGCTTAAATATTTTTTGTATAGTTTATAGTGTATGTATATATATATATATATATATATATATATATATATATATATATATATATATATATATATATATATATAAAGAGAAATAGATCGAGATAAGGGGTGTAATAGACATCACACATATTAATTAATTGGATACCAAATGTGACCGTATAATAAGCTGATGTAATAGCACTGTCATGTATATATATATATATATATATATATATATATATATAAAGAGAAATAGATCGAGATAAGGGGTGTAATAGACATCACACATATTAATTAATTGGATACCAAATGTGACCGTATAATAAGCTGATGTAATAGCACTGTCATGTATATATATATATATATATATATATATATATATATATATATATATATATATATATATATTACATATATACATCAGAGAGATAAAGATAGAAAGAAAAAGAAAGAAAGAGATAGGTATGTATAATATAAACTCATAAACTCATGAACTGATGATTATAAATGATGGAATATACATTCGAGGTAACACGTTCAGTAACGTTGGCACTTTACTTGGAAACCATTTATCAATGTGTTCTCAAGTGTTATCCCCCACAAACTAATACCTATAATAAGCGAGATACAAAACACTTAGATAGTAAAAAATGTTCTTTGAATCATATTTTGAGTTATATAATGTAATAACCTTTTCACCAGATCGTTGTGCGCGCGCACGTGCGTCAATATTATGTTTCTTCTGGTAAACTTCTATGTTCAGGAACCAGTCATTATCAATTATGGTATATGTATTATATTGGAATACAGTGAGTAACGTGGACACAATATTCTTTGCTGGCAACTTTACAATTGACCAATTTTGTTTGAACAAGCGACAAACGATTTCTTACCAATTAATAAGGTTTAATAACGTAAGCTTTTAAAAATAAATAACGTGGATGTATTGTGTTTGTATGTGCATTTTAAATATATGATATTTGCATTCATCGGACTGGTAAATGATTTTGATATTGTAATACGGGGTATCATATAGGGTCTACTTTCATAAGGTAGATGTGATTAAATTTAGATATTACTTTATAGAATTTACTTGTCTGTATAATTGCAGTCACTGTGTATTCATAAAACAGGTTGAATAGTTTGAATTTGCCTACAGTTATTAGACTTGATGGTAGTATAAGATTACAACATTTACAAAATCGGTTAAAATAATCAAATATGCTAGACTAGTTTCTTTCGCCCAGCTTGGCCTAAAATATCATAATATAAATGTATATCCTATAACCTATTAGATAATAAGACACTAAATATAGGTGCTTTTAGATTGGGTAAATGTTTATTGAAGGAGGAAGTGATTTCGTTTTCTGATATTAGAATTAAGAGGTCCAATTCAAGTTATTTCTCCAAAACTCATCGCCTCGTTTTATATGAACGTTGAATTCGATTAATAAATTGTGGCATGCGTTGATATTTAAATAATTTCCACCGATTTTAGAGAGTTCCACTGGTGTTTACTAGTCACGGTTGCATTTAATTACGGTTATTCTCGAAAATATTTGGATAAGTATTTATCTCCCAGAACATTAAAATATGTTTTTTGTTCTTTAATCATGTACTGTTTAAATTATTAATGTTTCTGGAGAAATTAAACATCATTTATAAGCATATGATCTTTAATCAAAATGGGCATAAACTTGCACTATATATAGATGTCTCGATTTGGTTGGATATGTTTACTTTATGCTTTGTGATCATTTAACAATTCAGTTTTTAGTTTTGTATGTAACTTATTGCTGAATAACTTGTGTAGTTTATGGTAAGATAAAGAACAATAAAAATCTTTTAAATGTATGTAAACAATAATATTTGTTGATGTTTAATTTTTGGAGCATGATTACAAAATATTTATTATGTTATAAATGTTGTATTCTACTGATTTATTATATATATATATATATATATATATATATGTATATATATATATCGGAATAACTGTATCTATTAGCATGTCCGCATATATCTTACGTAGTGTTATATTGCGAGTGATAAACGATGCACGATGCAGATTGATAAATTAAAAGTTTTCTAGACATTTTGATGATGATATCGGATATAATACTACTACTACTAGTAATAATAATAATTATTATTATTATTGTTATTATTATTATTAATATTATTAGTAGTATTATCATTATAACGGAACTTGCCTAAAAACTAAGAGGCATATAAAACATGAAGGAAGCATATAAAGTACAATATCGTACGAGCACTAAAAACAATCAAGAAAAAACTGGAAACAGCACCGGGAGAAATTTTAATCTAAGAAAAGACGGAGAATATACAACGAACAGCAATGATCAAAACAACTTTAATCCTGACGAAAATGATGCAATGATGAAACCAACTCACATAAACTATTAACGCTTACCAGTCATACGGAAGGTAAAATAAAAATAAAACAGAACGAACACCATCACATGAACCCAAAGAAACTGAGAAATCTCATAAACTTCCTGCCTCCTAACAAAACATAATGTGATGACAGCAGCCCCGGCTAATACCACACAAGATAGCCATGATAGGTCAAAGAGAATGGAAAGATCGAGCAGAGAGAGCAATTACCAGACCTCAACCTGAAGGGTGTCAAGAGTACTGAGACCTTAGAGAGACTTATTGTCACTTAAATGCGACAGAAAACTAATAGTCATTGTCAGCGAGAAATCGATTGTAATCGGTTGTTGCGATAACGAAAGTTCATTTGTGATGCTTATTGAAATAAGTGGAGAATACTGGAAATCCGGGGAGACTTGTTTTAACACAGGCCTCAAGGAAAACTATTAGTCAATGTCAGCGAGCAATAATTGATGATAGTTTGTGTAAGAACTCCTAGTAAGTAAATACTATAATCTGACACAGCAAACATAAAAAAACGCAGAGCAACCAACATCGGTTGGTACCACAAAAAGTGGCCTTGTCGGGTCTTAGTGTATGGAACAAACAATGAAGGAAACCAAAGTTCCGCTTCACATTGATGAGAACGGAGAGTACTTGAATCTTGGGAAATCTTTCTATGTTTAAAATTCGAGAGAAAATCACCAGCATTTATCTACAATAAGTTAGTGGGATATGACCGGTACGTGGACACCAAGTCAGTTGAGACAAAAGATTATATATTACTTGAAATCTAGGACACTTGCTGTCACTTAATCTTCATGATAATCCGCCTTATTTTACTCGTTTCAGATCACTGATGACGCCTGGTGAACTATACACATTGCGTACGAAATAACAATAGCAATAATAATAAAATCAAAATAAGCTAGAAACACTAATAAGCACAACGTGAAACTCAATCCAAGATATAAAAAGATCAATTCGGAATGAAAACATGTGCACTACTTATGATGAAGAAAAGATAACTAAGAAAAATGGAAAACTACAGAACATATAATTCGAACTGTGGTTTCTCTTGGTTATTAAAGGTTTTAACTATTAATATCTGGGTTTTCAAGAAGCGGTGACCATCAAATCAAAGAGATAGTTTGGAGAGAATACTTGAAAGGAATATGAAAACTCTTTGAAAGAAAAGTATGTAGTAAAAATCTAATAAAAGTATAACATTATGCAATTTTTAGCATATTAATAATCTTTACATGGGCGGCCCCATTTCCATTTTTTGCATGACACTAGTCATTCCCGACGAAGACCGCAGGGCGTTTGAAATCTTGAATTATAATAATAAAACATATAAAAAAAACAACGACATCTTTTTTATGATCTAACAATTATCAAAATTTATTTCTAGAAGTATGTAATACCAAAGTAATGTATGTCTTATTCTCTCTCTCTCTCTCTCTTTCTCTCTATCTATCTATCTATCTATCTATCTCTATCTCTCTATATCTATCTATCTCTATCTCTCTCTCTCTACATACATTTCAAGATGTATTATTCTATCATCTTATAATATTTATTTTATTTTGACAACTTTAATTTGGTTTCTGTTTTATTCAGGATTACATTGTATTTCAAAGACACCTTCTTCGAAAAAATTATGTATTAGATTCGTAATTATTATAATGTGCAATTTGAAATATATCTTAATTCATTTTTTTATAATATCCATTGTTTGATTTTATTATTTTTTTCTTACAATACCATACTCTCCCGTAACCCTAAGTCTATGTGACAACATTTTTATAAATGGTTTCATTTTATTAGTTGTTAATTAATACTTACCAAATAAAACTTAAAGCAAAAATATAATCCGAAAAAATAGAACAAATTAAAACAGTTGATTAATTAGCCCTGTCACCATTTTGCAAATCAGACAAAACTAGTCGATAAAAGTTGGCAGCTATTTAGAGAGTTAATATGTTCAATATAACCGTTTAAAATGAAAACAAATCATGAATAAGTTTCTTTTAAATGAAAATAAAACGATAACTGGCTAAAAATAAAAAAAACAGAACAATTGAAATACAAACAAATAATTTCAATACACAGGAACAGTAAACTCACAGAAATAAATATGAAAAATAAAACTTATAAAAAACATATGTTTGATTATTTAGTTGCATGTTTGAAAGTGCTCCAAACAATTCTTCTTTCTCTGTTTTGTCAATATAAAGAGTCAGCATGTAAACACATAAGAAAACCTTTATTAATCCGCTGGAAATAGCAGTTACTTTCAGGTATTCCGAAGTCTCGTTATGCTAAGGCTAGCACCAATAACTGTGACGTCAACAGAAAAAAACACTCAATGGAAAGGCCCTCTCTTTACGAAGGCCACGCTCTATCACAGTAGGACTTTATGTTTCAGTAGAAGTATGACTTTTTGGAATAGAAGAAACGTGTTTTTTTCTAAACAACGAGGAGACAGTATTAGTAAGTATGAAGACTGCGTGGACTATTTAATAATAGGACTAAAATACATAAAACAAAAAAGATGAGAGACTAATTACTGTTACAAATACACCACCAACGTAAACAATCTATGGACCTCTAAAAGTGAAAGCGTGCGAGTGTTTGCTAGTTGTGTGGTTTTGAGATTTTTCCGTTTAGGAAGTACCGTCGCAGTTAGTTAAGCAGCGAAATAGTAGGGAAAAGGCAAGAAAAACAAAACATGAAGAAGCTACATGAAGTTTTTATAAGATTGCCCACATGAAGATGCATACGGAAAGAATACACGTACAGATAATACAAATGCTATTGAAAGATGTACAAATCAACGCGATGCTTGCGAACTTCATAACACTCAAAATAGACAAGACTTTAGGAAAGTGTGAATGTAGACTGGCAACTAACAGACCGAACGTAAAATCCCATCATAAGTTAATGCGCAGCAAACAAGTCCAAATAGAATATAAAAAGCCAACATGACCGTGTCAAGGAGAAATTCACCAGGGAGATGTGAAAACTTCCGTATTTTAACACAGAGATAAATAGTACAGACCCGAGATAAAATATAAATAGCAAATTAAACACATTCATCTTTGTGTGACAAAGAAATACGTTCAATTATCAGATGGTTGTGTTCCTGACCTTTGCCGCTGACTGTAGTACAGGACCGTCGGTTCTCACTGACGACGTAGCATGCGTCAGAATATTCGTAGGATTCAGATTCACAAGGGTTTCGTGGGAATTGGTATTCACGAGCAGTCCCCGGGCGTAAGTGAACGTCTACGGGACGACGTTATTAATTCAATCTTAAATCTGAAGACTTGGTTGGACACGGTCATAGCCGATCTCACTTCCCTCATTGTTCCTCGAGTATACGCTGAACGTCAATAGAAAGAATTAGTGGCTCAGCTTATATGTAGACCTGACGTTAAACCGGAAGCAATGGGTGTGATAGATCCGTGACGCTGCGAATCAGAAGCTCAAACTGAAAGATGCAAGCCGAAACAAGTGCAAATAGTGGTCGTCTTCAGGTTGAGCTCTACACAATCGTTTACCTATAAATCTCATGTACTTCAATTGTTTAACTAATTCAATTAAAATCATATTTGTTTCTCGTCGGTCCTCGTGCACGTGTATTGCTATCCGACTGTTCTAGGGAATATTTCATAACTGCAATCACAATCACTTTATTCTTATTGAATTATTTCTGCAATTAATTGATTAATTCAATACATCTGAAAAAGGAAACACCATTCAATTGGCCCCAACCTTATCGTCTTATTTAGCCACAAAAGAAAATCGGGTAACAGAGAAAGAAGCAGAGAGAGGTGATACTGATAGTATAAGTCTATGATGAGTTGTCTAACATTTTGTCAGACCATTTCGAATCATAAAAGACTGTAAGGATTGCAACCACCACTCACTCAATACTCTGTCAGACGTTATTTTCGCCTAAGTTATTTCAATTCCCTTTCGTACGAACAGAGCTTACTTCCTAGCAGGTCGATCCCATAACCTATCTAGGGTATATCCTGCTTACACACGAGGCTAGATAATAGTAAAAGACAATGGAAATTTGGTATCAAATAATAATAATAATAATAATAATAATAATAATAGTTATACTATTGACGAGCAAAAAGTTGGCTTTATACATTTAAAAACATTGCGACATAAATTCACTATTATTTTAATGAAATTATACAACATAAAAGCTATATTTGATTACAATTAATAGTTTTAATTTTGCTGGGAAGATTCGAGTTTCACTCAAAAAATATCACGGGACAAAAATTAAAGTTGAGCAAAAAATATGACAAAATTGAAAATGCTAGTTTCTTGACTTTTTGATTGTTTTTCACTGTATAATAATTTCGTTTAATTAATAAGTAACTTATGACTAAATGTAATAATTGAATTTAAAAATCCCTATTAAAAAATAAAAATCCACTAAAAAGTATTTGCTAAAAAAAGAACCAAAGCGCATCATTTACACAAAGTGTAACAACAAATAAACAAAACGAAGTCTTCAGGACAACACATGTTATGTGAAGCTAGTTTTTTCCGAATGAGTCACTTATTATCAAGGTCTGGGGACGGGGGAATTCGAGAATAAGGGTAAAATAACATGTCAGTTGTACAATAATCAAGTGTGGAAACAATGGGTGGAATGATAGAATATTACTTTAGAGCAATTGATGATCTACGAAGACATCTCAACAAGCATTTCCTTAGATTAGACTTGAAGAGGAACATGCTGCAGTCGGTTGGGAAGCAGACTTGTGATATCCTATTCCACAGACGTGATGTTCTATGAAAGAAACTTTTTTTCATGTTTATGTTTTGATACAGAGAGATAGTATATTGATTTGCTG
>OY744515.1:156304109-156356609 GCA_963556195.1 Sepiola atlantica | reverse complement strand
TATAGTAAACTTAATTGAGCATTATAAATAGTAAAAGTATAGTTTTGCTTCTGAGAGACAGATAGTATATCTCAATTATTAAAAGAAGTAATAGTATAGTTTCGGTTTCAGAGAGACATATACCAAATTTCTTTTAGTAATTTTTTGCGAGGCTGCTGCGTCTCTTCCCCTATTCCCGGGTTATTCTAACCTTTTAGAGCAGGTTACTTATTTTTTTACCACTAACCTAAGTCAAAAACCAAATATAATCGCTTTAAAAAGTAAAACCAACCCAGCTCGACCGAAAAACAATGCATCGTATTTATCTCACATCACAAATGAAAATTAGTTGGCTGTCCTAAAAAGTTCGAATGGCCCGGAAATTGTGGATCATTTGAGGTTAAAATTGTATGCAAAACTGATCACCCAATTTGCATTTGAAAAGCCATACCTACTGGCGATTCTGGCATGTATGGCACCTGTGGCTGGTATAAAACGTGCTACCGCCCACCGACTGAAAAATCTAGAATCTCATGGGGGGATGTCATAAAGTGCATGGCTCGAACAATACCTAACAATTATTGTAATTTCTGACTTCAGACTGGGATAAAAGCATCAGACGTGTCCCTGGTCAGAATAAGAGAAATCCTTCTCGACTGGGGCAATAATTATAGGTTAATTCTTATCTCAGCCACGTAAATTATTCAGAGTGAAATGCTTGAGTTTTACTATTTTAAGTAAGCTAGCCTCTTTCTGAGTGTTCATAAAAGTCGCAACTGTATATTTATCACCGAAACAAATTCAACTTATTTTTATTTTAACCCTGTGTAGTAAATAACAAAAAAATAATAAAAAATTAAAAAATATTTTTTAAATTAGAAACAGTAAACTAGCAAGTGTTATCGTATCGTAGAAGTGAAACGCCAAAGTTAAAACCGTAAAAATAATCATACAAATGAAACGCTAAAATTAAAATACTTTTATCACTTGTAAGTGTAAGAATATAACGACATTTTATTTATTTATTGGTTAAA
Organism: Sepiola atlantica; assembly: GCA_963556195.1. Lineage (NCBI taxonomy): Eukaryota > Metazoa > Mollusca > Cephalopoda > Sepiida > Sepiolidae > Sepiola > Sepiola atlantica. The sequence goes on along the minus strand of OY744515.1, from coordinate 156,355,596 downwards.
AAATAAATATTTTTTGATTGAATTTGATGAAATGTATTTTATTTTTTAAATTTTGCATTAAAGTAAAATTAGCCAGATCGAAGGAAGAGTGATATTTACATTTACAAAGGTTACGTGATCCCGTGAGATTTAATAAAATAAATATTTATTTGTTTAACGAATAAATAAATAAAATGTTTTTGTTCACACGTAGAAATATATTTTAATGAAATATTTTATCTGCTTACAAAAAAATCATTTGTGACAATGACGCTATTTCCATAAGAATACATCAGAAAATTACATTGCTTAATTTGTAAACATCAAAGCTATCTTTATTTTTAATAAATGCCTTTAATTAATTGTATTAATAAGTTTTCTTAATATTGAGAGAAAATATTCTAAATACATATGTAAATTTGAGAACACGAGTTATAAGTGTATATTTGTGAATATTAATTCATTAGAAGTGTAAAAGCTATTAATTATGTAAATTGGCGAAAACGCATGGTGTTTGGCCGCGTTTTTGTAGCAGTATGTATAGAAGCTGGCAGAGTAAGTAAGAATACTCTGACGGAGGTTCGGCTTCAGACAGACAGATACAAAAATTCCTTTATTAATAGACATACTAGGAAAAATCTACCCCATTTTTTAAACATGGATTTACACTCTTTAGTCTATCTAAATAAGACTTCTGACAGTATTACGCTTCCAGATTTAAGAATTAAAATCTGTAATTCCCAAACAGAATTATCAAATATTCAGGAAAATGCGTTTCTGTCACTGTCTCTCAGAGCATTTTCATTTATGTCTCGTGTTCAAGAGGTAAGAAATACTATATAGATGTCGTTTTAAAAAAGCCAGTGCACTAGCTGAAGTGCACCTTCGCCGACAAGAGTCTTAGCAGCAATGTCGGCATTCGCCGGATGGAGTTCCTCAGGTGAGTACCAATAAACTACTTTGTTCTCAGAGAGAAAGTACAACTTGGAAGATCTGACCCGTAGTACGAGAAAAAAAAGCAACGGCAAGAAAACCACAGGCGGATTGCGAAGGATGTATCTCCAACCACTTACTCAAGATGTGCTGCTTTAACATTACTGATCATTATTAAACATTACGAAAACATTGTTGGTAACACTTTTATATTTCCATATTTAAAATGTAACCGAAATCTCAGGCTCTTACGATGTATTTTACGATATCTCCCTGGCATAATATGCAAAGATATTCCACACCTTTTCCGATATTTTCATACAATACTTCTCTCTTTGATTTTCATCACTTCTCTCTTTCTCTCTCTCTCTCTCTCTCTCTCTCTCTCTCTCTCTCTCTCTCTCTATCTCTATCTCTCTCCTTTCTCGTTTTTCTCTCTTTTATTTGTCTGTCAGTAGTTTATTTTCATTGTCAACTTTATACTTGTATTACCTACTATTATTTCTATCTTACTGTCATTATCCTTTATTTCTCTCGCGCCGTTCTCTCTTTTTTTTTCTACTTTCTCTCTTTTTCTATAACGTCAATCACTTTCCCAACTGCTTCGTACGAGTTCTACTCTTGACTCTTTCTTTCTCTTAAATTGTTGTCGTCTTTCCATTTATCAACTGACCTTATCTTTGTCTTTTTATTCTTTGTTCAAATGCCTACTCCATATTTACATTTTTCTCTTTTTCGCTCCACTTTATTCTTCCTTTCTTTTTACCCTACATCTTTATTTTTTACTCTCACTCTATTCAGTCAATAACCGTTTCCTCTACCCACTTTTGGCTAAGATCAAAGTGTAGTATCTGTTCCGATGGATACTGCATCCCATAGACTGGTATTGTCTTGGCCTTCGTGGCTTGATTTACGCCGGTCTATGGGTCTGTCCTGTGCAGTTCTATGAGGTCCACCCTCCCAGGCTTTGCCTCCCCTCTTTGGGGAGGAGTAGGTTTATTGCTTACTGCCTGAGGCGTCCCTACCGGATAATGCCGACGGGGCTGCCCAGGCAATTTTTAAACCCCACTTTCCCGACCCGACCTTGGGTCACATCTTACTTGTGGGAGTAAGATAAAACCTGGCCTTGTGCCTAACTCCTGTAGAGGAGTAAATCAATACACACTAATCTCTATTCTCTCTCATTTTCTATCCTCTTCTCTTTAACATGTATTTCCTTCTTTTTCTAATGTTCTAATCATCCACCTCTATCTTATTTTCTACCTCTTCTGACTTATGCTTTTCTCTCTCTGTCATCTCCTCTTCCTCCACGTCACTCCCTTATCCCTCCTCTTCCACGTTTTTCTATTTCTGTTCTTGCCCCCCTTCACCTCATCCTGTCTTCATCCTCTTTTTCATCTCTTTCACTCCTGCCCTCTCATCTTCCTCGTCTGACCTATCCTGTTCTCCAATCTTCAGCCCTTTTTCTCGTCTCTCCTCTCTTTTCTTCTTCTTTCCCTATCCTCTTCTCTACTTTCTATGTATTTTGCCGTTTCTCCTATCGCCTCCATTTCGGACCTACCCTCGTCCTCGTCTGCATACTTCTATTCCTTTTTTTTTATTTTCTATGTTTTTTTACTTATCTTTTATTAAACTCTCTCACTCTCTATTTCTAATTTTATTCCTTCTCCTTTTCCTCCAAACTTTCTTTTAGTTTTCTTTTTTTCTTTTAATCATTCACTAATTAGTATTTGTGATTTCTTCCTGTTTCCCCTTTACTCGTTCATTTTCTTCATCATTTTTTATTGTTCCAATCAATTTCCTCTACAACCCTCTTCTCTTTCACCTCCACCATTTGATCTATCTTCTTCATCTACATTCCCATCTTTCACCTTTATATTTATGACTCTTCTATATGCGGTCCTTCTTCTCCCACAATTCTTGTTGCATACACATTCATATCTCTCAATCAGTTTTTTAACGTTATATGACTCTCCATTCCTTTGTCGGAAATCTCTTCTCATTTGTTTCTGTGAAAACATTATCCAATGTATTTCTATGCTTTCGATTCTTACATTTATTCGTCATTGTTCATATGTCTCTGTTTCATCTTTTATCTCTCGTTATTTTCTCATTAGTAACTTAACTTTATTCCAATATAGTTATCGTCGTTTACAAATTACTTAATAATTGTAAATCTTCCCTGCTGTATGTATCAGAAATCTCACGACATACATTTTTACAGATTTATTAAAATTACCTGTCCGACCGGAAGATCATTAACACATCAAAACTCATGTCCTACAAACAAAATTAAATTTCCGTGAAAATGTCCATCCGTAATGATATCTGAATTGATCATTGGTGTATATTTTCTATCTGCCGCCATGACAGTAAAACCAAGTAATCAAAGAACGCTAACATTGTTAATTAGATAATTGGATGTTAATCCATGAACTTTAGACAAACATCACAAACAGCATTTATGAATGTTACTTCCATCAGCGTATAGAGCAGAATATAAAAATAATCGTGGAGGTTTAGAACAAGATTGCAGTAGTCTAACAAAATTGTTTAAACAGTTGTAAATCTCATCTAGAAAGAAATGTAAGAAAGAAGACATATTTTAAAGAAGTTTACAATTTTTCCAAATATAATTAAGAGTTTCTTGTTTTCATTTGTTGGTGTCAGTTTATATCTTACTTCAACATAACGGCAGTATGTGTTTTTACGGAAACATATATACCCCAGCGTCTTGCAATGAGGATTCAGGATTGTTCAAGTGTCTTATTTCACTTATAGGAAGACTGTTAATAGGGATAGGCAGAATGTGTGTGACCAGTCTTTATCTTATAAACCGTATAATCCAATGAAATATTACACAATAATATTATAAAAGTAAATGCAAATTGTGTCGATTTAACTATTGTAATTAATCACAAATAAAAGCTAAAAGTAATATTTTATGATTTACATTGAGTTTACTTAGTGTTTTTTTTTTCTTTTCCGTAGACAAGAAGCTATTTACTAACCATGCAATAGGACTGAATAAAATAAATATAAAATAATTTATGCTTCAATTGTTGCAATAGTCTCGATCGGTAGTACGGGTTTATGCAAAGTAAGAGGTTAAACGATTTATTTTAACATCAGTGAAATCCTTAAAAATCATAGATTACAATCGATTATGAGAACCAATGAGTTACGGTTGAATAGCTTAGACGACTAATAATGGTTAATAATCAGAGAAGAAAGTTAGTTATTAAATACCAAAACTGTACATATGGTAGAAAAATGATAACACGTGTGTTTTCCTACAGCCTTATTGCTGGGTGAAATAAAGTGGTCTTTAGTTAAAGGTTAGGCACACATATAGCGAAATAATTAGAATGAAAACAATTCTATGTAGATAAACAGTAATAATAAATTATTATATAAATACAACTAAAAGTGTATTACGATAAAATGATGATAATATTTAATTGTATCCGCTGAGCGAACTGCAATTAAAAACGTGTCCCATCCTCGCTAGTAAATGTAAAGGGTATATAACTCTGCTTTTCAAAATGCTGTTTAGAACAAGTAAGATTAAAAAAAGGGCAAATAGTTATTTCCCTTTAAATATAAAATAAACATAGAATTATTATCTGTTTAGGCCAACACCTCTCCTTTTAGCATTGTGCTTTTAACATTGTGTTATAATTTGACCTGCATTTAATGTGCACGGTTGTAGATGTGACACACATCTCAGGGAATATAGTTGAGTCCTAAGGTGTTTCTTTCTGAATGACTGGTGTACTTTGTTGAGGTAACTCAAATTTGTCAAATAGTTTCTCCAGTGGGGAATTATCATTTTGCGTGTTTTTGCATGTTGGTTTCTGTGGGAATTTTAGATATAAACAGAAGACTTCACTCTGACGTCATGAATAGTAATTCCGTGTTGACGCAGGATGTAACCCTGTGTTTAAATGTGCGACTTATTGCAGCATGATGACAGTTAAAGTGATGTTCTATTTGTATATTTTTTTGTGTAAATATTTTTTGTCGCTGACATTTGGATTTAATGTAGCGCTCTCACTTGCAAGGAATACTACGAGGATTTCTTATATTGTTTCCACTCTTCTTAGTTTTAAGAGTGATGTTGTAAATGTATCCGCAAAACGCTAAACCCGTCTGTTCGATTGAGTATGAAATGGAAGCGTATGTACGTGGTTAATGTAAGTATGCTCGCAGAATTGTGAAAATGCAATTAAAGTGAAAGCAGTACACTTGTCAGAAACTATGATCTCTAGGACTCGAAATCGGCAGAAAATATGTTGCAATTTAAAACTCGTTTCCTTAGAGGTAATACGACGCATCGTAAACATGTCAGACCATTTACGCTAAGCATCTACTAGCAGTAGAAAACATGTCACATAAATTCAATTCTTAATGTTCCAAATATGAAATTTTATGAACAGAAGTGTATGTATAGTCATATAAACATATTTTGAAAATAAAATTCAAGTGTGGGAGAGACTGCTGAGAAATGATAACCTCTTCTATTTTTTTTGATGAACTAATATCAATTGGTAAAAATGCAATAACAGGTTCATATATTTCCGATCACAAACAACTAAACAGCACATTCGTGTTTCCACATTTAAAACTAGTGTTAACTAGGGTCACCAGGAAGTATAGATGGAATTGATGTAAATCCGAAGGAATAAAGAATTAAAAGGAGATATGTGAGATTATTACTTATTGGGATTATCAAAAAACTTACCTAGAAAAGCCTTCTCTCTGATTTTAGATTTTACAAGCAATAAAATGGTTCCTTTTTTAAATGTGAGCAGCTATTTACGAATATAGTTTCCGTAACTTCGCGTCGTAAACGTTCTGGCAGGTTGCGGAAGCGCCGAGAGTTTCAGAAACTATTAATCAATCAGGTTGCAGCAGGCATATGACAATCAGAGCCCAAGCAAGAAGAGAATTACTTTTGGAAGAAATTAATTTCTACGATCTGAAGCGCGTTAGAAAAGGAATTTCTATGATCTGTGTCAGCGCGTTCAATCTCCCGAAAGAGTCATTGAGTTATGTCAGCAACGGTCACTTCTAGCGAAAAACTAACACGTACGCGAAACCCTATCCCTAAACCCTAACTCCAAATCCTAATCATAAAATTAGCCCTAAACCATAAACTAGAAAATGTTAAAAAAGAAACAAACATTAGAAAAAAAATAAAAACAAAAATAAACAAGAAATTAGTTAAAAATCAGTGGTTTCATTGTTTGTTATATAAACTAATCTTTTAAAACTTTTCTGTGCACAAAAAACATTTTATATAAATACATTATAAAAACAATGGTTCATTTGACTAAAAAATAAACATCTAATGAAAAACAGTTGTTTAGCTTTGGTGGGTTAGTTGTTTATTTTTATATATGTATTTTACTTTGATTTTCTTCGTCTTAATTTATCGTCTGACAGTCTTCAATTTAACGTCACATTGAAGAGGTTGTATCGATACTAGTACTTAGAAGTCAACAATGTCAATGTGTTTTTAAGTACAGTTCACCTTACTTTGTATTTTGTTTAGTTATTACTGTATCAAACCAACGATTTAGTTTAAGTGTTTATTTAACTGGAATATGTTTATTGTTTCTTCCGATTCCTTCCTTTTTAGGGTTACTTAGCCATATTGATATTGAATTATGCATGTCTAATTTCGGAAGAATAGATTTTTTTCTGTCGGCATCATCCTGCTCACTATGTCATTATAGTTCATTGCTGACATCGATGAGATGTGCTTCCAAGTCGATGATCCGATGATATTTGTGGCGTCCTACTGCTTTTCGATACCTGTGTGTTATCCTATTAATTTGTCTAGTCCTAAAGAAGAACATGAATATTGACACACACACACACACACACACACAAACATATATATATATATATATATATATATATATATATATCTCGTCAGAATAACTATTAGTCAATAACTCTGAAGATTATAGCATCATTAGTTATTAGAAAAAGAACAAATGATCAGTTACCAAGAACATATATAGTAAAATATAATTAAGTAAATCATATACCTTGCTTTATAAATATTTTCCAATAAAGGTAATCAATGATGAGAAAAGGGTTCCAATTGAGGTTGGTAATTCAAGCTAGTTATATGAGGCACACTAATGTAATTTGACACTAGTAGATATGGAATATGGTTATTTACTTAAATGTACGTATGCCTCCAGTGCATTCATAAACCACATTGTAGAACCAGCTGTTCATTAATATATATATATATATATATATATATATATATATATGAAATAAATAGGAAAAGAGAAAGATGAGAGTATATAGTAACATTAATTGATCTTAGATCTCCTCTTCTAAATGCCATCTAATACCAAATGAGTTAGTCTATACTTTATTATATATATATATATATATATATATATATATATATATATATATATATATATATATATATATATATATATATATATATACAATAGTTAGAGTATTTTAAAAAAAACTTGTAACGGCTTCAATGCTCCGATATGCTTTAATTTAAGCAATACTTATAAAATGAACAAATGAACAAAATCTTCTAAATTACTGTTTCAGCGTGCGGAACGCTCTCTTCACAAACTTATGAATTTATTTAAAACAGCAACGTTATATCATTTTCACCGATAGCATCATGAGAACACTCTGAAGACAGATACTACTCCCGGAAGTTCAGATTAAAATGAGATAGATTAAGTTAACTGCCTCTATTCCTCGATATTCTTCAATTAAAGCAATGCTTCTAAAATTGACAAAATTTGCTTCATGAAATATATATATATATATATATATATATATATATATATATATATATATATATATATATATATATAAGAATAATATTATTTTTTTGAAAGCAATAACAATGCGTTGTTAAAGTGACACATACGACACGTGGAATCGTAAAAACAAAACAAAGTGACAATATTGAAAAGTCAATAATTTTTTAAATTTTTATTTACCAGTGTATCGTGACCGTGGTGTTGGGTTGGAGTGTGTCCTTTTCATTATTAATTTTTAAATTTTCGAGGGTATCCCTCATCCTCAGAATAAAATAAATACTACCACTCGTTGGAGTGTTTTTTTTTGTTTTTTTGCCAAAAGCCGGGGCCGGAAATGTTGGTTTGTTTTAAGTAGCAGGTCCGCAGAAGTTTGTTTATTTATTTTTATAAATTATTATTTGCTATTTTAACCGTTGCTGTTTATTTTGTTAGTAAATATACTGAGTAATTTATTTATTTATTTTTTTTTTTTAACGTTGTTTGTTTTGTTAATAATATATTGAATAATCATTATCTCGGTGGTAGGGGCTGATAACTCGTGTGAGTCAAGCTTTGTTTGTGGGAGTTATGTCCCTTTAGAGTTTTAATAATTTCTTTCTATAAATTTGTTTACCGTGTGTGTGTAGTAGCAGATGTGATTGGGTGGGTGAGGAATCCTGGGTATGGAGGTAGGGCGTCGTTAATAGAGCCTTTGGTATATATATGTGTGTGTGTGCGTGTGTGTGTTGGTGTATGTATATATGTGTATATATATACGTATATGTAAAATACATACATGCAAACATATTTATTTTATTTATTTATTAATTTCTTTATTTTATTTCCTTATTTCTTTATTTATTTTTTATTTTTTTATTTTTTTAATTAATGTTCGATTCTATATTATTATTTATCTATATTATTAGATTTTGTTATGTGCAGTCGTGGTATATAATGGTCGGGATTTCAAATTAATAAGTAAGGCGGGCAACAAGTGCTTCCTTAAAATACCACACTTTAGCGATAGAATAACCTCGGCCATCCGCAAAGCCATCCACAAAGAACACTTAGACATTCAACTCACACACTCCGGACCTACACTAAGACAACACCTATCTAAACCTAGAACACCTTTCAACACGAACCCTTGCACCCTAGCAAACTGCCCCATCAACAACACGGCTTTATGCAACCGCACATATGCTATATACCAGATACAATGTGCGGTCTGCAATGAATTCTACATCGGCAGTACAGTGGGACCTTTGCATATACGAATTAAAGAACACGTAACCACCAAGGCATCATTCTTCCAAAAACATATAACACATGGCCACAACCCCACCAAAGACATACGAGTCAAGATACTAGCTAGCGAAAGAGACCAGGGCAATCTCAGACTTAAAGAATCTATATTAATTAGAAAGCTATCCCCTAAATTGAACAACAGAGCCGAGCAAAACTCCAACTTCTTAATATAACCACACACGACAAGCACCATCATACACATTTTACTAACAAACATCTATGATACTATGCAGACATACTATTAACGATAACAACACTAAATGAAGTTAGTTAGGCCCATATTATTAGCCCAATTACTGACACTGGTGCACACACAGCCACTTGCACCTGCTGCTAACTCGGACACGTGGTTGCACTTGTTGCCCGCCTTACTTATTAACTTGAAATCCCGACCATTATATACCACGACTGCACATAACAAAATCTAATAATATAGATAAATAATAATATAGAATCGAACATTAATTTAAAAAAAATAAATAAATAAAAAAGTAATAAAGAAATAAGGAAATAAAATAAAGAAATTAATAAATAAATAAAATAAATATGTATGCATGTATGTATTTTACATATACGTATATATATACACATATATACATACACCAACACACACACGCACACACACACATATATATACCAAAGGCTCTATTAACGACGCCCCACCTCCATACCCAGGATTCCTCACCCACCCAATCACATCTGCTACTACACACACACGGTAAACAAATTCATAGAAAGAAATTATTAAAACTCTAAATGGACATAACTCTTACAAACAAAGCTTGACTCACACGAGTTATCAGCCCCTACCACCGAGATAATGATTATTCAATATATTATTAACAAAACAAACAACGTTAAAAAAATAAATAAATAAATAAATAAATAAACTACTCAGTATATTTACTAACAAAATAAACAGCAACGGTTAAAATAGCAAATAATAATTTATAAAAATAAATAAACAAACTTCTGCGGACCTGCTACTTAAAACAAACCAACATTTCCGGCCCCGGCTTTTGGCAAAAAAAAAAAAACACACTCCAACGAGTGGTAGTATTTATTTTATTCTGAGGATGAGGGATTCTCTCGAAAATTAAAAAAAATAATAATGAAAAGGACACACTCCAACCCAACACCACGGTCACGATACACTGGTAAATAAAAAAATAAAAAATTTGAAAATTATTGACTTTTCAATATTGTCACTTTGTTTTGTTTTTACGATTCCACGTGTCGTATGTGTCACTTTAACAACGCATTGTTATTGCCTTCAAAAAAATAATATTATTCTTACACTATACACAATGCTCCAAGTGAACTACAACATTCTTCTCATATATATATATATATAGTTATTTAACATAGTTCACCCCAAACAAGGCAGGCCGCCACTGTAGACCTAAGGGGCTACTGAGAACAAATAAAAGGGAGAAGGTTGGGGAGGTCAACCTAAATTGGGATCTGTGCTGCGAGATGTCTGTTTACATTAGTTTTAAATTTCTGCATGTCACTACTGTCGGGAAAACCGGGGGCAGGGAGGAAGTTCAAGAGGCCAGCAGCACGAGGTAAGAAGCTATTTAGGTAGAAGGCGCTCCGGCATCCTGGGACCTCCACAGTGAATGGATAGGATTTAGTTCATTGTCGAGTTGGTCTAGTTAATTTAATTCGAGGGGAAACCAGAGTAGCCCATTCATCGGAGCATAATCCATTGAAGTATTTGTGAAACAAGCACAACGGTGCGACATTACGGCGATGGGACAAGGACTGGAGCTTGGTTGACAGTGAGGGACCTATTAGGTTGGCGACTCTTTTTTTGTACCTTGTCAAGGAGGGAGAGACTAGTAGATGATGCACCAGCCCAGATGTGGCAACAATACTCCATGCATGGGCGGATAGTCGATTTGTAGAGATACAGGATAATGTCATGTGTGAGGAGTTTACTAGCACGGTAGAGGGAGTCAACCTTTTTGGCGGTAGCCTTGACAATGTCTTTAATGTATTTGTTCCAATTCATGTTACCTGTCCAGGTTAGGCCGAGGACTTTGAATGACGAACTCTCACGTACGGTGTTACTTTCCATGACAATCGGTGGTTGGAGAGTTTTCTTGTAGTTATTGAAGGAAAGGAGATTTGACTTTGCGGCATTAAAAGTTACCAACCATTTATGACCCCAATCCACTACAGCCTGGAGGTGATTTTCCAAGGCTTCAGCAATTGTCTCGGATATGATCGCGTCTGTTTCGCCAACATGGCGATAGTAAAGGGTGGTGTCGTCAGCAAATAAACCAATCTCAGACTCTATGTCATCAGGGAGATCGTTTAAATAGATCAGGAATAATAACGGTCCATGTATAGATCCCTGGGGTAGTTCTTAGGATCGGTTCTATTCCCAGAATTCTTGTAGACTGATACCACAGAGGCATTTTTCCAGCTATCGTGGAAGCAATATTTAGCTAGGCATTTATTGTAGAGTTTGGAGAGGGCGAGGCCCAGTTCAGCAAAGCATTTTTTTATTACTATTGCAGGTATAAGATCACTCCCACAAGCTTTAGATGTGTCAATGTTTTTTCATGATGTCTCTGACCTGGGATGGGATGATGACCAGGTTATCAAGTGTGGTTTCGGTCCACAATGGGAATTTGGGTAGGGGGTGATTATCTGAATCCAAAGTTGAGTTAGAAGCGACACGCTGGGCAAGTAGGTCAGCCTTATCAGTGGCCGTGCAAACGACATCATTGTAGTTTGATAGTGGAGGAATCGTACATTGACCATTGTTCACTACACTATTGTAGATTTTCCAGAAATCACGAGTACTTAGTTTCTGTGACTGAATGCATTTTTTTGTTTACTCATTATACCTTCTGTTTACTTCGCATATCACGGCTTTGCAATTATTTCGTTACTCTATAAATGTATGCCTATTAGTAGGTGACTTATGGCGTCCGAATTTACGGAATGCTTGTTTCCTCTCAGCAATGGCAGCTGCACATTCCGCGGTAAAGCATTGGGGAGAGTGTGGCTTGCTAAAGGATTTTCGCATGGGGGCATAGGCTTCAATGCCTGCTTTGAACCATTCAGTTAATTCATTTGCACACTGGTCAGCAGGGAGTGAGAAGGTTTCCCTCTATAGGGCGCCGCTGATGTGATCTCTGATTGACTTAAAATCAGCCTGCTCCTAGTATCTCGTTATTTTGAGCAACGGTTCATCAGCTTTTGGACGACTTCTTAAGGTGATATGTATCATTAGCACATTGTGATCAGCATTCCCGAGTGGGCAATGAGCTTTCGTCACACAAGACTCGGGCATTGAGATCAAGAAAAGGTCTAGAAGTGAGGCTTGTTGGTCTACTCGATCGGGAATGCGGGTCGGAAAATCGACAGTCTGAGAGAGGAAGTGAGCTAAGGAGAAATTATAGGTAGAGTAGCCGGCTGTGTCAATAAGGCTGGAGAATCACAACCATCGTGGTGGTAGGCATTAAAATCCCAAATACATGTATCTGGGCATTCGACTCAATTGAGAGTGCTCTATCTATGCTTTCCGAGACAGAGTTTAGCAGAGTACAGTTCTGGGTCGAAGGAAAAAGGTATAAGTCAATCTAAAGCACATGTAGTCTTGGGCATCTGATTCTAACCTATGTTTTCTAGTCAGGATGAGGGTGTTCCGAACATAAACTCCTAGCCCGTGCATATGTGTGTCAGAGTCTTTACGGTAGAGTGGGGGGTAGTCAGTCATGTCAAAGTGCTAAGAGGAGATTGACGATTGAAGGTTAATTTTACTGAGAGCAAGGATATCCGGATATAAGGAGTTTGTCAAGAGAAAGGTTACTACGTCGTTGATGTCGGTTCTAATTCCCCGGATATTTGTGAATGCCAACCTCAAGGGCGGAGGCGAAAGTGTTGTTTGTTCGGTGGCTGGTTTAGGTTTGATTTTATTTTTTTGTCATGACATGTTTGTTTTGATTATAGAGATGGTTGGCCACGGTTGGTCCTTGTTTGGTGCCAATAACCTCACACAACCAGTCCATTAGTTGCGACCTGGTCCATGTGGGTTGTGACCTCGGGAAAGCCAACCGGATATAATTGCAGGGTCCCTTTCCATGCGCGACATGGCACATATAACTACCCACGGTATTATGCAACAAATGATTGAGCACCCGTTCTTAGCGGTACCCAAGAGTTTGGGCTACTGTCCTGTCAGTCGGTACAGCAGCCAGACAAGCTGTCTAACCTGTACCCTTAACATGTCGGAAGAAGAGCGACCCAGACTGGTCATGCAAGACTTACTGACGAAAAAAACTTTCCCCAAGTTGCCCAAATAGAGAGAAAGAGAACGACGTTTATTGTCCTAGTAAGGAAACAAGGCTAGGCACTGAGTGTTTAGAGACGTTCCAGCGCTGGTACCTCTACGCCTGGCTAATAGACAAAGAAAGAGTACAAGGGCCGGCGATAGGCAGAACCTATCTACTCCTTAAGCAATTGTAGGTTTGCAAACCGGATATTTTGTTCGAGATTCCAACTCTAGGAAGGTTTTCGATCAGGACTAAGGAGGCCTCCCTCCCCAACGGTTTACTTCCACGGTGTAAGTAGTTGGTCGCAAGGTTTTATTGTCAGAGATGTCCTTCTCTTAGATAGATGACCTTACAAGGTCTTACGGGTTCAACCCGAGAGGGGTAAAATAGCTCGCGCCTGTGTACTAGTCGGGTATTTCCTAGCCCCCGCAGGTACAAAAAAGACTTCCATATATATATATATATATATATATATATATATAGAATAAGTTCAGTGTATACTAAACAGGAAACAGAAAGGTTTTCCTCCCGCAATTAAGTACATATAAGAGAAATAAGAAAAGAAGTCAAAACTTCAGGCCAGCGTGGGATTTCAAGAATTTCTTCAGTGGGAAATCAATAGACAGGCAATCAGACAGTATGTATAAATAATTAAACATATTTAAGTCAAACACAGAATCAATTACATTCATATAAGACACATTAAAATTGGGAGATAATGGTGTGTGAGTAGCCAAGAGTATGGAAACAAAAAAATAAAGAATAATAATAAATAAAAAAGTTCTTATCTTTCCATCGGATTAACATTGGGAAGTATCGGGTCGGTGAGCCGCTTGGCCTCGAATGACTGCAAAAGAAAGAGAGTCAACTTTTTGAGGAAGGAATTAGACGGGAGGGGGTATCTTTTTTCAAGCACTTTGAAGACATTATTTGTTGCTACTATAGTTAGGACGACTTTTCTTTAATGTTATTGTTCGCATACACTTGGCCGAGTACTTAGGGATTCTTTGGGATATATGTTTTTAAATAGTGAAAGAAATCATTACATTTGCCTGCCTCGTCTATTAGTATTGATACGTTAGAAATAACTAGATTAATTAAATAATGAGTCAGCCAGCATGTGATTTCAATAATTTCTTCAGTGAGAAATCAATAGACAGGAAGTAAGACAGTATATATCTAAAATTAAACATATTTAATTCAAACACTGAATTAAGTACATTCATATGAGACACATTAAACTTTGGATATAATGGTATGTGAGTATTGATTTACTCCTCTCCAGGAGTTAGGCACAACGCCAGTTTTTATCTTACTCCCACAAGTAAGATGTGACCCAAGGTCGGGTCGGGAAAGTGGGATTTAAAAATTGCCTGGGCAGCCCCGTCGGCATTACCCGGTAGGGACGCCTCAGGCAGTAAGCAATAAACGTACTCCTCCCCAAAGAGGGAGGGCGAAGCCTGGGAGGGTGGACCTCCTAGAACTGCACAGGACAGACCCATAGACCGGCGTAAATCAAGCCCCAAAGACCAAGACAATACCAGTCTATGGGGAGAAGTATCGATCGGAACAGATACTACACTTTTATCTTAGCCAAAAGGCCAAGAACACAATTATGTGAGTAGCCAAGAGTATGTAAACAAAAAATGAAAAATAATGAATAAATTTTAAAATAATGCTTATCTTTCCATCGGATTAACATTGGGAAGTATCGGGTCGGTCGACCGCTTGACCTCGAATGACTGCAAATTGAGGAGAGTTACTTTTTGAGGAAGGGATTAGACGGGAGGGGATATATTTTTGTTCAACCTGTTTCAAGACATTTTTTTTGCTACCGTAGTTAGGACGACATATATATATATATATATATATATATATATATATATATATATATATATATATATATATATATATATATATATGTGTGTGTGTGTGTGTGGGTGTGTGTGTGTGTGTGTATGTGTGTGTGAGTCTGGGTCGTTCGTATAGCTGAATTAAAACCCAAATGTCCAGGATGTTTACTAAGGAAGAAAATAACCTTTTCGCCTAAGAACATTGCAATTCCAGAGCATAGGTCCGACATAGCGCGCATCGCCCAAAGGGTCCATTCGTTCACTGATAGCATCATGAAAACACCCTGAACATAAGATACTTCTCCCGGAAGTTCAGATTAAAATTAAATTAATTTATTTAACTGCTTCTATTCCTCGATATTCTTCAATGAAAGCAATACTTCTAAAATGGAAAAATCTCCTTTATGAAGTATATATATATATATATATATATATATATATATATATATATATATATATATATATATATATGTGTGTGTGTGTGTGTATATAGTGCTGTTCAAAAATATAAGGCCAGAAGTAATTTACGCTTATGGAGTGGTTTAATCGTTCTTATGGCCTTATCTTATGTATTTATATTGCGAATACGATCAGTAAACTACTATTAAATCTTTGGATTCAATTTTTAAGATTATGCTTGCGTATTGCAGATAATTACAAATTAGCATAAAAAACCTGTTCATAAATATAAGGACACATTCATTTACTCAAAATAAACCTTCATATTATTAACTCGAACACGCGGTTTTTCATGCCATCAATTAAAGAGTGAAGATATTCACTCGAAATCTTATCCTATGATTTGACAATTGCTGCTTTGAGGTCCTTAACGCTTTGGAATTGACGTCCATCTGAGTATACCGAAGCGGGCTAGTTGCCCCCATGCATTTTATATTGGATTGCAATCTTGGGTATTGGCCGGCCAGGCCAATAATTGTATATTTAATGTATCCAAGAAACTTTTTGTTGCACGAGCTGAATGGATTGGAGCGTTATCCTGCATACACCACCAGTTGTCGCCGTATAATCTTGTTCCGCACTCCTTCAGCCTAGCCTGATTCAAAAGCTTTATGTATCCATCGTCCTTTAGACGACCAATAATGAACTCTATGTCCATCTTGCCACTGTATGCAATTTCACCTCAAGCCATACAGTTACCACTGCCTCCAACTCGAGACGAAAAGATTTCACGTGGCAAACTTTTATCGCCCCAGTAACGCTGGAATCCATCTGACCAATCGAGGTTGAATTTTTTCTTATCTGTAAACAAAACAGACCCAACACTGGTGAACTTTTTCCGAACTCCAGTCGTTTCTTTTTATGAATGTTTTTTAGAGGTGGTTTGGCTTTCCGCTTCAAACTTGATTTTCCATTAAAGGAAGCGTCTAACTGTCAATGAGCTACCTTTGGCATCAACTCCGTCCTTTAGTTGCGATGATGAAGCCGATTTCGATTTCTTCAGCATTTTCAGAATCCTGCGTCTTAGCCGGGGGCCAATAAAATGTGGTCTACCTGGACTTTTCTTAGTATTATAGATCTGTGGCGCTTTCAGATAATTCGAAACCAACGTCTTACTTCTTCCAAGGTCCAGTGCGATGGCTCTGCTGTTTAATCCACGTTTATACATCTCTGTAATACGGCCTCTTTCGAATTCTGTCAAAGGTTTGCCTCTGGGCATTTTTAGTGGGCGTTATGATATTTTATCGTGAAGACTATCTTTATGACAACTATTGAGTTGTTTAAAAGTTTTGTTCGTGTCTAATTAAGGTTTATTCTGAGTAAATGAATGGGACCTTATATTTATGAACAGGTTTTTTATGTTAATCTAATCCAGAAATTTAAGGGTAGTTGACTAATCGTATTCGCAATATAAATTCATAATATTAGGCCATAAGAACGCTTTAAAAACTCCAGAAAAATGTCATGCAAGTACAAACACATGTAGGGTTGACATATTGGGAAAAAGGAAGAAAATAATGGCCACTACTGGAGAAAAACATCCATTTTTTGGTTTTCCTTTTTCATTTTCCCATATATATATATATATATATATATATATATATATATATATATATATATATATATATATATATATATATATATATGGGGTGTGTGGGTGTGTGTGTGTGCATTTCGTATAGCTGAATTATATATGTATGTGTGTGTATGAGTCTGGGTCGTTCGTATAGCTGAATTAAAACCTACATGTCCAGGATGTTTACTAAGGCGGAAATAACCTTTTCGTCTAAGAACATTGCAATTCCAGAGCATAAGTCCGACATAGTAGACATCGCCTAAAGGGTCCATTCGTTTTTGACAATAATTAGTCGGAAGGTCATATACCATCGCACTGAAGCAGAATAATAAGTTGTGGGACCTCCCGACTACGTTTATTAGGCTGAGACTTCTGGCCAGATTACTGCATATAAAGTTCTACAAGAGTAAATCGCATAAGAGTCCAACACACAATTCAGCCTTTGATAATTTTGAATCATATATGTTAAATATGGTAAGAAATATTAAGATAAAAAAGAAACACAAATATATGAAACCAACTATTGACCAAATTAGCGACCTTTTACTCTCACATCTGCGTGGTGACCATGCAGCATTTTCGTTGTTACTTAGGTTCGCCATGTTGTAGACGACACATACAATAAAGTAACAAGTCGTATTTCGTCATGCGAGTCAAAAGCATCTTTGACATCTTTGATAAATATATATTAGTACGTGAATATATCTCTAAAATTTGAGAATAATTTTTAGAGCAGGAAAGCAAAGAGGCATTGAAATTTTATATATTTAGATCTTCGTTGAGATGCTTGAATCGCAGAAGAAAAATCAAAATACACTAATAAATAAAGATAAAACTTGCTATTTAAAAGAAATAATTCGATATTTTTTGTAAAGTAATAGCCATAAATATATGACTAATGAAAGCATCGAAATATTCTATATTTTAAAAGTAGGCAAATTCAAAGTTTGAACGCTTGATCGCATCCTCTAGAAAAACGAATATGTAATTATTGCTTCATAACTTGATAACGATCCATATCGCCATTACATGTCAACAATCCGACCATAAAACCATCTGATTTTCGAGGGAAAAAATGCATTCATTTATATGCGTATTTTCCCAGACAAAAGTACAGCTATTTATGCATGCAAATTACACGCTAATTAGTGTATATTGTTTCATATTCTATTAATATTTGAATTAGTGTGCATAAAATTGAAAAGTACATTAATGTAATAGAAATATTTATTAATATTTTGTATATAACCTTCAGCTTAGGCAGATGTTTACTAACATCAATAGACGCCATATTGTACACATTCCCCTGTGTATTTTATTAGCTGAAAAAAAATGTGAACCAGATCGAAGCTACATTGGCTACTATATTGAGATGTAATGAAGAGCGCAATTCCATTTAACTTTAACTCATCTTATAATATGTTTTTAAGAAGGAAAAATAATCATGGATTACGATATTTATAGTCTTTCCTATGACTCGATCGTCTCCTTGCCAATTGGGGTATTCTTTAATGGCCGGATAATTAGCTTAAAACCACCTTATTAAAAGGCAATAGTATTTACTTATTTTTACTCGACGTGCTGTCATTTTATTGCACATCACCGTTTCAGATAACGTACACCGCATCTTTAAAGTAATAAGATCCCACGTTGCAGGTCTTCTTCTACGTCACATTAACACTGGCGTTGTTAAGAGGTGCGGTCACTATTTCTTTTAAATTCTTCTCATGTAAAAATCAAATTATCGTCTTTTTCAAATCCTAATCACATTTTGTAGAAATAATAAACTACGAACATTCATTTTACAAAAGACAAATAAGTGTGAACGAAATTGAATCAATTTAAAAGAAGCAAATGAAAAAAATAAAGATAACCCAAACTATATGAAAGATAGTTACCGAAGAGTTATATTTCTTATAAAGAGAAAATACTGAAAATATCTCATGTAGAATGTATTTGTTTTACAGTGATAAAACTAACAAAAACGTGTGAGTGTTTTACCCTGAAAATGATTAATTTAAGTTAGGTAATCAAGTAACGTCATGAAATTACTTCAATTAAGTTTTAATTAAATACACTTAAACAATAAAAAATACCTTTCACTTACTTAGCTGTGTTGTTTCTAGAATACGTTTGTCCTTATTTATAACATGTTCGTAGTGTGTAAACAGTCAAATCGTTTAACTGTTAAAACTAACCACTGTTACGTCATCAGAAAAAAACGATACTCAATGCCTTCACTCGTTAGGATCGTCAATGTTCGGCTCGCTTCACTAATCAGGTATACAAATTTAATTTTATGAGCAAAGAAAGAAGGCGTAATCTTAATAATAATAATAACAAGTATGCAAATTTTATTTTCATGAGATTTAAAAAAATATTTACATGGTTGAAAATAAAATAAAATAAAAATAACTACTTGATTGCTTGAATGATATTTCGTTGGAAAAAAGACTATTTTTTACATTTAATTAATTTAGTGATTACTATTTTTTATTTAATAATTGTAAGTGTGTCTTATTTATCGATTATCTTCTTTGTGATTAGTTCTTCTTCTTACTCGTTTCGTTTAGAAGGTGTTAACAAGACAATGCTCGTATTCCTAGTTTTGCATTTTCCCTCCATGGTACCCCGGTTTAATATGTTTAGTTATCAAACGACCTTCATCCGACATTGCCACGATCAAACCATCTGTTATCGCTTAATATTGATGCTGGCCAAATGATCTTGTTGTTCGAGACACTTTGAGTTTTGTCGGTCGACCAGGTGAATCATCCGCATTATATGGAGCGACGAATGACAAATCATGTGAAGGTCGACTGTTCGATTCAGCCTCAGTGCATCTCACTTTTCGTTTGGTTGACGCTTTCAGGTACAGCAAAGATGATTCTTTGTCGTTTATTTCGAGAGAAGCGATTGGTTTTGCTTATTGTAGTTTCAGTGATTTTAATGATTGAATCTCAATTTAATTGCGAAGCGATAGCGAGCAGGCGAAGCCAGCTAGTTCTAAAAAGTGTTATTATAATACAAATATTAGTTGTTGTTACACTGCTATTTGATGCGTTATCTTAAATAGAACATCAACGCTTCAACCGAATCTCAAACTCTATTGAACAAACTGTTGTTGCTAAAGTGTCTATAAGCCTTTATAAGTGTCTTCCCTGCCTTTCTTCGTATCATACTTTACATTGCCCGGCTAATCAGCGAGAAATGTTCAGTATGGCTTCGCCGTATCTCCCTCTTCCGCTGATTTACAATACAAGGAGGCAGGTTTGACAAGTAAGCTTATCGGTCTGTCTGTAGCCTTTCTAGTTCACTTCCGCAACACTCAATTTATAAGCCGACATGGTTCTAGCTATAAGCATTCATAACACCGAATATCTACCTGACATTAAGGTCACGCTTTTATCCGGCTAATTTTATGTGCGAAAATGATCAGCAAAAATATTTGGCATGTATGAATATTTCTCTATCCTGTTCTTTCTCGATAAGCATTATCTAATAATAATCGAATCCATTTAGGATGGATTTCGCTTATTACGTCGCATATGTTGGGTGCGTCGAATACAAATCTAATTTTAGGATGGATTTACGTATATCTCATATTTTGTGGCGATGTGTAAACAACTGCAAGAATCCAAATTTATAGAAACTTTAAATATTATAACCCGTTTTCTCAACCTTTCTAAACTAACTGCATCTAAATTATCGATAAATAAACATTACTTTAGCTTAAAATTGGGTTTCTCTACTGCATTTCTCTTCGTGTAGTTCTATTGAATTATGATTGAATTGAATACCTTATAAATATAATATATTTCAATGATTGATTGAGTTTTAAAACATTTTTAATTGAAGCTTTGCTCATTTCAATAGAATTCAAACTGAAGACGCCATGTTTAAGTTTCATTAAAACGAAAATAGATATCGAATTTTTTTCTTTACGTCAAATTAGAATTTAAGCGCCAGTTTTCAAATTACTTATGCTTTTCATCTTTAAATGATTGTTTTTAATAGCATAAACAAGTTTTTGAACACTTAATTAGGATTTGAAGATAGAGTATGCTTATTTAGATAATGTGCGTATTCTTGACAAATCAAAAATACTATGGAATAACAGATTGACACATTGTTATAAAAGTGTGTGTAATCAATGCATTGAAAATATTATCATTAAATAGTTAATAAAGTAGATTTTGTTTCCACCCTTAAAAAATCACATCGTCTCTCGAATGAAAAAGTAATATATTCATATTACTACACTATTAATACACATTTTGTATTATGTCATTCATTGTATGGTTTCGTTTTCACAATGTTCCTAAATTATGTATTTTTTTCAATTGAGATATTTTGATTAAAACTGAATTTATATTACATTTTAAATGACTATATACGTTTGACGGTTTTACTGCGAGACAACAATTGAAGAATGTATTAAAAATCACAATATAGATAATAACGTCAGATATCGACCCAGAGACTTCAAAAGATTATCTGATGAATAGTGAGTTAAACACCAACAATCACACTCTTTAATTTAAACATGCAAACAGGAATACAGATTCTTTTCTCCAACAATGCGAACAATAACTACAAAATGTAATACTGAAGGTATATTGAACCCACGTATCTAACACTACAGAAACGGTATAAATCTGATTTGGAGTGAAGATACTATATAGGATGAAAGGCATAACAATTAAACTACCCACTTTACAAAAAAGGAAAAGAAGGAAAATTGACAAACAGCAGACAAATAAAATAAATGGAGAAAATAATCAAATATACAACTATAAGAGGAGTCGATATTATACGAAAATTCGTACAGACAAACATAAATTGCTATTCCAAACATTGGAACGTAACACAACGAAAAGAATACCATAGCTGTTATAAAACCAGCAGTGAAATTAATTTTATGAAATCAATCACAATCAGAGAACCAAACGAGACCGATTTCTCGGATGAAGATTACACACACCAAGTGGTCAGAATACTCGGTAAAATGTTACCTTCGTGGAGGAAAGCATACTTAACTTTCATATAATCGAGACGGTGGTAAAACATCGGACTATATGCACAGTAGAAACTTACACGTTAAAGAAGAAGAAAGTGAATGCCCCTCGACTAAGGAGAACACTACCAACAAACAACTGTCTTAAACATGAGAATTACATACGGAAATATAGTAAGGTTTTAATAAAAGAAAACAAAATGTGAAATGCTTCATAAACGCGAACGAAACTTAGTTGCAGCAACAACATCTAAATAGACTTACGTTTCTATCGATGGAAAAATATATATTGTACAATACAACAACCCGTTTGATGGCGGGTAAAATTAATTCCCTGAAAAGTATAATTGTGCAACACTTTCCTGTCGTTTTATGAAGATTGAAATCAAGATATAATGCTATTAAACCTCATGTGTACAATTCCTTTTTACAATGTTGATCAAAATCCATTACATGATTTTGATTCTGGAAAATGTATCAATTAAAAGCACGAGATCAATACATCTTAATAAGAAATGGACCGCTCAATTGGTGTCTAATGATTATACAGACAAACCTGAAATATTTTAATTTTTAAATGAAAAGTTGTGTTCATATTATGTCCCCGAAAATCGCTTTTAAATATCCCCAAGAAACTGACAATTGTAAAAAATTTAGTAATTCATGTCTAATACCTATTTTTTAAATTTAACAAAACTCAAAGATATCTTATTTTGTTGAACCCTATCTTTGCTCCCTTTACACGAGACGACATTACACTAAATATAGCCCACATAGCCATCCTTACGTCTAACAAGTGTTTTTTTTTAATTCATAGTGTTTGGTTGATTAGTTTGGCACTGAATTTCATACATACAAACATATACACAAGCCTAACTCTTTGTAAATAAAGAGTAGAAAATGAACTTTCGGTTTACTTTCAGTTTACTTTCAGCAGCCTCCTAACTCTCGCTTCAATTATTTTATCGTTTCGTCCCCACATTCTATGAGCAATGTGTCTAACAAAGGGGGGAATAATTACTTTTTTCGGGGTCGGAATCTATCCATCGAATATTCATCGTTGTCTAGTTTTTGACCTTGAAGTAGTATTTTTTTAGCTTCTTACTTCAAGTGGTTCATGCTTTGTCTATAGCGATTTCCATAAAAAATACATTCTAATTGATTGAGATCAGACTATGAGAATGAAGACATTAACAGTTATGTAACGGTGTCTATTTCAATTTTGCACGTGTCAACAGTTCTGTAGATATTAAGATTATTATTTAACGCGTTGGGACAGCGAAAAGGAAACGGGAACTACTGAACCATCAAATATGAACAAGATAATTATCACATTATTTATTTGTAATGAATAATTTCATAGAAAATTATCGCATTTCTGTTTCATACATAGCATGTTTTATTTTGTCTCGTAAGTAATAAATGGAGTCAGCTCCCCGAGATAGAATCTCTATGAAATGACACGGATAGTAGAAAGTGGGCCCCTTTTTACTCTCGCACCACCCATATGTTGTCATTTAGTTCTCACATTACATAATCGATGCTTTTGACAAATACATAAGACTTTCTCTTTTCTGCGTCAACTGTCGATTTAAGTGGTTAGTATATAGAGAGTTTCAATCTTCTGATAATAACCATCATCATTCACCTGCCACTCCATTCATTTCGTATACTCTCATCCATTTTGTGTGCTTATAAGTGGTGACTCATTAGTAAAAACGCATAAAGCGATTGTAAAGTTTAATCAACTGAATATAGTTCCACCTTACTCTAATCTTAATGTTACGTGATAAAATCACTACGCTACAAGAACTACCACGTGACATGTAAATAGTGCCAAATTAGGCGCCAAAACAAATTCAACTGTTTTATATTTAGTTCGCAATAAAAGTTTGTGCCTCGTGCACGCGTATTAATTTTTCCTCACTGATTCTTATATTTTCTTCCTCGTCTTTGTTGTTCACTGCCTACCCCTATGTCGCACTCTAACACGCATAGTTTAACAGCGATACTATCATTTTTGGTTGGCGTTCACTGTTTTGCAAAATACAAATGTGACGATGTGTACAGCGTAACGAAGTATTAAGAAATATTTCGAGATAATTGTCTTGGTTTTGTTTTTGTTTTTTTTGTTTTGTGTATTCCATAATATAACACGTCGACTTGTTAATTAAAAATGTGCAACGAAGATAATGACTAATAGCAGCCATTATTTATACTGGCCCGATTGGTAGCTCTATTATTTCTGAAAATAACGACAAGTACAAACACACTGTTAAAACGACTATGTTCTTATTAGTCACGAAATAACCATGTGAAGCCTTTGGTATATTAAGAAGAAACAAGAAATTATCATGGGATGAAATAGACGATGACGTATAAATATTTATCGAAAAGTTGCTTTATTTACCTACTTGTCCTCTTTTACCTTTTAA
This sequence comes from Sepiola atlantica, assembly GCA_963556195.1. Taxonomy (NCBI): domain Eukaryota; kingdom Metazoa; phylum Mollusca; class Cephalopoda; order Sepiida; family Sepiolidae; genus Sepiola; species Sepiola atlantica. Next base: position 156,330,944 of record OY744515.1, on the reverse strand, counting down.
ATGATTGATCGATTTGGCGTATTTGTGCATTGATAAGTACACGATTGTTTTGCTTAACGTACGTGTGTGATTACGTGTCTGCCTTCTAGCCACGCGAACAAATGTTCATCATCGTGCAATCTTTGTTTTTTGATAATGAAACAACGAAAGCTCGAAACAGTGTAATTGTGTATGGCTATTAACGGATTTTATGGTTAGAATGTTTACTTCTCTGTGTGTACTTCGATATGTTATGCTCATTTTTCAATGTGTACATGGTTGCATGTGAGAGGTCAAAGTGTTTACTCCCTTTTAGAATATGATAAGATAAAATAAAAGGTATTTAAAGGCAGCACTGGTAATTATGTGAGTAGTATTATGCCATCGAAAATTCAGAACACGTTTAAATACCACATATACAAACATTAGAAATAGTTCAATTAATTATTGTTGTGATGCTATGTCGTGTGTATAATATCAATATATACGTTCCTTTATTAAACGGGATGTTTTATACTCTTTATGATTATTGCCATTTACGCAATATTACAGTGAGACTAGAGAGAGAACTATATTTAAACAAAAAAGACAGCCAAAAAGACTGACAACTACACATCTATCAGAATCACTTAATGACTCGCTTGCTCATACCTGCACCACGGATTGGGGCGAGTTATCGCTTGCCGTGTCTAATCACTTCAACGTCACGCTATAGAAATAGTTACTTTACTCACCGATGGAAATAACGTTATTCACCAACGTCACACTTAGACCTCAGACTCGTCAATTATTCGGGGAGTTCGTCGCCCGATGTTAGACCTTTAACTAATCCGTTATTCATTTCATTTCAGAATGAGAAACAAGATCTCTTTCTTCAAAGTTATAAAACTTAGTATTTCTCTTATTTACATCAATTTATTTTAATGTAAAAACTGATATATATATATATATATAGATATATATATATATATATATATATATATATATATATATTGCCCAATGACCTACAGTCTGTACACACATATTTTACCATTATTTCGGCTTTACATTGTTCAAATCATATTGCATTTAACAGTGTTCAAATTATATTTTAACCTGATTAGAAAATAATGTAATTGTGTGGTAGATAAAGCTTTTGAAATAGTTCATGTCTATAATTAAAAGCAGACTGCGTATTTAAACTTGTGTATACGTACTGTTAAGTTGAAAAGTACTGTTAAGTTGAAAGCCACATAAACAAGAATTCAAGCACACACGTTTTAGAGGCTTGTAAGAATTAATTTGAAATATAAATCATTATTGTCTGTCGTAAGCTTAAGATAAGGATGAATCAGAGTAGTAATATTGCAGCAAATAAGTTATAATATTAAAAAATAAGCGGTAGCCTATTTTTTAATATTATAACTTATTGTTTTTACTTTAAATTGTGTGTCATATATTATAAATTTTTCCGCTGAATTCATCTGCAAAAACATTCCCAACAATGCGTCTACATTTCCAATTAAAAAGGAAAAGTCAAATGTGCATAGAAAAATCCCATAGCATATCATAAAGGCCTCCGAACAAGTTCCTAGAGTTTTGACTTTTCTCAGAATCATGTTTTGACCAATATCACTTTATATTGCCATTACAGTTTTCTAATACTTTTCTAAAGTTTTCTTTGCATGGATTTACACATGGGTATTGTATGCTTTTCATCTGACAATCGACTCTAAAGACGAGGATGTCTATGTAGTTACTTGGATTTCTCCCAGAATGCTCTGATTGTATCATTTTCACACGGCAGTGTGTGAATAATATCCTTACGGTCAACATTTACCAACTCGTGACCAATAATTGGGCTTGTTAATTCAGTTTTCTATCCAAACTAGATGCGTTTTTTTTGCATTAGAATTGACTCGTTCCATGCAATTTTTGAACATCAAGTAATCAAAATGTGTTCTAGTAGAAAAAAAAGTTATTCAAAATATGTGTGGTCATCAATTGTGTTGGATAACGCCCCTCATTAGCTTTGAATCACTATAACATTTATTAAAAAAATGTGTTTTGTGTACACAAAAAATGTAGCATACAGCACAAGGAATCTAAAACTATAGATATATGTAAAAAGGTTCAAGATATACAAGGGTTTAGCAGCTATAACTGACAAAAATTCCTGTTGAGTAAAGCTTGTCATGCCGTTTAACTCGTCATATTTTTTTAAATTATTGATATAATTAGTGATGGAAAAAAAGAAAGATAAAACTCGATGAGCTGATTCAAAATATCTTAGTGTTAAAAAAAGTCAGGTTATATAAACCGAGCGGTGTGATTTTTAGCAGAAAAAAGTGATAATTGACTTTTTAAGCTAAATTCTTCAGGAAATAAGGCTAAATTGAAGCTACACTTTTATAAGAAAAAAAAAACAAAGCAATATCATATTGAAAACTCTCTTTATTATTGATGAAAATGAATAAACATTGGCTCTATTCAATATATTAATTGGTAAGTATGTTGAAGATGTTAACTTCTGATCCTTCTGTACAATAGAGGCGCGTCTCAGAACTTTCGATTCTTTTGTACATCAGACGCGCCTCTGCAAAATTTCGATTCTTTTGTACACCAGTGACGCGGTCGTAAACTTTCGATTTTTTGTACACGAAAGTTGCGTCAATAAACTTTCGATTAATTGTGCACGAGCGGTTCGTCCGTAAACCTTTGATTCTTTTTTACACCAGGGGCGCGTCCAGAAAAAGTTCGATTATTTTGTACACTAGAAGCGCCACCGTAAACTTAAAACTATTTGTACACCAGACGTGCGTCCGTAAACTTTCGATTCTTTCTTACACTAGAAGCGCGTCCGTAACCTTTTATTTATTTTGTACACATAAGGCGCATCCATACATTTTCGATTTAACTTTGGATTATGTTGTACAACCGAGGCACGTCTTTGATCTTTTCATTCTTTTGTACACTAGAGGCGTAGTTGTAAACTTTGGATTGTTTTGTACACCAGAGGCGCATCCATAAACTTTCGATATCGTTGTACACGAGAGGCACGTTCGGAAACTTTCGATTTTTCATACACTACAGGCGACTCTGTAAACTTTCAATTATTTTGTATACGAGAGGTGTCGTCGTATACTTTGGATTATTTTGTACACCAAACGTGTGTTAGTAGACTTTTGATTTTATTTAAACTAGGAGCGCGTCCGGAAGCTTTCGATTCCTTTGCACACCAGAGGCGCGAACTTAAACTTTCGATTATTTTGTACACCAAACGTGTGTCCGTAAACTTTTGATTTTATTTAAACTATGAGCGCGTCCGGAAGCTTTCGATTCCTTTGCACACCAGAGGCGCGAACTTAAACTTTCGATTATTTTGTACACTTGAGACACGTCCGTAAATATTGGGTTTGTTTTGTACACCAGAGGCGCAGTCGTAAACTTTCTATTTTTGTACACCAGGGGCGCGTCTATAAACTTTCGATCAATTGTACTCTAGAGATTCATCTGTAAACTTTTGATTCCTATTACACCAAAGGCGCGTCCAGAAAAAATCGATTCGTTGTACATTATAGACGTCCTTGTAAAAATTCGATTATTTGTACACCAGATGAGCGCCTGCAAACTTTAGATGTTTGTACACCAGAGGCGCGTCCGTAACCGTTCATTTATATGGTTTAATTTATTCTAAAAATAATATTTATACTAAAGTCAATAGTAATATTATTTTACTGAAATAAAAATATTACAATTTTTTCTAAAATTAAAAAATGTATTTTGGAAATACAGAATTTCTCTTGTTTGTAGTGTTTCTATGAACTGAAAATTGATTGTGAAATAATTGACTTATTATTTAGAAAGCTTTCTTTGAATTTTTGAAACATAATTTACAATTTGTTTAACTTACTTGAAAGGCAGAAATGAAAATGTATTCTTATTATCCTGAAACGTATTCAGCACTTATTCTGAAAATCAGAGATTTTCTGAATTTATTACTACTTCAATTTGAAATATTAAACATTTGTGTCTTATTTTACTTTATTCTGACAATTACAACTCTTGAATTAAAATGTATACTAAATTCAATAATAATTCATTTCTATCCATTTTAAAATAATTATAAATTATGTGAACTTATTTGAAACTCAGAAATTGAAATTTATAATTATTATTCTGAAACTTATTCTACAAATCCAAGATTTTTCTGAATTTGTTAATTTTTGCATTAAACATTGTCAACATATTCTTATGTTATTTTAGCTTGATCTAAAAATTACAATCTCATAATTTTGAAAAATATAGAAAATCAGTTAATTTGAATTGTAATATAGAAGTATAATTTTTAAATAAACCGACATTATAACACATACCTTATGATAGAAATTGTATTTTATTATTTAAAAAATATCATGCTTAAACAGAAGAAACATTTTTGATAATTCTTAACTTACTAATAATTGAATCTATGATAATTAAAAAGAAGAAGATGAAATGTTATTTAAAAGTAGCGCAAAATAATTACAAGAAGAAAAATTAAATAATAATAAGACACTTGTTAGGAATTTTAAAGGGCTAAAAGGGAAGGTATCAGTTCTTAGACCCCCATTATTTATTTTGCTTGTTAACTTATATTTAATAACTCAACTTATTTAAGTAAAACTCTAAATTAATTAATTGAATAGTGTATTCTGTGATGGTGTCACTATTATCAGTACTGAATAATGTAGTATGGTTGTCCAGAAAAAAAATTATTGATAATATTCCAAAAATATTTTTAAAATAAATTATATAAGTAAATATATGTTTATTGTTTGTATATGTATTAGTTCTAAATAACTTCATTTTAAAACTTTATCTCTTAGTTTATATCTAAAGTATAGTCAGTCGGGGGTTTGTCTCTATGGTCAGTAGTGAATCATTTAGTGGGGTTGTTTAGCATATGTTTTAAACTCTAATTATGTACTTTTATTTTTTATAAACTAAAAATGTGCAGTTATTTTTGATTGCAAAACAAAATTATAAAAACTTCGTTTGTAAAATGTATTTAATGATTGGGGTATAGTCATGTTTGCTTTAAATTTATTACCAGTACTAAATCATTTAGTAAGGCTATCCAGAAAATGCAATTTTTTCATTTGATTATATTTTATTACTAATGTTCTGATTTCAAAATATACAAGTGAAGGTGTTACTGTTGCTAACTTTATGTTTACAGTTAGATTCAAATGTCTTACAGTATTTGTTGTGGCGTTGTTTCTATCGGCAGTACTCCCTCATGTAGTAGAGCCGTCAAGAAAATGCAATGTTTTCATTTGATTATATTTTATTACTAATGTTCTGATTTCGAAATATACAAGTGAGGGTGTTACTGTTGCTAACTTCATGTTTACAGTTAGATTCAAATGTCTTACAGTATTTGTTGTGACGTTGTTTCTATCGGCAGTACTCCCTCATGTAAGAGAGACGTCAAGAAAATGCAATGTTTTCATTTGATTATATTTTATTACTAATGTTCTGATTTCAAAATATACAAGTGAAAGTGTTACTGTTGCTAACTTCATGTTTACAGTTAGATTCAAATGTCTTACAGTATTTGTTGTGACGTTGTTTCTATCGGCAGTACTGCATCATGTAGTAGAGCCGTCAAGAAAATGCAATGTTTTCATTTGATTATATTTTATTACTAATGTTCTGATTTCGAAATATACAAGTGAGGGTGTTACTGTTGCAAACTTTATGTTTACAGTTAGATTCAAATGTCTTACAGTATTTGTTGTGGCGTTGTTTCTATCGGCAGTACTCTCTCATGTAGTAGAGCCGTCAAGAAAATGCAATGTTTTCATTTGATTATATTTTATTACTAATGTTCTGATTTCGAAATATACAAGTGAGGGTGTTACTGTTGCTAACTTCATGTTTACAGTTAGATTCAAATGTCTTACAGTATTTGTTGTGACGTTGTTTCTATCGGCAGTACTGCCTCATGTAGTAGAGCCGTAAAGAAAATGCAATGTTTTCATTTGATTATATTTTATTACTAATGTTCTGATTTCGAAATATGCAAGTGAGGGGGTTACTGTTGGTAACTTCATGTTTACAGTTAGATTCATATTTCTTACAGTATTTAAGGTTAAATTCAAATTTATTACAGTATAATTTGTTGTGACTTTGTTTCTATCGGCAGTACTGCCTCATGTAGTAAAGCCGTCCAGAAAATGCAAATGTGTTAAATAAGTGTAGTAAATATACTGATTTTTAATTAAATTAGAATAATGCAGTTAGTTAGAATTTCTTTATTATTGCTTTTACGACAATAAGAAGGGTAAGTTTGAAGGTTGTTTATAGCGCATATGAAGTAATAAATGCAAGTCTAGTTTACTAATGAATTAGATTCTTTCATTATTATGATGTCATAATAATTATTGGTTCAACTCAATTTCCAATTGTTACTAATATTCCAGCCAGCTCAAAGTCTTGGTGACTCAAAGTGAACCTTGTCACTGATATTTTGTTGGTCTTGTTATTTGTTCTCTTTTAAAATTATAATTAAAAAATACATTGTATTCTCAAACTGCAATGCTTTACAAAAGTGGGCAATACTGAACAATGTGGATTCATGCGTATTAATGTTTTAATATAAACCTGGAAAAGTACAGGACAAGTTGAATCAACTTTTAAAATCTTGAAGCTGGAATTGAGGTTAGAAGAATTAATGTAAAGAAAGTAATGAAGAATACTCCATTGGGTGATTTATTAAATAAAGTTGAATTGACTTAAATCATCATTCAAACCGTGAAGAATCCATGAGTAATTGCTCTTTACCATATCACCTCGAGTGGAGTTAATTTTGTTGTTGACTTTTTTAAGCTATAGAATCTGCCTGTAATAAGCAATGTATAGATACTGCGTAGGTCAGGCATTTGTTTTTAGTTACAAGCTAAGAACATCTGTTTATTTGATTATTTTGATTGAAAGAATCATGTCAAACTTTGCCAAAGTGGACTCACATAACATTCTTCGTAATAGTTAACTGTCTCTAATTGTAAGCACACTTTTATTTCAACTTCTATTTTTTTAGTTTCTTAATTGTAGTAATTGTTGCATTTCTTTCAATTGACAAATTCATTTAAAAACATTTTCAAAATTAAAAAAAAATGTCAAAGTTTATTTCAAAGAGAAAATTTAAACATTTAGTGATAACGTGATCAAATGATAAAAGTTTAATGATCAAGTCGCTAAATAGTTGAGTCATTAAATCAGGTCACACATCAGTTAGTCGAATTTGTTAAGTTGCCTAAATCATCACATTTTTTGTTTACTTGAGGTGATTATTCAGAAGAACTCTACTGTATAATTAAATAAGAAATTATTTAGGGTGTTTCATGTAATTCTTGTGTTAACTAAAATACAAATATCCAAACATAACCATTGCATATATCTCCTACTTTAGCAGTCCTGTGATTATATGTGATTTTGTTATTGCCGATTTAATTCTTCAAATCTTAATTCCAGCTTCACTATTTTAAATATTAATTCCACCTGTTCCGTATTTAACAAGGTTTACAGTTAGATTCAAATTTCTTACAGTATTGGTTGTGACGTTGTTTCTATTGGCAGTACTGCATCATGTAGTAGAGCCGTCAAGAAAATGCAATGTTTTCATTTGATTATATTTTATTACTAATGTTCTGATTTCAAAATATACAAGTGAAGGTGTTACTGTTGCTAACTTCATGTTTACAGTTAGATTCCTATTTCTTACAGTATTTAAGGTTAAATTCAAATTTATTACAGTATAATTGGCTGTGACTCATTCTTCAGTCTAGTATAGTAACATCTATAAGGTTTCTTGTTCTCAGAAACTGACATCAAATTACAGCATGACCTTTGATCTTTTATTATATATGTATATATATATATATATATATATATATATATATGATTATTTTTATAGTCTAAAGACATGTAGAAAATCTGCGAGATTGGTATGTCGATGTTATTAATCAACAGCTGTTATAAACTGAGATCTCATCAAGCAGAGGAAATATCCGATTTGGATTACTATCCTGTTGATATTTACCCTTCCAAAATTATATATATATATATATATATATATATATATATATATATATATATATATATATATACAATCAATCTATATATCCATATAATGTAAGAATTTGTCTTTAGTCTGTTTATTTATTCAAAAGCCCTTTCTAGGTATTAGACATGGTCTCTAATAACAATAAAGATTCTAAAATAACAATAACCAGGTTATTTTCATGAAGATAGTTTATTATAATCGAAAAGGTCTGACAGGTATCAAACATAAAAACGAAATACGACATTTCCTCTGTGTTTTTTTTAGATTTATAACTTGGTAATTGTAAAGATTATTAACAATTAAAAAATATTAAGAATAGAAATGTGTATAAGGGTTACAAGTGTCTGAAGACGTCATCATTAATTTCTGGGAAATGTCTGATTTTCGTCTGGCAATTGTTATTCACTTAATGTCACTTCACTTACTCTCTCTCTCTACTCCCATCAATAATGTGTATATCCATCGGTCCAACAGCTAACGTTTTTCTAATGATAATAATTGCCAAAAAGAACCATTAGTCTTTTTGATGTGACAGTTATGTATGAAACCTTTTGTCCAAAAGAGATTTCGAAAGATATTATCTGAAGTCGTTACTGAACTTATACACGATCGTTAATGCTTTTTTTCTTTTAGATCCAATAACAACGTTAAATTTCATGTATACAAGTATGTATTGCCGTTAGGCAAAAGAAAACTATCGATTGTACAACTATCGTTCGAATTAAATAAATCACAGAAGGAAAAACAGATCGATTTTATCTTACGGAATGAGAAATATTAAATTGAGCAAATTCCAAACACATCTGTCTTTTTCCGCAGTTCTAGAATTTGTAAACATTTATTCTCGAATATACAAACACATACACACACACGCACAGACACACACACACACACTCACACACACACACACACATATATATATATATATATATATATATATACAGTATCTACAATAAGTGAGTACACCCAACGAATCTTTTACTTTTTACTTCATAGAACTTTAATTTTTCGTAGGATTTAAATGAAACTCGGTGTGAACATAGCCATGTAGTGGTTTAATAGCTTTATAAACTATGAAGGAACAAATATCTTGTCAATGCAAAAGAATTGAACAAAAACATTTGGAACAAGTAACAAAAAGTGAGTACACATGAGCATTTTAAACAAATAATCTTATTTTTAATACGTTGTATGACCTCCATTGTTATCAATAACAGCAGACAACCTCCTAGGCATTGATTCGACTAGTTTATGACATGTGTCCGCCGGAATTGCGTTCCATTCACATTTGATGACCTACTTCAGTTCGTTATTATTTCTCGGATATTTCCCTTCAATTTTCCGTTTCAGATGCTCCCACAAATGCTCTATTAGGTTCAAATGAGGTGACATACTCGACAATGGTAAGGTATTAACCCGTTTACTGTCTAAGAACGCCTTAGTAGCCCGAGATGTGTGCTTAGGGTCGTTATCTTGCTGGAAAACTCCACGTCTGCCAACACTTGTTAGACTTGGTAACATTTTTTCCTCCAATATCTGGCAGTAGAGTTTGGAATCCATTTTTCCTTCGATGAAAGCAAGTCGTCCAACTCCTTTGGCACTCATACACCCCCAAACCATTAAGCTCCCACTTCCATGCTTTACAGTTGGCACGACACACTTATCTTTGTAAGCTTCCCCTTTTCGTCGCCACACACGCTTAACGCCATCTAATCCAAATAGATTTATTTTTGTCTCATCAGACCAAAGGATTTTGTGCCAAAACTGCATGTCTTTGTCTTTATGTTCATTAGCAAATTCATAGCGCTTCTTTTTGTGAGAAGTTTTAAGAAGAGGCTTCCCCCGAGGCATGCAGCCTTTAAACCCATCTTCATGGAGAATGTTGCGCACTGTCTGAGCACTCACAGTTACGTTTAAATTGTGCAAAATTTCTTCTGCGATGCTAGCAGCACTCCGACGTCTGTGTCCCTCTATTAGTTGTTTGATGCGCCTCTTAGTTCGATCAGAAAACTTATTTGGTCGACCGGGACGGCGGCCATTTTTGACGGTTCTAGCTTTTTTGTACCGTTGAACAACTATTGCTACCATATTTCGGCTGATATTTACATTGTCACTAATTTCCTTATATGAATGACCACTCTTGAATAAATTAACAATAGTTTCACGAGTTTTTTCATCTAAATCATTGTCATGAGGAGCAATTTCCAAGAATAAACGGACAATTGAAGGAAAAAATCCGAGAAATAATAACGAACTGAAGTAGGTCATCAAATGTGAATGGAACGCAATTCCGGCGGACACATGTCATAAACTAGTCGAATCAATGGCTAGGAGGTTGTCTGCTGTTATTGATAACAATGGAGGTCATACAAAGTATTAAAAATAAGATTATTTGTTTAAAATGCTCATGTGTACTCACTTTTTGTTACTTGTTCCAAATGTTTTTGTTCAATTCTTTTGCATTGACAAGATATTTGTTCCTTCATAGTTTATAAAGCTATTAAACCACTACATGGCTATGTTCACACCGAGTTTCATTTAAATCCTACGAAAAATTAAAGTTCTATGAAGTAAAAAGTAAAAGATTCGTTGGGTGTACTCACTTATTGTAGATACTGTATATTGTGAAAACAGAGGTGACGATACACACGCGGACAGAAGGGGTGGAGCGGAAGGTTAAACCTGATGACTTCGTACTTTTTATACGAGTAGAGAAGGCAGTCGATTGTTATAAATTATTTCTCACTACTAGAGAGCGGCATTTACATTGGGACCTGCTCTCAGTCACACCTCTGTTAATCTGTTCCGATATTATCTCTTTATTTTGTTACCAAGCTTACAGCTACCCCCAAACATAATTTGTCATTAGTTACAATTGTTAATTGATTCCCCGATTTCGGTGGGAAGTCGCGAATCGGCAGTATTTCGTAAGACTACACACTTGACTAATTGTTACTGAACTTCTACTATTCATCCTTTTCTACCAGTCAAAAGATTTTTCCGACATATTGCGAAATAGTCTGCAACAGTTTGAAGTCGGCTGGACCTTTTTTGGTTGTTGTCTGATTACTGTATTTTTATAGGTTTTTTTTCAAAGAATTACCGTTACATATATTTGTCACCCTCTCAGGTGAAATGGCGGCAAATATCGATAGAGTACGCAACAAAATTTCAGTTATCAAGGATATGGTCCAGACGAAACTTGCAAGTTTACGTGCTGGAAGAACCTCTTCAATTACATTTTCGGTGTTCGAGGAACAGATCATTACCTATCTGGTGGAGATTGAGTCTCACATTAGCCATATCAGACTTCACGACCCCTCATCATGTGGAGAGATAGAGAGTGTCTGCGCAACATGCAGGGTTTTTTAGTCTGTCAATCAACTTCGTATAACTCACCCCCTCCAATTCTGATAACGCGTTTATCCTTCCTCCACGCTCTCGACCATCTGACTTCTTTCTTCACAGGACACCTTCTTTCTTTGTAGTGGTCTCCTCTCAGGTTCACATAACAGCGCCTACCTTTAGTGGTAAAGAAATGGAGAGGACATAATGAGCTTTCGTGGCTTTCTCTCTCGATTTGAGAATTGTGTTGCAGGAATGGCGAACGACGTTGAAAGACTAAACTTTCTCACTGTTTCTGTTACTGGCAGACCTCTTCTGCTCATCAAACACTTGAGTGTATGCGACTTGAACTATCAAACTATGGTAGACATCCTTAAGTCGGAGTATTTGGATGGAGAAGAAATCACTCACGGAAACCAGGAGGTTTTACCCCTCGTAAAGATACATCCTTCCTTACCTCGATCGACGCCACAGGAATATTCATCCTGTCATGCGCGTCTCCTTCTCTTGAGGAAACAAGACCATACATGTTAACTGCCTGCTGTTGTTTCAAAAGAAGCTCTACGACCCCTGCATATCCGTGATTCTGAGAGTCGAGAGTATGAGCTTTCACTCACCACATTCCGGGGACAACATAGTAAGTGCTATCGAGAGATTTCGATGAAGACCGGGCTGGGAATAGGACAAATATTGCTACTCCCCATTCTAATGCACGAGAATTTGGATCTTTTATCACGCTTTTAACATCTAGATGACCTGTTGGACAGTTTCTGAGGAATGGAATATACACTAGCCGGAGACTTTTCGAAGGGGCACAAACCGAATTAAGATTCAAGGTATTCTTGGACTGGATGTTATCCAACATTTGACACCCCTTCAAATTGTGGCCTGCGCTCGGGACAGACCATTTCAGTGCAATCCAGGCTCATTTCCCTTGAAATCGTTTTTGTGCTTTGCGTTGGAGTCTCAATCCACTTATACAGATCCATTAGGAGATTTTTTCCCGAACAGCCAGGTGTAGAGGGATTGGAACTCATGTTCAGCATGGAATCGCTGGGGCTTCCTGAGGAGGAATCTCATGCTGAAATAAACCAGGAGAAAGTGAAATACTTTCAGGAGTACATTATTCTATAGGACAACACATATCATGTGGAACTACCTTGGCATATGAATAAATTATCACGTGTTCGTTCCAACACGCGCTCTCTCTCAACATCTTGGACCGGGTGGTTAAGAAATTAACGAAAGAGGGTGTGTATATGATATAACTCACGGTTTTTAATGTTTTCTTTTGTTTATTTTTTTTACTAAAACATGGTTAAAGTAAAACGGAAATAAGGTCATTATTTGTAACGCCGAAATTTATTTCACTGTAATGGAAATATACAACTTTTCCTAAAGATTATGGGTTAATTAAAATAGTCAGCGTCCCTGTCTTTCAATTTATTTAATATTCATGTTAAGAGGGGGCGAGCAATTTATTAAGAAGTGAGAGAAAACTTTAAATTAAAAAAAATACTATTTAAACAGAAAGTCTAATTTTATTGGTTTGTATTTTAAGTAAAATACGTTTTTATCTCAGATTTTATATTTATATATTTTGCAATTTTATTCTGTACATAAATCATGAAGCAATAAAAAAAGAAAATGTATCGTCGCTAGAAAAGGGAATAGAGACGGGTGATGATGGCGACACCAAATTTTATTTTTTTAATTATTTTTAAAGGAGTCCCCTCCTTTGGAAGAGAAAGAGGGAGAAAGAGAGGGAGAGAAAGGGAGAGAGAGACCAATCAATTCCCCTTTTCTGTGAACACAGTGTATCTTTTTAGCTATCTTCATCTAAATTATATCCCTTGATATTTTAAGAATGATTTTTCGTATATTATTCAATTGTTTATTAAATTACTTACATTAATAACTGTTTATTTGCACAAAATTATTGTAGATACACGGGAAAAATAAAATTATATAATCACAAATGAATAAGAACTAACATTAATCAATTATAGACAGTCAAAAAAGAAGTTATGCAAATTAGACAGATATATGAATGCCTATATAAGTTGTTTTAGTACGATATATACTGTATTCGATAGAATATTGTTGTGTTATTGATTAAAATAACATCAACCCCGTTTGATAGTAATATAAGAGTGATAAACAACAAAACTTTCGCAATTATTAATATATATATATATATATATATATATATATATATATATATATATATATATTAAGTTAAAGTCACTCCTGCATAAACTGTCAAAGATAATACTGTGTTGAATGGTGGATTTAATATATGAACATTTCAAACAGGTTAACCGACACCTACTATTGTTAGAATTAGTCATGTGACGTGGCCATGAGCATTAATTTGTTAAAAATATTTCAAATCAGTAAACAGCTAGAGCAAGACACTGAATAATCTAAAATTGAAGATTCTAAGTATATCTCATATTTAGTTAGAGAATGTATCCATAGTGATTGCTAAGTTAAAATAAAGTATAATTTAAACGACTATAAAACATCATGTTTGTATGCAAGCACTCATTGCATCGTTCTTGTTCACAGCCTGCAGGACAAACTCCACAAAGGAACAAATTAAGAAGCCGCTTTCACATACAATCAAAGCAGAGACAACTTGCCGAAAAACTACTTGTCCAAGATCTAGATTAGATGTGTCAACACCAGAATGTTGCGGATTATTAAATACAGCGCGCGGGGAAGAATACATTTATGCTGAGTAACACGTTATATGACACAGAGTTACTTCCCCTGATCATATCACAAAAACGTGCATTTCTAGTAATATCGTATTCAGGAAATTGTATTTTATCTTGATATTTTAATGAATCCCAAGACAGATGGTAAGAAAGACACATACACCACATATATTTTATAGATTATCGGACCTACTTTTGTTCTGGCCAAGGTCCTGCAAGGAGGACGAAGTGAAAAGTATGATTGTAGTTATATTTTTCTTTTCGTATATATTCATATATTGTTTCTTTACAACGAAATGTATGGGAACTCTTCGGAGTTATGCTATCAAAATAGAGAATGTATGTAGATAATCACGCAGATAGATAGGCACCTGTGTAGACATGTCCTACATTATTAATATACTAGAAGGCCCCATATAATTTTTATGCTAATTAGTAAAAAGTAGACTTAAATTGTGTTTGAATCCAGAATGCTTTGGGAGGGGGACTAGATTAAAGGAATGTATAGGAGTAGTAATTTGGTATATGAACATATACATTTTAGAACAAAAGAAGATTATGGAGCACATTCAAATATAGCAGCAATTTATATGTGATGCGAAAAGATCACATATACAACAACTATTTTTCAAATATTTATATTGTGTTTTATTTCTTCGAATCAATCATCCCGATTGAGTGTTGAAATAAAGACGAAACGTTGATGAGTACATGAATAATATTAGTTTTATTTTTAATTTTCCATCACGTTGGAATATTATTTCAATGTTTCGATCATATATATATATATATATATATATATATATATATATATATATATTTATATTCATTATTATATACATATATGTATAACATAAAGTTTACGATTAAAGGAAATCGATGAAGTTTTGATGCAATAAGCGTGTAGAAGTATCCAACACAAATTCGTAATTAACGATTAAAAACTTAATCCTATAAATATTAAACGATTCTTATTTAAATTAAATATCATCCACTCAGACACGTCTTCATGTCTGGAAATATTCTACAATACAGTGTGTGCACACCTCTTTGGCAGCTCAAACACACTCCTACTTTTTATATAAGGGTGTGACCATCTGTGGTATTTCATTTTTATACGTTCTACTGGTGGGGATTAATCCCGATCGCATGTCTTTGATTCAGTAATTGTTACTCTTTGTACTGAAGCTATTTCTTTCAATAACAGGCACAGCCCAACCCACAAGAATTTCACAATACACTGCAATCCATGTTTATTTTCTTATTAATTACTATTTAAGAATAGCATTAGATATAATGCAAAGCCATCTGTAAAAACAAATTGAACAATCTTGGATAATAGTGTTTATAAACACCAAAGTGTAAATGTACTTGTGGCCTCACGTCAATAGCCTAACGGTTACGAGCGTCAGTGTTTTAAGAAACAGTGCCATTTCGATTACGGTTTAAAACGTTTACCTGCATATATACACTGAATTGCTGTGATACAGTGTTGCATCCCTTGGATTACTATATATATTACATATAAATAAACAAATATATATCTAGAGAGAGAGGGAGAGAGAGAGAGAGTAAGAGAGAGAGAGAGAGACAGACAGACTGACAGAAAGAGAGAGAAGGGGAGAAAGCGAGAGAGAGAGTAAGAGAGAGAGAGACAGACAGACTGACAGAAAGAGAGAGAAAAGGAGAAAGCGAGAGAGAAAGGGAGATGCAGGAAAATATACGTGCATATGCTTCTTATTTTTATGAACCAACATTTCAAGGTAAACCGTTCAGTGATTGCTAACATTTAGCAAAACAAAGCACATATAATAAACAATATGAATGATGGAATTTAGCTTAATATTGTTTGTATATATATATATATATATATATATATATATATATATATATATATATATATATATATACACGAATACATAGATTATTGCGATCGATAACATTTTTTAAATAAAATTCCAAATAAAAACTAAAGAGCATATACAAAGGTATTTCGTTTTTACAGCTGTTAGTGAGCAGCATTTATTTTATATATATATATATATATATATATATATATATATATATATATATATATATATATATATATATATATAAAGTAAACTTGATTTATCCTGTACTTTCGGCGAGGGTAAGCAAATAACCACTCTATTCTTTTTATTTACTCGAGCGTGTTTCAAATAAAGTCATGACTATTTTCAACATCTAACAAACAATTTAGACCGCAATTTCAGACTCTCACAATAGCATTCTCTATACAGACGGTAGCAAAAATATTTTCCCATAATGTGTATCTACTGTTACTCTCCCACTGAACACCGGTAAATAAATTACATTGGGTAATTTATCGTATCATCACCGTAAATGTTGCGTTTCATTCTTCGAATAAGACTCCTGAAGCAATTAATAACCGCTTCCTGACATTCCTTTAAAATTACAGAATATCAAGTTACATATACTTATTTATTGTCAGTCCTTACTTATAACTATTAAACAAACCCTTCAACGTATGCCAGAAGTTCCGGTTTACATTAACGAACTGAATCAATTCTTTCGTACATTGATTCAAAATGGCACCTTGTACTTATCAATCTCCTCGTTAAAATTCATTTCAGTTACGATTTTTTGTTACACGTATACTTTCGTCTCATCATTAATACGTATACTATGTAAACACTTTGGCAATTGCATCCATAACATAATTTAAAACAACTCACAGGGTAAAACGAACACATATGAACGGTTAAACTCATCCTATTGCCCATAGAAACTTATAGACACCCGTAATAGCTTTTTTCACGACGCTGGCCAGTAATAAAAAAACACAGAAAACAGTTAAGCTTTTTCAAGTTTGACCATCTAAACTAATCCAACATTATACAAACAATCGAAAAACCTCAAAATATAGTATTATTTTTTTAATATGATTTGTTCCTCTATACTTCTCGAAAACTTCGATATTTTGGGTGATTTATATTTTAATTAATTCCTTATATTTTCTTTTTTTCTTTTCATTTTCAGATTTACTTATTAGAATAATAAAAATAAGTTATTCTCATAGTGAAAAAGAAATCTTTAAAGACTGCGGCAAGTTTTACTTTTATCTCCACTAAGTGGATTTGGGACACACCTTTAAAAAACTCTATCTCTTCATTTCTTCATTTACTTTTGCAATAAACAAAAAGGTTAATTTAATTCAGTTTATTTTTACTTATTCATTTTACCTTTACAAGATATACTTTACTTTATAGTGTCGTATGTGTTACTTAATCTCTACTCTTCTCTGTCAGTAAAGTACTTAACTTATTCTTTTCTCTCCTCTGTCAGTGAAGAAGAAATCCTTCAAGACTGCGGCAATTTTTTTCTGTAGGAGATGGATTTTTAACACATTAAAAACACTATTGTTTTTATTGTTGGTAAATTCAGCTTACTACATAATAGAGCACTCCGGATTGGGATAACAATTGTATCAGTCTAGAAGGAGTTTTCCTACATTTAATTTCGAAACATTCAATAATACTTTTGATCACATTTACTTTGGGGGGTGAAGAAAGGGTATTCATTTTTATAAATAACCTACTACTTACAATTGTAGTGGGGGTTAGGGGCGCGTCACACGAAACATAGAAACATCTATTTTGTTTGATTCAAAACATTGATTAATCCTATTTTAATCACCTACATAACTTACAGGTATTTATGCAGTTTACGGAGCGGGCGTACTTGCTTCCAAGCGAGGATACAGTTAGACAAAAGGTTGTTTTTTAATATGGGGAAAAATCCATCGCCTCAAATAAGGGCACTCCGGATTCGGACAAAAATTTAAATTGCTGCAATCTAGAAGGATTGCTCTAATTAACCATGACTAAAGTGTGATTACTCTACGTATTGCATTAATTCTTTTAACTGCTGTTTTACATTAACATATGAGGTGTCTGTGTTCGATCTGGGCAATCATGAGCACCAAATAATTCAATAGTTACAGATTTGGAAAGGCATTTTAGTTATTCGACTTTCCCGAGCTACGTTTCAGCTAGTAAGACATATAATGAATTATGACAATAAGAAATGATGACTTTCATCAGAATTTTGTTTTCGCATCAGATATTTTGTAGGTGTTATAGAAAATAGATACATTCAAAATACATGTCCTAAAAAGTTCAAAATTTAAGTCAACACAGAATTAAAGTACGAGAAACGTACTCAAACAAATACGTGTGTAAACACCATCAATCATTAAACTGAATTCACATCAAAATAGGTGAACGCTTACCGATTCAATGTGTTTCTGGGAACCGAGTTCGCGCCCTATGACCATCTGAGATGTTTACGTCTCTGAGCTGATGAGAGTCATAAGTTTGAAACGACGTCGTGCGTATGTAAATATTATAAAATAATTTTATATTATATATATATATATATATATTATATATATATATATATATATATTCCTGCCTGCTCTGTTCTTTTATTTGTTTCTTACCTATTCTCCCCTTCTCAATTATAGTATTCAGTGGTAGTTTTCAAACGAGTCTGTTGATATGAGAAGAAACGTTTGTTTTAAACAGGCTTTTTGTCATTCTGACATATTCCTGCTAGCTGTGATGAAGTCGGCGTTAATGGCGCCTATCTGTCATTCACAGACAATTGATTTGACATTGCATTTTTGTTGAAGTGGAAGCTATGTTAAATTATGTAAGAACGAGTTTGTACGTACATTGGCACAAACATACCATAGAACACAAAAGGTTAACAGCTTTTAGTTTTATTCACATTGTTCCATGTAACTTTTGATGAGTTTTCGGAGAAATACGCGTAAAACGGGCGAATCAGGAGAACGGCATCTGTATTGTTCTGATGAAATGCCCTCCAAAAGATTTTACAAAGTTGGCAGACTGTAAAAAACAATGGTTACCGAACAAAAAACATTTTACAAAGCGGACCACATCTCCACAAGAAACAATGTGTGGGCAAACAAAGTTAAAAATAAGGTTTTATTTGGTAGTTATTCAATAGTCCTTCTGTCCGTCAATCCAACAACATCTGTCCGTCGATCAATCTGTCCACCTACATCACTCAAGCTACCTTCGTCCGTCTGTCTGTCCAGCTACATCCGTCTGTCCATCCATCTGTTCAGTTATGTCCATTCATCCAATCAGCTACGCCCCTCCGTCCGTCCGTCCGTTAATCAAGCTACGTCCGTCCGTCCAGCTACGGCCGTCTGTTCGGCCAACTACGTCCGTCTGTCTGTCCGTCCGTCCGTCAATCAAGCTATGTCCGTCCGTCCGTCCGTCAAGCTACGTATGTCCGTCCATCTGTTTAACTACGTCCGTCAGTCCGTCAAGCTTCGTCTTTTTTCATGTTTGTTGTTAATTTTGTTTTTTCTCTTTTGGCGCAAATTTTCATGTTTTTATGTTTCTTTGTTTTTAGCATTTCTTGTTTTTTCATGCTTTTTCTCAATTTGGTTTGTGGTTTATTGGTGCTTGTTGGTAATTTCAAACAGGACGCCGGATAGAGATGCAGCCACATCTGGACCCGTCAGACGATTATCTGTCGAAGTGTTGAAGTACTGTAGTATCTGTTCGATTGTCATTGTACCATCCTTTCAGGCATTACCCCTTCTGTTTTGAGAGGTGCTGAGTTAGTGTAGTATCTATTCTGTTGTCATAATACCATTCTCCCAGGCATTCCATCCTTCTTTTTTTGAGAATCTGGATTTAGTGTAGTATCTGTTCTGTTGTTATGATACCATTTTCCCAGGAATTACCATGTCCTATTTGAAAGGTGAGGAGGTAATATAATATCTGTTCTTCTTCCAACTACCAAAAATATGCGACCGAGGTCTTGTGCAGTAAAACCGCCTTTATGGAATAAGTTGTTAGGGTGCTTGTGCAGTATTGCGCTCCTTAGAGAATACGTTTACTTTTTTCTTATTCTTCTTCATGAACAGGGACACAAAGGAAACATATGGGTTCTTAGATACGACAGGGGCGCATTAATATGAGTTCTTGTTTTTATGATAGTGATGCTACATCAATAAACTTTATTTTTTTCTCTGATACGACAAGGCCGCATTAACATGAATTATTGTTTATGATAGTGACACAACATGAACGAACATAATTTCGGTTCTTTGATACGACATTGGCGGATTAATATGAGTCCTTATGTGTGCGCACTAGGGCGGGGAGAGGTACGTATATAGTATGTGCACCGGGGCGGAGATAAGTATGTATATAGTATGCGCACCGAGGCGGGGTTAGGTACATATATAGTATGCGCACCGGAGTGGTGATAATAGTATGCGCACCGGGGTGGTGATAGGTACGTATATAGTATGCGCACCGCGGCAGAGATAGGTACGTATATAGTATGGGCACTGAGGCGGATATAGGAACCTATATAGTATGCGCACCAAAGCGGAGATAAGTACGTATATAGTATGCGCACCGGGGCGGTGATAGGTACGTATATAGCATGCGTACCGGAGTGGTGATAATAGTATGCGCACCGGGGCGGTGATAGGTACGTATATAGTATGCGCACCCCGGCAGAGATAGGTACGTATATAGTATGCACAAAGGGGACAAATAAACGTACATATACAGTAAGCGGACCGGTGCGGAGAAAAGTACGTATGTAGTAAGCGCACCGGGTAGATATAGGTGCGTATATAGTAGGTGCACTGGGGCAAATATACACACGTATATAGAAGGCACAGACTGAGGTGATACTTTTAATAGAAATATGTTATACGTTTTCCTCGGGCACCGGAAGAGGAAGGGTTGGGAAGAAGCAGCTTTCGCCGAAGGCAACAGGAAGAAGATCGCAACGGGGAGAGAGGGCGGTGAAATGGGGCGACCAGGGAAGAGAGAAACCCGGGCAACGCCAGGTAGCCCTGCTAGTACGTATATAAACTTCAGTGTGAGTATTCAATTTGTCTAGTGTTGTTTCGCTCTGTCTTTGCGAGATCAAACATCTGGTGTATAATATTCCTATAGTAGTTATGATTCCATATTTTATCGAGGAAATGTTATCATATCTATGCTAGAGTAGTATACAACTATCAATTATTTCTACGGATAAGTTACCATTGTTTGTCTTGACTTTCAATGAGTATAGTAGTCCGAACGAAAAAGTTAAATGTTTCGATTTCAAAGTTTAGTAGTTGCGAGTATGTCTACAATGCATGCACCAATGTTTTACAACCGCGATCATTTCTGTTCCTTTAGTATAGGATGCTCAACTATCAAGTATATGTTATTAGAATATACAATTATAAGCATGGGTTTTATACTAGAGATGAAGTATTTTAAATACAATTAGTGAGTGGCAGTAGCGTTTTTTTATATATTTGTCTTTAATTAGGTTAATGGTAACGTTTATGTGTTCTGCTTTATTCGTCTAGATGTACGTTAAGGTAGTTGCTTCGTAAGGTTGGTATCGACAGTGTTGTAAAACTAATTTTATGGAAGTTATATAAATATATTAAATTGTAACGTAGAGTATCTTAGGTCTAACAGTAAACGCCGCACTATACCCATACACACATCTTATCCTCTCAACACATTCTCAATTAGTGGTAACATAATTAATTTTTAAGTGACGCAATAATTCGACAATTTAGCAAACGCAGCATTAAAAGATCCTATACAGACATAAAAAAGCAAAAGCCCTAGGCGTGAGTGTCTCGCAAACAATCACGTTGAATTTTGTGAACATAATGTTTTTTAATGGAATACTTTTAAACCAAGAAATCGTAGACAAACGCATGTTTCACTAAAGTAAATTGACGAAGTTAAATATTTATATTTCTTTAAACTATTTTGATATGTAGTTATAAGGTAGTTTTAGTTGCGTCCAGTAATCTTATTAAAACTACGTGTGTGATATATTACAGAACGTAACACTTTATGTTAACAGGGCTTCAACTCTATAATCTTTTTTAAACTGTAATCAATTATATAATAAACTTTCATTAAACTCAAAGAAGGGGCGATATTCATCGGAACAACCTATGTGAAAAGTGTGGCAGAATGATCTTCGTTCACATTACGTCAACATTTCTGCATGTTGGTACTAATGAAGTGACAGGAGGCAGGAAAGGAATTCCAAAGGCTAGCGACCCGAGGAAAGAAGCTATCAGTATAAAATCTTCGGGAACCTACGACTCTTTATAGAGTAAGGAGTTGGATTTATAAGCTAGTCGCCGCTGATAGTATGAGCTGATTCTTATTAATTCGTTATTATCTTTAATATTAGTTGTTGTTGTTGTTTTAATTTTAAGACAAGTTATTTTAACTAATATTAGAATTGTTACATAAGGTGAAATGGATTCTGTGTCCGTGGCAGTGATTTGTCTCGTGAAGTAGACCTGGTGAATTAGTGTGTTTATACTCAATGTGTTCGACTGGAAGATGGGAAGACCAAAATCTTGTACAACTGCTTTGTAACCGATGTTAATAAACGTATCGTATAGTAAATTTATATATATATACACTAGACAACAAGTTCGTTTTTTATACACGATCGTCTAGATAAGACTGTAGACATAGTTTTCCTCCATCTCTTTCTCTGTAAATGGATGACGTCATATATTTTGACGTACTTCATTATGCAACGTTATACTCACTTCTTTTTTATGGATAACGGCAGAAAACTATGACGTCTACGCTGTTCGCGATTATCAAGCCTGTCTACTTTAACGATAACTGCACAAAATGTTGACATCATTCAGTGTGCACGAAGACAAACAAGGAAATCAAATTCAAATCAGTTTTACTAGTATATAGATATAAATAAGGCATAGATAATTGATCGTTTAACCTTATATTAAAGTAATAATCATTTTGTTTTACGATTAAGTCTGATGATTTCCATTGGGAATGAAACATGAACGTTTCTGTGTAGCTTATTTTCCATTTATATATGCTCACACTACAACAAAGTTCTACTCACGTATTGAGTACTGTTTAAATAAATACTGAAAAATATTTATTATAAAATAGATATGTGTTTATATATATCAAATAATAAAAATTATATATATATATATATATGTATATTTCGGCAGCAAGTCGTTTATGTAACACATGTCTAATATATATATATATATATATATATATATATATATATATATATATATATATTGTAATTATTATCTCCAGTTTCAACATAAAATGTTATAAGAAAATATAAGTTTTTATCTATTAATTTTCAGTATTTACTTGAACAGTGCTCAATACGGGAGTAAAGCTAGGTAGTAAGTTATGAAAATATATTTATGGCAATTAAGCTACACAGAGACTTCTGTGTTTCATTCTCGTAGGAAAGCATCAGGCTAACATGCATGAAGTTTGTGTTGCCGGGTGTTTTATATGTACACGTAGTGTATAGTTTAGGTAGTTAACCAATTAGATTATTTGTTATTATCGTAGCCAATCGTTGGGCTTCTGACAAAAAACGGGTCGGTCAAATTACCTTCGTATTTACTATTTCATTGTTTTGTTTTGTATAGGTGGCCCATCTCCGTTTCTTTGTTATATCGAAATAATGGATTATATAATTTTAACACCTGCTTGCTTGTATTTTTATTTTAAGTTTTAGTTTAATTTTTTTTTTCATTTATTTATTTATTTATTATTTATTGTTAACCTGAGGTGAATCGTATTATGTGTAAGCAGTTGTTTGCTATTTCACTTTTACAGTTTAAAAGATTTGAGGGGTCTTTAAAGTTTAGAATTTCAATTTTCTCATTCAGGCATAATTTACACGTGTCGTCTACATTTACTGGCCTGTCGTAGTATTTACTATTCGATTATTGGTGAGCGTCCGCTATCTTTGAGCTCCCAATCATTGTTCTCTAGTGATGATTTAAGTCGGCGTTCTTTGTTTATAAATGTGCTGCTGTGGTCGTAATATACGTAAACCCAAAGTCCAATTACCCCGTCAATCATAAAACAGATTCCTAATTCTATGTAAAGTAGGCTTATCAATAACTCTTGCAACGAAAATGAATTTAATAAATAAAGTAACATTTACAATACACCCCTAAATAGTGGGAACCATAATATCGAAATTTAAATATAAGAAACAGAACACCAATAATAACAATAACATTAAAAATAAAAGAAAAAAGCAATATAATCTGGTATATACGGTCCTTTAATCGGATGCTAAAAACAAAACTGGACACAAACTTCCTAAATCTCATTGAAAAATACTTCCTCGTAACGAGTCGAATGCATAAAATATTCAATATATATTACCTAACAATGTCCTACATGGCTGCCAAAAAGTAGAAATGATAATTAAGGCACACAATAAAAATGTACTAAACGAGAACAGTAGAGAAGAAAGAAAAAAACTAATTGTGTAAATAAGTGACCAATACAGCAAAAATAGCACTATGAAGAACAAAATATTAGCACTACAAATAGTAATAACCTAAACCCCAATAGCAATCACCCAAATAGAAGTGAAAAAGTTTGTAATGAAATGAAAAGCTGTAACTGCATAACTCGTACACTTTGCCCCCTTCAAAATAAATGCCTAACCAAAAGTATTGTTTACCAAGCCACAATATTTGCCAAGGAAAGCCCGACTAACGAGAGGTACTACATGGGTCTGACTTCACCAGATGTTAAAACCAAATATTACGATTACAGCATCACATTTAGAAACAAAGAACGCCGAATTAAAACCGCACTAGAAAACCGTTATTTGGCAGCTCAATGATAGCGGACGTTCACCAATAATATAATAAAAGAAAATACTACAGGTCAGTACATGCAGAAAGGTAGACGACCCGTGGAGAAGTTTGAAATCTTAAACATAAAACAAAAAACCTAAATATTTTAAACTGTAAGAGTGAAATAGCAAACAACTGCTTACATAGAATAAAATTAACTTTAGGTTAACAATACATAATAAATAGTAAAAACTAAACTAAACTAAAACCAAGAATAGAAATACAAGCAAGCACGTGTTAAAATACTGTCACCCATTACCTCCACACAACAAAGATACGGGGATATGCCAACATATAAAAAACAGAATCATAGAATAAGACATAGAAAGTAAAGTCAACGGAACCATTTGTTCGTGATAAGCCCAACGATTAGCTAAGAGAAAAACAAAGAATCTGATTGGTTAACAAGCTAAACTTGCAATAAAGATATTTTCATGAATGAATATATATATATATATATATATATATATATATATATATATAGAGAGAGAGAGAGAGAGAGAGAGAGAGAGAGAGAGAGACTGCGACGAGCGATAACACCTTTCTTAGAAAGTGGAAACTAACTATTTTTGACAAAAAAAGCTATAATCGCTGATCGCAGTGTATATATATATATATATATATATATATATATATATATATATATATATATATATATAAAGAGAGAGAAAGATAGAGAGAGAAAGAGAGAGAGAGAGAGGGGCTGTATATACACAGAAAGATTGATATGGAAATAGAGAGGGAAGAAATATGCCTGAGAGAGAAAATCAGAAAAGAAAATATGACAGTTAAATATAGTCTATTACAAAGCAACGTCTAGTATTTTTCATTTTTGCGTATTTATGTATTTTTGTTTCGTCGCTCGTATGTATGTGAGTGAGTGGGTGTATTTGCGCATATGTGACGTGAACACTCTGTAATTGACTCAATATCTTCTATTAAAAATCAATCGATAAAACGAATTGATCAATCAGTTTCGCCATCCGTCCAGATAATAGCCGTTGTATCCGTCTGTCAATTTATACATAACACGTTCTGTTTTAAAAGATGTCAGATTGCTTGCTTACTTAAAAAAACACAACCAGCATCAGCGTTATCAGTTCATAAGACTTTATACTTACATTTTTATGACAGGCTGTCAATCTATTTATCAGGTCTGTCAATTTTTTATGTATCAATCTAACCTCCTAGATACGCAATATTATATAAATAATGACTGAAAACATATTTTGTTATATAGGTTTTAACACAATTATATACATTTCGATAAAATGCAGACCTTTTTAGATAGTGTTACACAAAATCTGCCACACAACGTTAAAAAATTCACATTTTTTTTCTTAAATTCAACCGTATATAGTACTAATAATCATCAGTTATTGTCTGAGTTTTCACGGAATTGCTATCATAGTGTCCAGCAGTCTGTTTCTTATAGCTGTTAAATGAGATGCACCAAATGTACACTTCTGAATACGACTTATTTGGCTGTGATGGTGTTCCTAAGTTTACGAATAGTCTGGAAATTTGAGATAACACCACATCTTAAAATCTGAAATCTTACGGGCCTGTAAGTTTGAAGTCTGTTCAGGATTACAACTCTTTCTAATGAGACAGTAACTTTAATGCTCTCACAAATCATTTACTGTGGAATCGAATTGCGGCCTGACTAGGACAGGTTGGCTCAAACTGTAAACCACTGATAAAATAGCCGATGACATTCACCGCATGCTCTTGAAGTATATACATCTTATTATACCCAAGTCCAAATGTAATAGTTTTGGTTCGGTCCAAACTGTTTACCTTGCAGTTTAGGGATGACTAAGCTTCATGCATGATGGACGATAAGAATAAATTGAAATAATGGTCAGATTCACGACTTCGAACTTGAATCAAAAGTTCGAAGCAAACAATAAAATACTCCGTTTTTTCACCAGGAGAAGTTCAAGCGA
>OY744515.1:156234109-156299109 GCA_963556195.1 Sepiola atlantica | reverse complement strand
CCATTATGACTTTTTCTGCAGTGTCTTCACACAAGAACATCTGGAAAACATGCTCACAATTACAGACAAATGCAATGTCGAGCTATCTACCATAGACGTGACAGAGAATGATATTGAGAAACAATAGAGTAAGTTTAAAGTCAGTAAGTCATCCGGACCAGATGGACTGCAGCCAAGAGTCATTAGGGATATTACCTCCCACATCACTCAACCCCTCTTTACAATCTTTAGTAGGTATGTGGAATCAGGAGAACTACCAAGTCAATGGAAACATGGTCAGATTACACCTATTTTCAAAAAGAGCGGTAGAAATATGCCAGGCAACTTCCGACCAGTGAGTTAAACTTAAGTGCTGTTCAAAATATTGGAAAGCATAATAAGGGAGAAGTTACTGACACATTTCGACATCAACAACTTATTCTGTGATGAACAATATGGATTTGTTCCAGGTAAATCCTGTATGACGCAACTAATAACTTGCCTTGATGAGTGGACCGAAGTGCTGGATCGAGGGGACCCTGTAGACATCGTCTACTTGGACTTCAAAAAAGTCTTCGACGCAGTGCCGTACAAGAGGCTGGTGGCCAAAATTGAGAGCTATGGTATTAAAAGCAAAGCTAAGACATGGATAAGCAGCTTCCTACAGAACCGCATTTAACGAGTATCTGTAAATGTCCACGTATCCAATAGGGCTGATGTCACCAGTGGGATTTCCAAGGGAAGCGTTCTCGGGCCGGTACTCTTTGTTATATTTATCAATGACCTTCCAGATGCTATCAATAGTGTTGTGCGTATTTTTGCTGACGATACGAAAATGTACGGCAAGGCTACCACACCAGAAGACACATCATCAATACAAAGTGATATGGACAAATTGTCTAAGTGCTCCGAGGAGTGGCAATTACTGTTCAATGCAGGAAAGTGTAGTGTAATGCATTTCGGGCATGGAAACAACAAAACACCATACACAATGAAGGACAGTAATGGAGAAATAAAAGAACTAAAAGAATCCGAAAACGAAAAAGACCTTGGATTGCATATCGACAATAAACTCTCTTTTCACCAACATGTTGCTGATGCCGTCAAAAAAGCGAATAATATTTTAGGACTAGTGACAAGATCATCATGAATAAATTATACACAACCATGGTCAGGCCAATATTAGAATATGGAAGCGCCGTAAGAATCTACCAATATGCCGGAGATAACGACAAAATCGAACGAGTTCAGCGAAGAGCAACAAAGTTGTGTTCCTCAATAAAAGACCTGCCGTATGAGGAGAGGCTCAAAGAGACGAGACTACTGTAAATGCACTACCGACGTGAAAGAGGTGATATGATAGAAGTGTACAATATATTAAGAGGCAAGGTCAACATCAACCAAAAACAACTTCTACCACTCAATACCAATTCCAGGACAAGGGGAAACAACTTCAAACTGTCAAAGAAGCACAGCAGACTCAACACTAGAGAGCATTCGTTTGGACTTCGAGTAATGAACAACTAGAATGAGCTTCCAAATTCAGTTGTAAATGCAATAGACACAATTGGTTTTAAAAGCAAACTAGACAAGTACTGGTCCAGTAAGCAATACACTTTTCGACCCGCGCATGCGTCTACTGAAACTATAAGGCCATAGAGCACGAGTTACAGGCTGAGTAGTCTTTTTCCCGAAGAAAAGTATCAAAGTATTATAGCATAATTAAGATATGTTATTGAAATTAGGTTATTAGATATATTCATACATCATTATTTTCTAATTAAAAATAATTAATATGTCATGAGAGTATTAAATGAGTTTGGCGTAGGTTTACCGTCAAGTTGTAGGAGCCTATTCTTAAACTATAAAACTAAACTACACAGCTTATCTGCACTCCAGTATTCAACCACTCGTCACTTCAGCAAAATAAAACGAAGTTGAACAATTTGAACAATATTCACACTATTCAAGTCAAATAATACTACTTAAACTAATTCGTATGAGAAAACTACACACACGTAGAACTGTTCATTTTGCACACATATCATTGACTTATTTATTCCAACTGAAATCTTCTAACCTTCTGATGTGTTCAACCAAAATATATATAATTTGATTTCTATGAAGTGTGACCTTCATCATTAATTACACTACAAACACACTGAATGTCCCGTTCGTTACTTTAATGAATCAAATTAATTTTCTCAATGAAGACTAATAATTCCTTAGAAAACATTTATTTAAAATAATTGAATATTTAATTATAAATTATTTTGTTTAATCATACTACTATTAACTATTCTTACTGGTCACCTCTTTATAAATCGTATGCCATTATTTCATGTTATGTCTATTATCAAAGTAACAAAATGTTAATACAATAATAGCATTGTGTAATGCTATGTCTATTATCGAAGTAACAAAACGTTATTAGTGTTATTGCATTGTTTAATGTTAGATCCACCATAATAGTAACAAAACGTTATTAGTGGTATTGTATTGTTTAATGTTAGATCCACCATATTAGTAACAAAACGTTATTAGTGGTATTGTATTGTTTAATGTTAGATCCACCACATTAGTAACAAAACGTTATTAGTATTATTGCCTTGTTTAATGTTAGATCCACCATATTAGTAACAAAACGTTATTAGTGTTTTTGCATTGTTTAGTGTTAGATCCACCATAATAGTAACAAAACGTTATTAGTATTATTGCATTGTTTAATGTTAGATCCACCATAATAGTAACAAAACGTTATCTATATATTAATATGCTAAGGTGTACGTACGTGTGTCACGCTTCCGGCAAACGCTCTGCGCATGGGTACCGCACCTAGATTATTAACAACATTTAATTAGTCTAATTTTTGCATCATATTTTAATTGTTTCCCTTTAGCGCAACGGTAAGCGACGTAGTAATTTTGTCTTTGGCCCGACTGGTTTATAGTTCGATCCCAACCAACCGCTACGATTTTTTTCTCTACATTTCGAGGGGATTGGGAAGAAATAATACATTTTTTTTAATCACCTGGTCAAAAAGTACTTTTTTGTGTTGCTTAAAACTTAAAACTATTTTTTGTTTTTTATTTTGGCGTTTTTAGGGCATGTCTATTATTTTATTTTATTTTATTTTTTTTTTTAACGGACGTTAAGCAATGTTTTTTTTTTCAATGATAGTTTGAACTAAGTATTTATTTTTTATTTGCACCACTTCTTAAAGTGTTAAAACATTTATTTATTATTTTTGGATGGTGAGGGATCAGTATTTATTTTTTAAATGTTTTGAACGGACAATAAGCGATGTTTTTTTTTGTTTTTTTTTTCTCAGTGAAACACCGAGAGCGTGGTCGAAAGAAAGAGAGAGTGTGTGTTCGTAAGAGAGGGAGGGGGGATAGAGAAAGAGTGAAAACGCAATAAAAACAAATAAATAAATCGCAAAAAGTAAACTTACTAACAAATAGAAGGTGCTTTGTTACATTAGGACCCGCGCTAACTTTGACCCCGTCGTTAGGTTTAGGGTCAGTGAGGGGTTAGGGTTAGCTATAAAGTTCAGGGTCATTGGGGGTTAGGGTTAAAGTTAGGGTCAGGGCCAAAGTTAGCCCAGGTCCCAATGTAACAAACTACCAAATAGAGACGTAAAAAATAAGACAATGACAATGATATTGTATAGTTAACATCTGAGAAGTTAAGTTTCTTATTTTGTGTCACGATCTGACACTCCCATTTAATAAGATTTAGTATTTACTTTTGCCCCTGACAACGGGGGAGGGGAGTCGCGACCGATAGTGATTGCTGAAGAGACAGCTTTTACCCCGACAACCGAGTAATATAATAAATATATATACTTCCATCCCGTCACGCAAAATTTTGGTGAGTAAGATATGTGCATATTTCTAGCCACCGGATAATATTATTAACAGTAAATTATACAGATTGATGTAGAAAACACTGTGGAATTCCTTCTTTTTTTTTCAGTGAAACACAGAGAGCGCGTACGAAAGAAAGAGAAAGTTTGTGTTCGTAAGAGAGAGATAGAGGGAGAAGAGAGAGAGAGAGAGAGAGAGAGAGAGAATAAACGTAATTGAAAAGTGAAAACGCAATAAAAACAAATAAATAAATCGCAAAAAGTAAAAAAAAAATTAACAAAAACGAAAGTGAGGAAATTCGTGATTCAAAGCAAAATAAAAAAGAAAATCTAATCGAAAAAAAAAGTAACAAGCATAATTTCGTTTTATTTCGGAAGCCTGCCAGTTTTTACGGTATATCAACCCTTTTTAGTAGAGTGTCCATCGTACACGCGTTATTTGAATGCAAATTATTAATTTTTTAAAAATATTTCACTCTTATCCGAGGGGTGCTCATAATAAAACAAGCGTAACTTACTAACAAATAGATGGTGCTTTGTTAGATTGGGACCCGCGCTAACTTTGACCCCGTCGTTAGGGTTAGGGTTAGGGTCAGGGAGGGGGTAGGGTTACCTATAAAGTTCAGGGTCATTGGGGGTTAGGGTTAAAGTTAGGGTCAGGGTCAAAGTTAGCCCGGGTCCCAATGTAACAAAGTACCAAATAGATACGTAAAAATAAGACAAGGGCAATGATATTGTATAGTTAACATCTGATAAATTAATTTTTTTTATTTCAAATATTTATTTAGTTATATTGTCAAATTCGTCAAACAAAAATGGCGTTCGCTTATTTTAGGTGAGGTGGTCGCTAATTTCAGACTTTATAAAAGGCTAAATTGTCCGATTACAGTAGAGGATCTCTTTACATTAGCGGCTAACCCGAGATGTAGGGGAGGGCGCCACTCTTTCCCCAGGACTGCTTCATTGTCCTTGATCCTGACCTTATAATACTGAGAGTTTTAGCAATGTTTGTTTTAGTCTTTGCTATGACTCAACCGAGGATAGAACTCTGGTATCCCGTTTCATTAGCGGAAACGCTTACCAAATGGGCCGGTTTCAGGCTTACGGTATGTATTTATTTATTTATTTATTTTATTTTTTAATATTTAAAATTTCTTCTTCTTCTTCTTCTTCTTCTTATTATTATTATTATTATTATTATTATTTATATATTAATACGATAGAGTGTGTGTTATTTATTTTGTGTGTCACGATCTGACACTCCTATTTAAGAAGATTTAGTGAAGAGACAGCTTTTGCCCCGGCAACCGAGTAATATAAATAAATATATATACTTCCATTCCGTCACGCAAAATTTTTGTGAGTAAAATATGTGCATATTTCTAGCCACCGGATAATATTATTAACAGTAAATTATACAGATTGATGTAGAAAACACTGTGGAATTTCCACAGAGTCCCGCTAGTTAGTATTATTGCATTGTTTAATGTTAGATCCACTATAATAGTAACAAAACGTTATTAGTATTATTGCCTTGTTTAATGTTAGATCCACCATAATAGTAACAAAACGTTATTAGTGTTATTGCCTTGTTTAATGTTAGATCCACCATAATAGTAACAAAACGTTATTAGTGTTATTGCCTTGTTTAATGTTAGATCCACCATAATAGTAACAAAACGTTATTAGTGTTATTGCCTTGTTTAATGTTTGTTCAACCATTATAGTAACAAAACGTTATTAGTATTATTGCATTGTTTAATGTTAGATCCACCATAATAGTAACAAAATGTTATTAGTATTATGGCTCTGTCTTATGTTATGTCTATTACTGTAGTAGCACAAGGCTAAAATAGTATGACCCTGTTTATTTTCATCTCTATCATGATAGTAACAACATATTATTAGTAGTATGGCCTTGTCTAATTCTATGTCTATTGTCATAGTAACAAAACGTTGTTAGTGTTATGGCATTGTTTAATATTTTATATATATAGTCACAAAACGTTATTAGTATATATATGTATAGTCACAAAACGTTATAATAGTCACAAAACGTTATTAGAATGATGAGTAGTTTAATTTCATTCATATCATCATTGCAACAAAACGTTAAAAATATGTGACCTTATTATTATAAAGTTGTAATTGTGTTTCTAAGTACGATTAATAAAATGTAATTTATCTGTGCTTAGTAATAATTCAGCAAATACTTTCGTTGTCGTAATATAGCGTGCAAAAACTAATTAGAGAATTTCATCGCATATTCTTTCGTTCAAAAACACACGTACGATATGTTTAAGATGACCAAGTTCTATTTGATGTGTTTCTCCTAACAAACTAGCGATACCATTTAGTCAAAATAATTGCTGCTTTAAAATAAAACACAATATATTATTGATCAATAAGCAATACGTCAGGATAGTTTTTTAATAACGCTTTAGGCTATTAAAAACACATCGGTAACTTAATGACAGTATACATTATTAAATATTTAGGTAATGAATACTAGTGTACTCAGTCGGTCAATAATTACGGTATTCAACAAATAAACATTTAACAAAAACTTATTCTAAAATCAAAGTTTTTTTTTTGGGGGGGGCGCTAACAATATGCTAAACGTATGAGACTAGTATGATTTGTGTATTATATCCAACCTCCTTTAATTGCATATTTTAAATTATGAGACACTTTATGCAAAATTCGAGATTTCGAACGGGACCATTTATTTAACCCGTTCAGGTAGATTGTTCTTTCTCTGTAAACCATGATCGAGTAAAAGAGAGTTTAATCAACGCTTTTAGCTGTTGCACCATGTCTCCGTGTAGCTATTCTAGTACGATTTTAAATATATTTTAACTGTATTTCCTTTACATGTGTAATATAATAACATTAAGCTCCCTTCATAGAACGATCACTTTCAAAGCGAAGTATACGAAGCTTCAAGCTCGGCAATATGGCGATGGTTCCCTGACTTTGGAGGACGAAAACTTCCGGCTACTTACGACATATTCGCTTAAAAGAATACTAGTATTTATTTATAACAGTTATATATAGCCACACTTATGCGCCTTTGTTAAGACGAAACATATTATTATTATTATTATTATTATTATTATTATTATTATTATTATTATTATTATTATTATTATTATTATTATTATTTGTTTGACATGCATCCTTGTCTATCTCCTCTTTAACTTTCTTCTAAATTCAACTTTTAAAAAAAATTAACTCTTAGTACAGTATCGATATCCAGATCAAATTCTGTCAAATATTTCATTTGACAACTCCCAAAATACCCTCTCAATTTCTCCCTCCTACCACTTTCTCTGAATTTATCTAACCTCATCTTAAACTGATCCACCTTATTGCTATCCTTAATCCGATCTGACAACTTATTCCAAAGAATATAACTCTGTGAGCAGAAAAACTTAACTGGTTAACCGATCTAGTTTATGAATACAGCTTTGACAATAACCGCACAGATCTAAGGGAAATATTAAAAAAATGCACACCATAGTAAGAAATGCCATTAATTATCTTGAAAGTCTCAATTATATCACCTCCTATTATTATCTCCAGCAAAGTAGCCAATCCCAATTTGTCCAATCTCTTCCTGTAACTGCACTCCTTTACTTTACTTATTAGTTTTGTCACCCTTCTTTGTACGCCTTGCAGTTTCAATATTACATTCCATTTTCCACGTTTAGGCGCTGGAGCCCAAGCCTCGGTGCACTATTTTATATGAGGTCTTATTAGAGCTTTATATATCCATAACACAACATTTGTCTCCCTTGAAATAATATTCTTAACCATCCACCCGATCATTCTATTTACCCTCGATACAATGGTTAAAGTATGATTATTTATCGTAAATTTATTATCAAACCCCACTCCCAAATCGCAGTCTCCATCTACTTCTTGGATTTCTCTGTTTTTTTAGTACATATTCAACTCCCACATTCCTGACTCCTACATGTAGTACTTTACATGTGTCTAGGTTAAATCCAAATTTCCAAACGCCCTCTTTATATGATAATTTATTTCGATCCATCTGTGTTATTTCCTTTGATAAAGGTTTCACAAGTAGTTTAACACCATCAGCAAACAGTTCTATTTCTGAATATTTGTTATTAGGTAAGTCATTTATGAATATCAAATTTCTATTAACATTAAAATATATAACGATGAAAATATTTTTAAGCGATTTGCACAGAATATCATTGCCAAAGAGAAGTATTCAAAACTTCCAACTACACAATATTGCGAAAGAACCTATCTTTGAAAGCCGAACGCTTTAAGCGGTTTTCTATATACTCGCGAAGAACAATACGATTGACTTCTCTTCTATTTAATGTAGTTGTTACCAGGGCCTAGCGATGAACACGTTATGAGTAAAAATGACCTGTGGAAGTGTTATATATATATATATATATATATACATACATATATATATATATATATATATATATATATATATATATATATATATATATATATATATATCCACACTGATATGTCTTGGTTAAAACGAAGTACATACACACCCATATATGAGTTTATTTTTTTCAATTTTCTTATCTTCATGTTTTGTTGTGAATGTAATATTTACCCGCTATTTCAGAGACTAAAACCGAGATATCTTTTTGTTAAAGGTTCTAACTGTCCATTTAAGCGCAATTTATTATATCTCTATTCGCTTGGTTCACTGCGTATATTCGCCAGATTATTTTGACATTCTTTATCATGGGGCCGGTTAATTTTATAATCACTAGACATATGGAGATATTCCTAAGATTCCTGTTTCTTTACGGATCGTGCATAGATCTTGGTATTTCGTTATCTTCTCCTGCTCAGTTCGGTTTAAGCCAGCATCATTACGGACACGCACTTATACTAGTGTTGCTCATGTATCCCTCTTGTTCACCATCACTATGTAAGGTTTAACGGCCCCGTTTCCGAGGTACGTAACTTTACAAATTGGATAGCTAGAGTAGATAGCGTATGACCAATTTCCAACTATTCTGTCTGGCATATGTTGCAGGACTGACTGCTATACATGATATCAAACTTTTCCCACAGAGTTCAGCGGAGATATTTACCCCTTCCATTGTGTCGCATTGTATAGTAACCGTCCCCCGAGCAGAACCTTTAAATTACATCGCAGGTTGCTCACACGCTTTTCTGTGTAGCAGAATATGCTGTTGCTGTCCTAACAAAGAACACTCATCTTCGTAAAAGCATTGGTAATTTAACCTTGATCTTTACCAGCCATTATTACCCTCTCCTGATAATAATGAAGCGATTCCTTTTTCAGTCAGTCAGCAGAGCTTTCATTATCCCGAGATAGTTTATCCAGAAAATATTTGGCACGTTGTTGATTAGCCGATTCCTCCGGTTGTTTTCAAGGGAAGGTATTTCTGTATTTCTGGCGGCTCTTTTGAGGCTATTACCGTGGCAGCCTTGTTTGATAATTCTGTCTCATTTATGAGAGTCTTGTCCAAAATGTTTGACCAGTTTAGTGATGGAGTTTGTTCTACTGGTTCTTTTTTCTTGATGTTGAAGTACAATCATAAGGATTAGATTCTGGGAGCTCATCAGATAATGTCTTGTGCTCACAATTGTGACTCAATGTTGATAGTCAATTCTGAGAGACCAATATCACCTGCACCTATAGGGAGATTCAGCCTTCGTAGACACTGGTTTCCTTACATTGCTCTGCACAGTGCAAACGTATATATATATATATATATATATATATATATATATATATATATATATATATATATATATATATATATTTATATATATGTATATTTAGGGGGGTGTATTAGACACGATTTATTATAAAAATAATGATATATATATATATATATATATGTATTGGTATAGCAATAACAACGATAATAATGATGATAATGATGATAATAATAATAATAATAATAATAATAATAATAATAATAATAATAATAGCCTTTAATCTCGAATATGCAGAGAGGAATTCTTAATAATATGTTTAAAAGCATTTACAATAGAAGATATGTACATTTAAAAAAAATATGGTAAGTTCAATTCATAGGGATGTATGTTATATTTTAATACAACTCATACGTAACACCATTACAATTATATTAAGTTTTAAATTAAGTCAAAACTTGTTTTCATTTACGTTAATTAAGGTTCAGTAAGAGTAAGGCAACTTTCAATGAGTAAAGCTTACGGGTTTACTTAAAAAAAGTATAGGTGAGTTTACTAATGAAGAAAGAGAATAACTAATATTACAATGTTCTATGTCACCTTTAGTAAAATAAACCAAGATATAATTATACTCAACCTTATGCTTAGAATTTTTATTTTAATTTTGATTAAAATCCATTACATTCTAGAAAATGTTTACACTTAAGGCTTGTGCTTGAAGGGTATTGAGAGAAATTGAAATTCAGGAAATATTGGTTCATTGGTGTGTCATGACAATAGATCGAATTCAATGCAAATCTGAAATATTTTAATGTTCAAATTGGAATGTATGCCAAAATTATGCCCTTTAAAATCCCTTTAATATTTATTTACTGATATATATTGCTAAGAGTTTACAAACATTGGAGGGTTCTAATTTTTTACGAAGTTTTTACGAAGTTTTTCCACATTCTTTATACTCTATTTGGTTAGAACTTTACTAGACTAAATACAGCCCACGTTACAACACATTATGTTACGCAATAATGTTACGAAATTCATAATTATCGGTTATTTAGTTTACGAATTTATCCTGTTAACACATATATAAAAACATATACACATACATAATCTATAATATATATATATATATATATATATATATATATATATATATATATATATATATATATATATATGGGGTGGTGTAAGTAATATAAAGTATTACATTGGTATTTTCACAGCTGATTCTACTTTGTAGATTAGGTATTGCTTTGCTTTTCCACAGGCATGATGTGTCATGAGCTGGCTCAATAAAGAGGAGACAGCCAATAAAATCGCCACGCTTTCTTTATTCTCCCCTGAGTCAGGCATCACCTACTTAATAAATTAAACACTTTGCTGCAATATAAGATAGGCAGCTGACTTATCCAAGAGTGTAAAGCAACATATCGGAGGCAACTAAAGTTTTTATCGATTATACTCTTCCTAATAAACTCCAGAAGAGTATATAGATGCAATGTCTATTTTATGGTATATCAACGTTTCACGTTATTTAATACACATGTTTATTTAACAAGAATTAAACGCATACTCTCCCAAAGGCATTAGCCCGTAATAGAAGTTTACATATCTGACTTGAATATAACTTAAGTTCCGATTTCCTACTGCACACATGTTATTTTCTGCTTTTCTCATAAGTTCATGTATTGCATTTCAAGTATATAAACTATGTGATAATTAATATATACAGACGCAATGCGATGTACGCAGACTCATCACTAGTATGAGAGATACGAAATAAAGAATAATCTTCGTATAACAATTGAGCATCTCAGCCATCACGAATACAACTGTAAACATGTCAGACATCCTATTACGGATCCCAAATATTGTTCACAATTCGATACTTAACCATGGCTTTTAAAACTGATCGCAGTATTCGTTCTCCAGAATTAAAAGCGGAAGTTTCACACCCACGCATTCTCTATAAATTTTTGGCCCTAGAAATCCATTAATGTTGCTTACTGACTTTTTACGCGAACATTTTTGTTAGTAATTATTTCTGTATTTTCACTCTATTTTAGATATTGTATTATGTCCTTCTTACGTTTTCATTCCTTATGAGAAATATATATATATATATATATATATATATATATATATATATATATATGTATATATATATATATATATATAGAAAAATAAAAAGTACATGACAGACTGAATATTAAGTAATCATGTTCTAAGAGTTCAACATCAACAAAAAATGTTCACATGAACTTATGTTGATGTTGAATCTTTCGAACATATATACATAATATTCCTGATGTAATATAATTTATATTCGTCTGAGCTCTGTGGGGCCTTAAGTCCTTATAATTCAGCAAAACTAAACCTGTAATAATAATTTTTTATATTTGTAGAATAAAACGGGTATATTTTTATTTAATTAAAATACAACTAAAGTTAAAACATGTAACTTTCTCTAACATATATATATATATATATATATATATATATATATGTATATATGTATATATATGTACATAAATATAAGTATACATATAATTGAGCTTGATGATTTCCTTTGAAAATTAAACATGAAGTTTTCTCTGTATCTTACGTTTCATAAATCTATCTTCGTACAATATATATATATATATATATATATATATATATATATGTATATATCTGTATATGTATATATATATATAAATATATATATGTATATATATATATATATATGTGTATATATATACATATTTATGTTATTGTATTTTTTTAGCGATATATTAAGCGGTAAAAATGTTGCATTGTGTCGCCCTTTTTAACATAGGGCGTTAAATTACTTTTTTATTTTTATATATATTTACTAATTAGTTTTTGGCGTACATAAAAGGAATCTATAGACACGTATTTCTGGCTATTGGCCTTAATCATTAATATATATATATATATATATATATATATACATATATATATATATGTGTGTGTGTGTGTGTGTGTGTGGGTGTGTTACCGTATTATCGTTTCTTTATTATTACTTATTATATTGTCATTTTCATTGTCAATATATTCGGACCTCGTATTACTTAAAACAGCACAACACATTATACATGGCTTTATTAGTGCTTGAGAGGTGACTACAACGCGTATATTTCTATCAAAAAGCTAAAAATCTAACATTCAATAACAAGTTTTGTACTATGTGTGTATGTATGTCGTATGCGACTAAATACTTCGTTTGTTCCAAAACGTAATAGTATGATCCGCGAGAGAAAATTATAACCATATGTTATCTAATTTTTATTCTGCATTAAAATATGTTTAAGTCCAATAAAAAAACAGTAATAACGCGAATCTCAAAAGAAAAAATAATACACACACAATTCATTATAAAGACTTGGCGTTTCAGAGCGGCAAACACACGTCAGTCTTATTGATTAAATCGATCTGCTTACTTGCTGACTGTCTGATTGATTGGACGATTCTCAGTCAATTTCGCCGCAGTTTGTGTTAATAGGAGACAAATGTTCGACTTAATGGAACGACCATTATTTCTGGTGCGATATAATCTTTATAGCTTGGCACTTTCTCCAATGCTCTATGTCATTTGTGCCTGATATTAATATTGGCAATATCTCTACGGTGTGAGGCAACAGAAATACGTTTTATGTTACGTTTGATTCTTCTTTTTTCTTTTTCAACGTGTCTGATTGAAGAATATGAAGACGAGAGAATTCGCAAGAAGAAAAATAATAACTGCATAGAGACATCTTTATAAAGACATTTTTTTCACTATTTTCTCTTTCTCTTGCCATTTACTTTTTATTAACTCGGTATAAATGAGTGCTGGGAAATCATTTCGGCGATTCAATTTGCTGACGTTGCAGTATTCAAATAGGCAATAAAACTTCCATGATTTTTTTCCTATTACGAAATGTGTGCGCCCTTCAGCTGCAAATATCTGACATACAATTAAAATAAAAGATACGTAAACTTAAGAATGAGCTAAAAGTAAGTATAAAAAATAAGCAGGTGCTTACATTGCATAACTACATCTCTGGGTTACCGAACTATTACTTACATTATTTATATTTTTTAAAACTGGTGTC
The DNA here is from genome assembly GCA_963556195.1 of Sepiola atlantica. Taxonomy (NCBI): domain Eukaryota; kingdom Metazoa; phylum Mollusca; class Cephalopoda; order Sepiida; family Sepiolidae; genus Sepiola; species Sepiola atlantica. Next base: position 156,285,465 of record OY744515.1, on the reverse strand, counting down.
TCCATGTTTGATCGCTGCAAATTCTACGATCTAAACATTGTCAAAATAAAATCAACTAACACGAAGAAAGCATTAAAAAAGTACATAAATAATGCTTACGTAAAGATAGCCTGCTCAAAAAATGAGGTATAAGAGCTCGACTGTGTAGGAATTTGTGGTTGTTTCGCAGAACGAAATAATCGTTTTTTTAACGGCAAAACTGAAAATAAACCTGATTTCTTTCCTATGAAACTTACCATACGCAAGAATGAACACCTAATTTAATAAATAGAGGATTTTACTTGATCTGACCTATTCTCGATACAAATTTACTTGTTAACAAATATTGTGATATCGTTAGAATAAATTCGCTAGAAAAACGGTTTATGCACCCGTTCATAAGTACCAAATAAAATAAAGAGGAGGTAACTTAATGTTATTAAATATTACGATATGTGTTATTTATTTGAAAATACACATTTAAAAAAATTAACTCTAAATAACTAAAAAAATTTAAAATATTTAAATAGACTTATCTCCTATATATTTGGTGTGTGCAATTATTTGTACAAAATCAATTAATGCCTTTATTTTTATTTTTGTTACAACATTTCAATGAATTATCTAAGAAAAGGACAAGATTTACATTAAATTCAATTAAGAATTTTCAAATAACCTTACACGTTGATACAATAAGTGTCTAATACTGTTTTCCTCTTAAGTAATATAAGTAAGGAATACATTTGAACGTAAAGTAAAAACCAGTAGTTGTACGAAACGAACGATAAAACATGCGTACAATACATATACATAAAAAATAATTACAACGTACAGAACCCCCAAACCTCAAACTAACTAACAGTTGTGGCCTTGTAAAGAAAGAAAAATATAGTGGTATAATTAACAAAAGTGCATTAACAGAAGTGTGTAACAGAAGTAAGCGTCATGATGCTGGGGTCATAGCTGCAACAAATTGCTACAATACGTTTAGTCGTTACTGTATTTTTTGTAGTTAAGTGAGTCAATTTATTTATTAAATAGGCAGATCATCTTACTAGAAAACCCTTCTCTTAAACTGTTTCTCCGTAAGGAGTCAATATATTTGTCTCTTTGAGTTGACATTCATGAAGTCGGTATTGTTTCTTTTTCTTTTAGACGTCCATCATTAAGAATCTACTCGTGGACTGTATACTCGAACATGTCAAACTTCGTCTGAAGCACTGCCCTCTACGGTATCGGAATATATTTTTATGATTTGGTTTAAAAGTCTCTTATGGTTAAATGTTGGTCGTTTAACCATATTAAGCATATTCTCAATTCATTTATCTACAATCACGATTTTCAAAAATAGTCTGTAGTTTTTTAATATACGGAGAAGAACCTACTGTCCGATTTAAAAAAATCGTTTTTTTACATTTAGCATTCGTTTCGGTTTATTATAAGTTGGTAACAGTCTGTCGAACATTGACGTGATCTTTCCTGCGAACGTAGCTTCCGCTGGTGACATGCTAAAGGTAACGTTACCATTCGAGACCATTCTATACACGTGTAGAAAATCATGTATAGCTTACTCCGTGGGAGTAATTTTCGCTTTTTATCGTTCGTTCAAAAGTATCAACGAATCATTCCGCTAGACCATGCTTTCTTGCATAATACGGTGCGATTGTTAGGTGTTCCACAAAAATCAATGCCAAAAATTTTGAATTCACTGTATGTAAATTGAGTATCGTAATCCGATGCTACGCAATCCACGACTCTTAAACAATACTGACAACCCTAGTGCCCTTCGTCGCAGGATGGTTCAGGACTCGAAGTTGCTAAGGTGATCGAATAATTCTAAGACGGGAACCAATACTTTAGAAGGCAAACATCAGACACACGCCATCATGATCAGACACCAAGTGTACAGGCCTCATTTGTAAATATGTTTGCTCTCTCGTTGGTGTGATAGAGAAGATGTGGAACCCATTCAAGGAGGAAAGCCAGGACCTAGTCATACTGGATTCAAAGGACATTACTTGTCCTGCTTCCGTAGAGACCGTAATGAATGCCATGAAGATTGGCTAATAGCAGTTCGAGGGTTTCACCAGAAATTGTCTGTTGGACAGAACAGAGGCAGTGGACAACCCCATACCTCGTAACAAGCTGAACGTGTTCAGCACTTCAACTGAAAGAAGCCAGAGCAAAGGTCAGAAACAGCGCACCTCCGTCAAGAATAACCGTGAACTCTTCGCACGCCTGTACATTGGCTGCCAGACGAGAGAAAGAACCTTGAGGAATGATTATGTCATGAGAACCATGCATGTCTTCCTTCCAAACATGTGATCTCATCACATGTTTGGAAGAATTCTCCGACGCTAATACAGAGTCTCCTGTCACTACATGTATAGTGCTTGATGGTGCAGCTATCGTTCAGATGCTGAAGCCGGCTGCATCAAAGACATTTGTAGAGTACGCGCATCAGATCTTCATTACATATATATCTACTAAGCTGCAAACAGTGGCACGCCTGGATCTGATTTAGGATACTTACTTTGCTGATTCACTGAAAGGTAGTACACGTGCAAATCCGGGACAAGGTGTGCGGAGACGTATGGTTGGCGCCGCATCTTTACCAGCAAATTAGCAGCGATTCTATAAGAGTGGACAGCAACAAGACTGGGCTGTTTAAGTTTCTCTCTTTGAATAGTTTGACTAGGAGGACAAGCAACTCGTCATTACTAGTAGAGAGGCAGTGCTCAGCAAGCCACTACTACTAGATCTGACTGCACTCGACCCATGCAACCATGAAGAGGCTGACAGTCGGATGTTGCTGAATGCATCTCACGCAGCTAAGCACGGACACCATTCAATATTCGTCCGGGCTGTAAACACCGATGTTGTGATGCTGGCAGTGTCCGTGGTACATGAATTACAACCAGAAGACTAACTATGGCTGGATTTCGGAACAGGGCCAAGTTTCCGATACCTAGCAGCAAACGAAATAGCAGCTGGACTAGGGCCAGAGCAGGCTCGTGCACTGTCAATGTTCCACGTTCTAACTAGCTTTGCTAGACATAACAAGACGACCAGAGTTTACTGATGCGCTGATGCAGCTGTCTTCCGCACCAAGTGACATATTAAATTATGCAATGTGCATCATCAAGAGGTTCGTGATCCTGTTGTATGATCGACCCAGCAAATGCACGGACATTGACAAGGCCAAGCGAAAACTTTTCACAAAAAAGAACAATGTGCAGCTGATCCCTCTAATGATGTCAGATTTAGAGGAACATATCCAGAGGGCAATATATCAAGGTGGGCATGTGTGTGGTCAGATACTGCTGCCAGCACCAGAACCATCACCAACCAACTTGGGTTTGTCAATGACTGAGGCAGCTCACACCTGCTTTGAGCTGGTTTATTGTAAGTGTCAAATAGGGTGTGTGAGACGCTGCACGTTCAATAAGGAGGCCCTTAAATGCACACCCCTCTGTATGTATGAAGTGGGCTACACATGAAGATGAGTCCACAACATTCATTTACTGGTGGAAGTGCAGAACTGGTTAACATGACACTGTTTATGTATACATATCTTCAGTACCGATGTATACCTTGCCTCAAATACAAGACCATTATAGAATGTCAGTACACACCCAACCTTATATATTACACCATAGCATGTCAGAGTTCTAACTTGAATGTTTTATGACTTAAGACATTCATCAAACGTATAAAACTCAAAATTAGTAGTTGAAGTAAATTGATATTTTTATTTAGAGTTATACAGGGAGAGATAGTTTTGAGAAATTTACGTTGTTTCGTGTTAATGTTCACACTATTTTTGTGCATATTTAGACGTATCCCCGAATTGATCATTTTCTGATATTGATTGAAGGAATGGAGACAACTAATGAACCAAATCTCTTATGAAAGGTGTCATATCAAACCTAGAACAACACAGAATCTAATTAATGACTTTAATTTGTCAAAAAAAATTACTTCACAGTCTTTGAGCAAAATGTTGTCTTTTCAAAAATACATGATGATGAATATTCATCTCTCATGAATTAAGTAGAGTACTGTAATAAAGTATGTCATTTTGAAAAATGGATTTTTCATTTGTCATGTACTATAGAAATATTTGACCCAGTGGGAATCGCACATGTAGAATTTAAGTGACGGCTATTTTGAAATCCAATATGTTGGCTAATTGAAGGATCAACTTAATACCAAACCCCGCTTCCGACCACACCCCTAAAAAACCTCTCACTCTGCCGGCATCTACAAAATAAAATGCACCGCATGTCCGATATTCTACATTAGGGAAACGTCAAGAAACCTGAGATCTCGCATTTACGAACACAAGCGAGACCTCAAACACGACATTTCCACAAATGCTCTAGTGATACACAGGAACACTCTCTCCCACAATCTAAACCTTTCAGAGTGCACTCTACTAAAAAAACGAACACTCTCTCTCACGCCGCAAAAGTATTGATAGCGCGATTATATTCTTTTCATCGCCATCAAACTTCAACCTAAGGCTCGGTTCTTATACCCTAAGCAGGCACTTAGCAAAGGTCGCACTAAAACAATGCAATGAATTACACCACTGCGACCCTGATTATATATATATATATATATATATATATATATATATATATATATATATATATATATATATACATTAGTGAGTGTATATATATATATATGTATATATATTTTGTGATTATAACAAGCCCCCATTAATAATCAAATCATTTAATAGATCTCTCTGAAACTAAACCTTCATTTGTATATCTTTTGAAATCTATATATATATCTTTGTTTTTCTCCTACTCTTTTAACCTGTTTTTCCGTTTGTTTTATTTTTCACACGTTTTGTCCACCACAGCATTTCATTTTCTATGAATAATCATGTACTTCACCCCATGTATACATATGTATGTATATATATACATACATATGTGTACATATATATAGACTGTCGGTTTAAGTTTTTTTTTATTGCTCTTAAAAACCTAATGTGTGATAAACTAGCAGACCTATCCCTGATTCATTCTGATTAATCTTTGGGTTCTAGCATCCAGTGTATAAATTTCATGCCCACTCCCACTTGTTTACCCTGGTCAGCTCCTCTGTCTATCTTCCCTATTGTCACCTTTCCCCCTCCCCCACCGTTTTCTCCATACTAGCTCATTATTGTGAACGTAAAAAAGAGCAAGAAAATAAACAGAAATATAAACAGAAGGATATAGAAACATAGAAGAATGTGTCACCCACTCGTCATATTTCAACATCACTTAATGTCTTCTCATATGGTCCAATCATATCATCCTTCCCTCATCCCATGTATGTGCCTTCAACATTTTTTTCCATATCTTCATTTCTGAAAACGTTCGCCAACAGAACAAAACCGGTCAAAATCTCTTGTTTTTGTTTTCTTCTGCACTTTAACTTTTTACCGTTTGCCATTTTTCACACACACACACACACACACACACACACATATATATATATATATATATATATATATATATATATATATATATATATATGAAGGTCGTAGTTATAAAGCTTTGAGGGACGTGAACATTTATCCTTAAATTTCCATCATTCATCGTGTGTCCTTTTGGTTTGTAGGGGTGGAATTTGTCAGTAACCTGTTCATTTAATAAATATCATATGTATGATATATATATATACACATATTAATTAATTTATTTATTTATATATGAAGAGAGAGAGAGAGACAAAATGGGAGAAAGTAAGAGAGAGGGATTACTAAAGAGATAGAATGATATAGAAAGAGAGACAGAGATAAAGTGCTATAGCCGATGATGGTTGTGGAGATTAAATTAGTTCAATTAGATTGCGTGCTCAAACACGTGATGACAATCAATTCCTCACACGCTCGTGTGGCTTATTTCCATAAGTTCGGCGAAACAGTTTCTACAAACAGAACAAGAGTCGAAGGGGGATTTATCATGAGTTTATGTTTAGGCCCGATGTGACTCGTCAACTTTTAACGACAGTTCATCTACCGTAAGGGAAACTGCTTTCAAACTTCAGCTGCATTGTGGCAATACCTAGTTATGCTAAATGCTTCCGAAGTAAACCCGAGGGTAAATCAAAAGCCAGGATACCAGGGACACTTAATCATTTTATATAGATGCCCTCTAGCAATTTATAGGACAAAACGATTATATAATTTATAACCTTTAAATAAACTTATTTTCAGTTATATGTACTACTATCTGAACATATGTGAGATGAAATCTAGTATAAAACGTTCGTACAATTATATAACTATCAATTATCTCATATATTATTAACCTTGCACATAGGGGTGTATGTGTATTTAAATGCTAATATTTTCCTGACGGAGAATGTGTAACATTGTGTCACTTGGTTATGATATGAATATCAACACAATCTACGTAAGTTGATCGATGTAGTACACAAAAGGTTTTAACTATCAATCATGTTACAAATTGCACTTGATTCACGACACAACTAATAGAGATAAATACAAATTTAATTACTTTGATTCATATAAAATTATATTGGTCCAGTTTTACTCTAAGAAGAACTACTTCAACTAGGCTAGATTCCTAAAGTTTAACCTAAATAGCATTTAAGCTTACAAATAGATATTGGTTTTTAACTAGTAGATTTTTGTGTGGTGTTGTTTATCCATGTTTTTAACAATAAAGTAACGTACTTCGCTACAATTTATTTAGAATATACTTAATCTGACTTGACTATTTTTAAAGAAACACCTAAAATGAAATAATAGAAGATAAATAACGCTTATTTTTATTTGTTTTTTCAGCTTCGATACGAAACCTTAAAATTAGTCGAGGTTATAGAACAGAGAAATATTCACAACACAGAATGTGGACGTAATGGATCTCGATCAATGCCGGCTTCCTGGTTCGATATTTTTTTTTGTACATGAAACAGAAACAACCAGTTTATCAAGGCTGAGGCTACCTGTGGACAAGTGTTGATGTGATTTCTATTTATCCCCCCTCCAGGAGATTAGACACAAGTGTCATGTGGGTTTGATGGAAGCGTTTTTAGTGGAATAGCTCGGATTTGAACCTGTCACAACCAGGTTCTCAGTCCGCATCGATACCAACTAAGCCACTGTGCCATCCTCAAATGTTCGATATAAGAATGAAGGACAGATATAATTGAGAAATTATAAATAATACATGTAAAGTCAAAATATTCAACATAGTTTTCTAATGTTTGTTTTCGTACTGAACATTTATTAAGAAGAAAGATTTCCAAACCACATTCTTTATACCAGTAGCTTGTATATTAATACACTAATATACTTCAAACAATTAATAAATTAATAAAACAATACCGTGTATTATAAATGTTAGTGTAAAATTGATGATTTCTAGGTAAAAGAAAAAATTCACATGGACTATTTTAGTAGTCTATCCGATCAAATATTTTAGAGAATTCTATCGGTATTTTCATTTTATATTCTTGTTATATACATTGTGCTGGTAATTAAATATTCAAATCGGATAAATTATTAATATGAGGCATGCCAGAAAATATAATACAAAAATATAATACACAATTTGTAACTATTAGTGAAATAAAATACTACATCCTATATGAAGCTAATTAAGTGGCAGTGCAGCATCTGTTTAATTACACTAAATAGAATAAGTACAAATGCGGGAATAGAAAAACTGTATCACAGCTCTTCACGGCGGCTTGCATTCATCCCAAGGCATGCATCGAACCATACCGTTGACAGTCGGCAGTTATAACCACTAGATTGACAAATAATATCTACAATGGTTTTATATAAACATTGATCACTACTTGACAGTGAATCGTTTGTTTAGCACAGAGAGCGTACCATTACACTTAATAATAGCATGCAATATCGGAATAGACATTGCTAAACTCGATGACAAATGCTCTCAAATATTTATATTTACACTCTACTGCAGTTTCTCGGTAAATTCCATAGTAAAAGTGCATTTTTATCCCACATTTCTGCATACATTTGAATCTTTGCTCGCATTTCAATGTATACAATCGTGTGAGAACTACTTCAACTAGGAAAGATTTATAAAGTGTTACCTAACTTACAATTAAGCTTATAAATATTTTTTCTGACGAGTAGATTCCTATTTGTTGTTGGTATTCCATGTTTTTAACAATAAACTAACGTAAATGTCTACAATTTATTTGGTAGATATTTAATCTGATGCAGCAGTTAAAAAAACACCTAAAAAGAAAAATCGTAAAAGTTAAATAACGCTTATTCTTTTAGCAAGACTTAGCGTTTTTTTATTTACATTTGTTTACAGTTGATAGGGAATCTAAAAGTTTAATTGATGTTATAGAACAAGGAAATATTCACAAAACAGAATTTGGACGTAATGGATCTCGGGCAAAGCCGAATCGTTATATCTGGTTCGATATGAGAATGAAGGATGGATATAATTGAGAAATTAAACATAATTCATGTAAATCCAAATATGCAACATACTTTTCAAATGTTTGTGTTCGTACTAGAGAGTGATTAATCAGAAAGATTTCCAAACTACATCGTCCACACCAGTGGATATTGTTTTAGTAGACTAATTAAGATAACACTAGCGAATTACTAAACGTTAAGAGTAAAATTGATAATTTCAAGTAAATATGTATATTTGGTTAAAAGTTTAGCAAAGTTCGAACAAAGGAGATATGTAACAGTTAAGATTTAAAAGAGGAAATCTTTTTTTTTAAATCTCAAAACGAGTCCCGTGATCAAATGTTTATTGGGAGCGTATTATAGGCCGTTAACTTGGTGTCTAGAAAGTGCTAAGGAGAGAATATGGGTCTAAGTGTTAAACTTTCGAAAGAAATAAAGAAGGTTAAAAACCTCTCAATTTTAATATCAGAGCCTGGATTTAAAGACTTTAAATCAATCCAAAAGGAATTTAAATTCCGGTATTCGTAGCCATTAGTCAGTCTAAGGCGAGTAAATCTGCAATGTCTTTAATGATTTTGTGCTCGGAATTTAACATTTTTGACTTAAGTATAGTAAAGGCTTATGGAAGTAAGATATTGGTATACTGATTAAGTTTGGTTTAGAGGGAGAACAATGGTTAAGTCGGCAGGATTGAACCTGTTTAGGAGGGTTTTAAAGCCTGCTGAATTATTTTCGTAAAATCTGGGGGCTACCCTTTTAAAAGCTGGAAAAATTATTATTGGAAACCTTTTTTGTTGCATATTAACTTGGTATAATTTACTGGTTATGGTGTAAAGATGGGCTGATTTAAAATATTAGGATATTTATTCCTATATTATTTATGGTGAGTGATAGTTCGGTGGATCTTCCGGAGTATAAGTCGGTATTTTGTGGGGCGGTTGTGGGTTTATGTATTGGGTAGAATGGGAATAGTGAGTTCCCCTTCATGTGTATTGGTACAGTTTATAAGTGGCGCTTGTCTACTATGTATGTATCCTTTAAAGATTTTGTCTCGTACGTTCAAGCAGATCTTATTGGGGTCAATAATGGCCCTTAATATATGGTATTGTTCTGCATCCTACAGAAGACATATATCTATGGCTGGAGTAAAAGATTGTCTTCTCTTTATAACATTCAGTTTGCCATATCCGGGTCGGAAGTGCCGTTTTTGCTTTGTTTTTGTATTTGAAGGTGTGTCTGTGTGCATACATTCTTTGCTTGAAACTTCCCTGTGTTATGCTTATATATTGTTCAGCTCAGCTTCTAGTCTGATTCGTTACAGTGACTTAATATACGAGGGAAATAATTTTGTCATTCCCCTGTAGGGGCAATTGTATTTGTCCTAGCATGAGCAGTCTGTGGTTATATATATATATATATATATATATATATATATATATATATATATATATATATATATATATATATATATATAAATATATACATATTGTTATATTAGATCCTGTCATAATTTTCTCATAAAATTTTTACTTTTTAATCTCTCTTGAATTTTATTCGAATCTAATATATTTCACTAATATATTTGGACCCAGCGCCTGATAAGGCTGAACGATTTGCCCAGCGTTTCGCCTTAGAACCCACTTTGGACTCCGCAAACCCCCTTCTCCCGAAAGTCGTATTGCGGACTGAAGTCACACTTGATGTCCTAGCCATCAAGTGTTCTAATGTCAGGTACATCATAAAACAGCATGACACCTCCAAGGCATGTGGGCCTGATCTTATACCAGTAATAGTAATAGAGAAATACTCTACTGAACCTGTAATCTCCAAACACTACAACAAATACCTGGTTGAATCTTGCTTTTCTGATAGCTGGAAAATTGTCTATGTGGTATCAGTCTTCCATAATTCTGGAGACAGCAATGACTCTCGGTATTATCGCCCCATCAGTCTACTCCCCCTCTTCGCTAAAATATTTTAAATCGTTAATCAATTTAGCGATAGTCCGGCACCTCATCAATGCTAAACATCTTTCTGACCATCAGTATTGATTTAGGTAAGCACGGTCTACTGCGGATATCTTAACGGCCATATATGAACACATATACCATACTCTGGACAAGACAAGTTTGGCTAGGGCGGTATTGTTAGATGTATTCAACGCTTTTGACAAGGTATGGCATAAAGAGCTTCCCATATATAATGTACTCATATGGTATTACTGGACAATTATTTAATATAATTAGATCCGTCTTTACCAAGAGAAATATTTTATGTATTCGATGGGCGTTCATATAAAAAAAAACATGACATAAATGCAGGTGAACTCCTGGGATCGATTCTTGGACCTAAATCTTTCCTAATTTTCATAAACGACATGCCTGATGACATTGTGTATGACATGGGTATATTTGCTGACGACACCACCCTCTACTCTCGTAATTTGGGCAAAACGGACGCGTACATATCCGAGGCAATGGCTGACTCGTTAGAAAGTGACTTCCAATATATATATAATAGTATTCATGAGGTGGGTTTGATGGATATCAATAGCAAAAAATTATGATTCTCACCTATGTCAAAGATGATTTTTTAAATGTTCGAGTCTTATATGAGACGATAGATGCTTTTGATTCAGCCGATATATCGGACGTGATAGAGGCTTTTATTTTCTTGAAGTTAACGAGACATTTTGACATAGAATTGATAGGATTATATAGCGATGACGCATATATAATTGTAAATTCAGTATAAGCGTGATAGAATCAAAAGTTAATTTTCAATGGAATTGCAAGAAATTATGTTTCAGGTCGAGATAATTTATAACAAAGATTAGCAACATGCTGGGCATCATGTTTCAGTAGAAAATACATATGCACCTTATATGAACGAAAATACAGAACCAATATACGATACAGAAAAAACGATAGACCACCCTAACCCTAACCCTAACCCTTATACTCAATAAAGTGTATGGTTTAGCAAATAAGATGTCTTTAAAATATTAGGGATGAATATCATAAAGCTTTTTAAATAGCGCTTATAAGGATCCTGGAATTAAAATTTAAAAATTCCCTTAAACACTCCATTTTCATCCAAGTATACTTAACTAGCCTAGGTAATAAGGAATTATGAGGACAAAGCATAGAAATACTCTAGAGTTTAGCTATAAGTGCACTGAAAATTTAGAAAGACGCACAAATACTACAATAATCGAATTAATATACAACGAATGATGTAAGTACTACTAACACAAAGTTGTATAAATAAGTTTTTAAATGGGAAATTAATTAACATGCTACCGCTTGTATAGCCGAAATGGCAAATTCTATATATGAATTAACGAGAAATATACAAAAATAAAATTTACCTATTAAATCATATAAATGAAATAGCCGTAAATTATGAACATAATACACATTTCTGCTTAGGATATAGTCATACTATGTGATAAATGTATTTATATTTGTAATATAGAGCTCCGGTCTAATATAGAAAGGAAATTATTACTTTTTTTATTTAAATATTCCTGATCTATATAAAGATGTATACGTGAAGAAAATATATAACTATATATAAATAAATATATATATATATATATATATATATGAATATGAATATATATATATATATATATATATATATATATATATATATATATAATTAACTATATATATATATATATATATATTAAATATATATATATATATATATATATACATCTGGTTCATGCTTGTGTTTTCTGGCTTATGCTTATCATGCAGTATATGTAAGATACACACGTATCTCTATATGTGTGTGCAAGTGTATATTAGTATGTGTGATTTAGTATGTTTATGTGAGTGTATATGAATACGTGTGTGTAGTTCTGTGTTCGTATAGTTGTTTTTTAGATCTAAGTTAGCATTACAATATGTATGTGTGCGCATATATTCGCAAGATGTATTATATTATTTTTATGTTTCATGCAGTTTCATTTATATGTATGTGTATGCAAATATGTCTAAGTATACATATGTGAATGTATCTATGCATAAATATGTGTTGATATCAAGGCGACCCATGATACATGCCTGACAAACATGCGACTGAGGTCTACGACTGGGGACGGTTATGTGAAGACCAAAATTACTACTAAATAATAATTATTGAGAACAGTTTTAGTAAAATATTTCTTAGTAATGTCCAGTGATTAGTAACTATGCATATTATTAGGAAGCAGCTTACAATAATTTATCTATGTTCATCAAATAAAATGTTAATGCACAAAAATATCAAAGAATTGACAAAAAGATTAACTTTATTCACCATGTATTTGACATATTTTATATATTTTAAAATGATGAGCCAATTTGTTTATATTGACTAGTTGATTACAGAAAATACAATGACATAATACAATCAGAAAGCAAATTCAACATTTTACAAAATTAAATAATTTTAACACAATGATCTGAGAAACAATTTTGATATATTTTATGTTTGGTAGATATAAAATTTGTATTTACAGAAAATGTATAAAAGTCTTATTTCTTCATAGTACGATAATACATATTATACAGTCTTAATAATAAACTCTACTTACATTAACAAGAACAAAAAACAATAAAAAATATGTTAAAGTGGGGGGAATGTAAAATAGGTTGGAAAATTATGCATTGGACAAAATGAGATTCTACTTTTCTTAAGCGATTATGTGTGAACGCCCTGAAAAACTTAGCAGATGAAGAAAAAACAATTGGTCTAGAATTCAGAGTTAGGGATCAGGTTCACAGATGAATTCAAATGATCCCGGCCATTCTAGCCTATTAAGACATTTTGTGTTTGCTATGAAAGATAATATTGTGCAATGTTTATTTAGTGATGGAGGGTGAGTAGTGGGTCTACATTATTAGGAGATTGTTAATCAGATTCATAGTTATTGGTAAAAATCATTTGGTTAACTGCTCTAAATAAACTAGAATTGCCCGGAAATAGGGGCGCTCATTTTACGTGAATTTGATATACAAAACCAATCCCCACTCTTAAATAATTGTTTGTTTGTTTGTGTGTTTGTTTTTTCTTCTTACCGCCACATTTCTCAGGATGTTCACACGTAATTGCCTAAACAAAGTAGAATTTAGTTTTTCAAATATAAGTAACATGACAGAGCACGAATACTTCCAATTATTAAATAGTTCAACAAGAGTTATTGTTACTAAAAACGTATTTGAAAAAAAGCTTGTCAAAAAATAAATACAATTTTTTTATGTCCTGGCAAAAGTAACATTTCAAACAAGACAATAAATGAATGTTATCCAACATTATAAAGTGAAATTGGCAATAAAATCCAACAGCCTCTATAGTACAATTGATACTTAAAACGTTTTTAAACATGTTAATTTGAGTTTACTTGAGCCATTGATCCCCTCCCTTAAGATAAAATAATTATCATGAGTAAAATATTATGGCAGTTTCTAATATGCATGATTTGAATACGAAAATAGAGCTTGTGTTCATATTATCAAATAAATTTTTCAAAATATATTGTGTGTATGATTCACTTAAGTCAATTCAAGAACCAGCACTAAAAGTTCTGAAATTATCTTAAAATAGTATTTATAAAATAAGAAAGTGTATACAATTCTCATGACAACATAATCAGCATTGATCATTTTCCAAGCAGTTATCAGATATGTTTTACGTTCCCATCTTTTTTACATATATTTTACTGGTTTTATACTCTTGTTAATGTAAGTAAATGTTAAGACTCTATAATATGTATTATCATATCATGAAGAAATAAGTATTTGCTTTATCTTCTGTAAAAACAAATCTCATAAGTAGCATCACAGATTTTCTCAAAATTATCAAAATATATTTTGTTCATAAAGTATATGATTTAGTGTTTAAATTGCTTTCTGATTGGATTATGTCATTATATTTTCTGTAATTAAGTCGTCAATAGCAACACGTAGACTAATGCTTTTTTTTAAATATCTAAAATGTGTCTAATTCATGGTAATTTTTGTTATTATATACTGTTCTTACTTTTCCAATTTGATTTGATGGAAATTAATTAATTATTGTAAGCTGCTTCCTTATCATATACATAGTTGCCAATTACTGGACATTAATAAGAAAATTCTTACTAACACTTTTCTTGGTAATAATTATGAAGTAGTAATGTTGGTCTTCACATGTCCGCCCCCAGTCGTGGATCTCAGTCGACTATTTGTCAGGCCTGTATTATAGATCGCCTTGGTTGATATGCAAACTTAAATCTGTTGTGTCTGTATGAGCATCGTCAAATACAGTTGACGACAAAATTATATGTACACAAACCAATATATATATATATATATATATATATATATATATATATGCGTGTATGTGTGCATGCATGCATGTATTTTGCGAAATAAGTCGAAAGAATTAATCGTTGCACAATACGATCCAATCAAATCAAGCACATGTGCAAATCTCAAATGTAACCCTATACTCGGACCAGAAGCTACACATAAAAATAAGATATAATATAAAAATTGGAAGGCGTCAGAAAAGTGAAAAAACGAAGATAAGAATAGGACAGAATCTTTAGGTTTACTACTTTATTGAGGTAGGAACGAGGGTATTTCTTAATATAGAACACCATGTTTAATAATTGAGGTAGGAACGATGGTATTTCTAAATATAGAACGCCATTTTTAATAATTAAGGTACGAACGAGGGTATTTCTACATATAGAACGATATTTTAAATAACTTCCCTGTACGAATAATTTATTAACAATAAATATTTCTAAACATAATTTTACAACATAATTATATAGTTTGTTTTACTAACAGAAATATACCTTTGGAAAAAAATGTCTAATTTGTCTGAATACAGGATTTGAGAAATAAACTGGATCACTTGCGAAAGAATTGTAAACAAAATCCACTGATAAAAGATTTAGCAGAGTTTTTTTTTCTGGATACATACAGTATTTATTCTATGAAATTTGATTCCAACTTAACCTAGAAATTATCAATTAAACAATAAATAAATATATGAATATCGAATACATAATTGCAAAATATGAAAACATAGATTGAGATGAAACATATATATATATATATATATATATATATATATATATATATATATATATATATATATATGAACACATATATGAACAGAGGTAAGTATCTATGTATAGATAAATATCAACACATCGAAACCGATAAATATATATATTTATTTATTTATATACATGTATATATATACACGTAGACATATATAGCTAAATACAAGCCGTGTACGATATATTTATATATATATATATATATATATATATATATATACTTGTCAATTAGGCTAAGAACAGAGTGTAGTATTTGTTCTGATACTACACTTCATCTTTGTGGCTTCGATGAGTGAAGGAGAAATATTTCTAAACAGAGGCAATTTGTATGTTTGCCTCAATCCAGAATTCTTCTTTTTGGGGAGCAATATATTCTCTACATTAAACATCGATCTTGTATGTAACATTACAATCGTGTGTGGGCAAATAAATTGAAACCTAGAAGAAGATGTATTGTGTGAAATAGCTGCGTTGTGAGAAACGTAAGGGTTACAGTGAGGTGGAGTCTGCTATGTAGAGTTGTTTGACTCTCTAGTTACCTTTAGAAGTAGCGGTCATATTTGTTTTCAAAATAAGAAATAACACCACACTCTTGCTTCAGGAATTTAATTTTGATATTTTTTCTGTATTCTTGACAGTATTTTTGCACGACAAGTTATTTGCATAGTATCCGTTTTTCTATCGCCGGCTTATCACAGGGAGACGACGGAAGGCGCTATAAAACACGTCTAATTTATTCCATATGAAACGCCCAAGAGAAGCCCTCTCGATTGACATCTGCCACGTTTCACACTTGACTTCCTGTTACGACATCTTCTGACGCATTAACAAACTGTTCACCTAAATTTATTATGGAAATCTAACACATCTAACACATCTAACGTACAATATCGCTACATAAACATGTCTACTAGATATATAAATATTAAAGAAAATAGATTAATAGACAAATATTTACCTATATGATACGTGTACTACGGAATTCCTCTTAGTGACTGTATGTAAAACTCCGTCTTAAAGTTTTGGAGATCACGGAACCCTTAAACCTAATAATAATATAATAAAAAGATAACTTATGAAAAATATAAGACATGTTTATATTCATGAACATATAATCAGCTTGCTTGCTCTCAGAGTAAAGAGTGTATAATATTGTTTGGATTAAGGTGATCGCGCAACTAGAGTTCGAAACTCGCTACGAATTCATCTAATCAATGTAATAAATATTTAGAGGATTATTATGATAAAAAAGTATCATATTATTTAATATCCTTTCTTTAATTTATTATTTTTAATGTTGACTGTGGATACTTGTTGAATATATGTGCTATTAGATGTTCTTTTTGTTAATTGATGCATTAGAAATAGTGTAGGTAGATAAAGATGGAAAGAGTTGTAACTGTAAAGTCTAAGAGTGATGGGGTTCAAGTGTTTCAGCTATTGCTGTCTTATACAGATCAGATTCTATTAACCTCATTAACTTGCTTAAGCTAAGTGTCACACGTGGACGGAAGAGTCCAATATTTCTGAGGCTTTCTGCTATTCGCCCAAAGCACGTCCCACCCTATAATATTCTAACATATTACTCTTCAGTCAGAAGTAAAATAAATTAGTATTCATTAATGGAAAGTGTCTCGGAAGTTTCTACTAGTAACGTGGATTCTATTATAAGAATAATTGATGTCTTACTGGGAAGTAGGGTGTTGTATCGTCTCTATTCAGTAATGCTATTATATTAATGAGTCACCAATGGTCAAAGTTAAATGCCATTCGAGAATAAGATTTAATTTGATTGTCAGTTGCATGATGGACAATAATATGAGTCTTGTTAACATTCGATTCCAAAACGACCACATGATAGCGTGCAGGGAAGCAGTCCCGTGAAAATGTATTCCAAATTATCGAAATTCAGTTTGGGTTTTTGTACATAGAGAAATAAATGCCCGTTTTTTTAATTATCTTAACTAACTTGATATGATAATTTGCACAAGAAAGGTTATATCCCTCAAAATTAAAATTCACAATTAAATTTGCGAAATAAAAATGAAAAAAAACAATAATGGCTATATATCAGTATTAACAATTAAATTTTCGAGATAAAAATGAACAAAAAAACAAGAATGACTATATATCAGTATCCAGGATATTTGCATTAAACACATTTTTTACTCATCATTTTCACGAGTTCATTCTCTCCCTTACATATCCATTCGTTTTAAAACTTGCAAAAAATCGACTTGTGTATTTATTCAGATAAAGCAGTGTTACTTCCGGTAAATGCATACATATCTAAACTTGAGGAATAGACGTAAAAACTGGCAGCATCCACTGCGGAAGCAAGACACCTATTAAGAAACCTGAATGACTCCCCTGTGAGCGGAAGTTTGAGTGTTGCAGTAATTCGACAACTCATCTCCATGGCAGAATGCCCCCGGGAAAGAAAATAGAAAAGCGACCACTTTATTCTCTTGACATTTCCCAACACTCATAGCGGCGGCCAAAAACTGTGAACGACATCCGAACATTGTCATGAGATCAGAAAATGTAATGGCTATAATGTCGGAGTTTAAATTATCAGCGAAAAAGTGCATAGGTACCAATGGATACGCTCTGTCTGGAAATAAATACATTATATTGAATAAGTGTATCTGTATGTTTTACTGAAAACATAGAAGATACATAATATATACAATATGATTAAAATATGCAGTAAAATAAAACTATAAACAACATTATATAGCTATAAACATATATATATATATATATTTATTTAATGATAAATATTTAAATATTATCTACATACGTACACGTAACCTCTTTGCGAATTCATTAGCGTAGAGATAACCATTCAAGCCAGTCACGTGATTGGAACCCCGAACAAGAGTCATAATAAAGTCCAATTCCGAGGCTACTGCAAATGGCTACAGACGAAATGAGAAATAAACCCTATATATGTGTCAAGTAGGTGGACAGCTATAGTCGGCTGTCATAACAGTGTTAAACAGGTAGAACATACCTGATAGTTTTTGACAGCTCCTTTTATTTAATCATAAAGGGACCAGCTGAGAAGGGACTAAAAACAATAATTTAATGATAAATATATAAATATTTTCTACATACGTATATGCTTTATCCTTTCGGTATCATTAGTGTAGAGACAGTGTATATATATATATATATATAAATATATATATATATACCAGAATGCCCGATGCATTTCCGTTCAACTAAAGAACCGCGAAGTTACACCACAAGCGGACAGTACGTCAAATAATACACCAGGACGTTTTTATCGATAAACAAAACTAAAAAGTTGTTTATTTTTATTAAAAAAAAAAAGAAGAATCTCTAAAGATTGACTTTATCTCCGAAATAAATAAGATAAATGCAAATAAATAAATAAATATATCTTGCATTGAAAAGGGCGTTTATCCTCAATTTTAATACTTTTCCTTCGATGCTTATAAAGAAAAAATATTGAAGTACCAATATTCATATATATATATATATATATATATATATATATATATATATATATATATTTATATATATATATAAATATATATATATATATATATATATATATATATATATATATATATATATATATATATATATATATATTGGTACTTCAACATTTTTTTCTTTATAACCATCGAAGGAAAAGTATTAAAATTGAGGATAAAAGCCCTTTTCAATGCAAGATATATTTATTTATTTATTTACATTTATCTTAGTCTCGGAATATATATATATATATATATATATATATATATATATATATATATATATATATATATATATATATATATATATATATGTATTTTCTAACTATTTTTTTTTACTTTTTTAATTTTTAATATTTGTCAATTATAGTACCTTGGCTCTGTAAAGGATATAAGAATTTTAGTAGGAAATCTTATGTTACAGAACTAAATGCAATACAAGAAAAAGAAGAAAGCTTAGAAGAAATAATTAAACAAATATTTATGAAATGTGCTTTCTAATTAATTTGCCCTGGAATGGAATTCTTCTCATGCTACTTAATGACTGGTCAATCGGTTACTGATAAAGAACAGAACTGTTTCCATTGTCCTCAAAATGTTGCCAAGGCGGTGGAAAACTTCTCATTCTCAACTAAAGATACCGGAACATTGCAGTGACATTTACTATTCCTATAATCTGGAAGTCACCGTTAATATGAGAATTTTTATACAATAATCGATTACCAATCAGCTGACATGATTTTAGATTAGCTGACATGAAATGTTATGTCGTTAGGTGTTTGCGTTATCACAAAACACTATATTAGTTAGACTGACTGCCTATCGAGTTCACAGTAATCTAGACACTATGATCGGCGTCAGTTATTGTGTAGAGCTTATTATCTATGCTCTCAGTTTTATTTCTAACATCATAAGACAACGTATAAAAGAAATCTACTTAGCTATGTTGTCGTTCTTTTATAGTTCCTAGTGGTGTTTACTTTACTTCTCAGGTGATGAATGAACTGACTCGGTAATATGATGCACGCATTATGTCTTGTGATTCTGATTATATATTTTTTTACAAAAAAAACACGTGATAAAGAAGTACAGATCCACCCGATTTACGAGAATAGCTTAGCTCAGTCCAAATCCACACCCGTCTTCTTTAATGCTAACTTGAACGTATCCTGTTGTACAACGTATATACGATGCTTCAGTCTATCTACCTGGATAGCTTGGATTGCCTTTAGATAGAGAGGATTTCCAAAGTAAATGCAGACGTCCTCATAAAGAGATCGATCTCTAAATATATTTATTCCGATTATGTACGATCAAAAATTGCAGATAAATAAATAGAGAAACACCGAGTATAATATAACGGTGTCCTTATAATGTTTTAAATACCAACTGGAATTATTCTAAGATGTAATAACGTTTTGTCTCTCCATGCTCTTCCTTTTCGTTTCAACTTTTTCCCCGGTGTCACAGACAAATTCTTTTTTTTTAATATTAAAATTAAAAATTAAAAGGTACGTTATTGTTTACTTAGTAAACAGATTTTATTATAGTTCGTTTAGACTGGAAACGATATTTTGGATAGGAAACAGAAGTAACATTCACATACGTGACGGAAGTAATTAGCCATCTGTTGCTGTAATTTAACCAAGTGAACACAGAACATAAATACATTTTTTATACATCAGTACGCTGAACGAATTCAATTATTTATAGGAAGAAGCATATTTACTGTAATGCTAGTTGGGACTAATTATACCTTCATATATAAAGCCCCTTTAATGGGGAGCAACATGTATATTTTTAAAAGTGAATTATCCACGGATACGTGCCTTGTCGCTTAGAACCCATTAACGTTGCAGAACCTAGCAAGACCCGAAACTAGGACTCCAGTGTCTAAAGCCTGAGTTAGCTCAGTGATAGAGTTTCAGGCTTCAGATGGTGAGGTCCTGGTTTCGAATCTTGCAAGGTTTCGCCATGCTGATGGATCGTAAACTACGAGTCACGTGTTTGTGGATAATAACATTTTAAAAGTGTGTGTGTATATATATACACATATATATATATATATATATATATATATTTATATATGAGGGTGTATATGAGTTGCAATATATATATATATATATATATATATATATATATATATACATATATATATACAGGGTGTTTCAAAAGTCTTGGGAACATAACGATTTTTAATAACTCAAAAACTATTAGGAGTTGAAAAATGAAATTGGTACCGTTGGAAAGGTTAAAGTTTCAAGTTTTGTGGGGAATCTTCAAAGTTGCTCAATATGAGCACCATTCGTCACACGGCAGACATCTAGTCGATAGTCCATTTCCTGCCAAACGCGTTCCAGCATCTTGACGTCAATGGTTACTACAACTGCCGTTACTCGAGCCTTTAGTTCGTCAATATCTCTTGGAAGGGGCGGCACATAGACTTGTTGCTTGACAAAGCCCCAAAGGAAAAAGTCACACGGGGTAAGATCTGGAGACCTAGGAGGCCAGGGCATGAGAATGTCATCACCTCGCCCAGATCTCCCAATCCATCTACCAGGCAGCCTTGTGTTAAGAAACTGCCTTACTCTAAGACTCCAGTGTGGTGGTGCACCATCTTGTTGAAAAATGAAGTCATCAGATTCTGCTTGTTCTAACTGAGCCATTAACCAGTCTTCCAGCATGTTGAGATAGGATTCACCAGTGATAGTTGCCTCTTCAAAGAAGAACGGTCCATAGACACCTTTCTTGGAAATTGCACAAAACACGTTCACTTTTGGTGAATCTCGCTCGTGCTCAAGAAGTTCATGAGGATTATCAGTACCCCATATGCGAGTGTTATGCTTGTTAACTTTGCCATTCAGATGGAAGGTCGCCTCATCGCTAAAAACAAGCCGGTCATCAAAGCCGTTATCTTCCAACTTCTCTTGCATTGCAATGCAAAAGTCACGGCGAAGTGGCTTATCAGTGTCCTTCAACTTTTGGACCAACTTGAGCTTGTAAGGTACCATTTGCAGTCGTTTTCTTTAAGACACGCCAGACAGTTGCTGGAGCAAGCTGAAGTTCCCTGCTGGCTCTTCTCACTGATGTACGGGGGTTCCGCTGAAAGGCTGTCCGAACTTGCTCAACTGCATCTTCTGAAGTTGAAGGGCGACCTGTTCGCTTACTTGGGCACAAATACCCATCTTTCACAAATTTAGCATGCCATCTGACAATGGATTTCCTTTCAGGGGCTTCTTTTTTAAATTTCCTGCGAAATGCACGCTGAACACATGTCCACGATTCAGTCTTTGCAAATTGGAGGACTCAAAATGCCTTGTCTTGTTTAGAGAACGCCATTACTGCACCTGGAAAGATAACACGAAAATCATTAGTATGACCAAAAACTTGATTAAGCAAGCTTTAAAATGGCACCAGTTTCATTTTTCTACCTGGAATAGTTCATGAGATATACGCATTTGTAATGTTCCCAAGACTTTTGAAACACCCTGTATATATATATATATTGTCGTGTGTGTAAATATATATATATATATATATATATATATATATATATATATATATATATATATATATATATATATATATATATATATATTGCTAAGCAATTCGCCTGTCCATCCACCGGATCTAGCAATTTTGTACAGATGACCTTCTGTAAAATGGCATTTAATATATATATATATATATATATATATTTATATATATTAGTTCTATCAATACACATACTTGGCAACATATCGTGACACGTTTCAACCGGATCTATTGTAAACTAAGTATCTTCTGGTCAAGAGAAATATAAATGCCAGCTATTTACATAAAACTCGATGCGTGTAAATATGTGTGGGTGTGTGTGCCCTATAGAAAAGAATTAGAGAATCTAGACAAAATGTAAAAGTGTATTCTCACGTAAAATTAACATGGAAAGATAATGGTAGTATCCTGAATTTCTAAATGGACACGTCAGGTTTGCTATAGAGCAGATTTACGTCTGGGGGGTCGATTTTTTCAGTTATTTTCAGTTTAATTTCAATCTATTTATGTATTAATTTAAATAGAACACAATTATATAATTTAGTAATTTGTAAACAAATCTGCAAGTATTCCAGAATAAAAAAATGCAAAAGTTTCCCTAAAATTCAACCAGAAATGACATCAGATGGGGGCTGCGAAGTGGGGGGAGGGTAACATTTAATAGACGCTTATTCTGGGAAAATTCCTGTACCGCCTTAGTTCTATCGCTATCGAACGAGTTCTAGAAAGAAGACAGTCTACTTTCCTAGGCTTTACCTTAATACCTATTGTTTATAGAAGTACCTATAAGTGTAGGTTTGTTCTAAAGCAGAATTCGCCAGAACAGCACTGTGAATATGAGTAACGTTGATTCCTTACTGCTGCAGAATTCGCAATATCCCTACGGAGTCATTGAAAGTGGTTCATGTTCGATGGATGACAGGCCAACCAATGAAATACTATTGGGAGTAACCGCACTGTAATAAAAGAGACACGACTTGTCGCATCTAATAGAAGATAACATTGGATGAAGTTTGGTATATCGAGTAGAATAATCTTAAGTTGCAAGGGAGAAACAAGGAAGAGTATGTTTAGTTTATCGATTTATTGATCTGTAGATTCGTGAATCAATTGATTAATAAATGCATTCACATATGAATGTCTTGGGAAGGGAAACCATTATTAGGTGTGTAGGAATACATTCCCAGTATTGTTTTGAGACAAGAGAACTTGTTCAAAAACATGTTCAGCGTTTGATGCAATTTTCGACTGAAACATATGGTGATAGAATCGATAAAATTCGATAAAATAAGATGAGTAATAATGTATCTGTATATCTTGATAAACTTAGGTATCGTATGTATAAGAGTAATTCTTAAACTAATTAACCGATCATACTGATATTTAGAACTAATAAGCAAGGTGTAAAGTGTTCAAATATATGCGATATAAGGTTTGATTTTAGTTATACAAAGCGGTAAAAAGGGGGTAGAATTTTGGCAGGGATCATACTGTAGTATCTATTCTCATACTATATATATTAACAGTTCTGTCGTAACTCAGTGAAAGAGAAAATGGTTGTAGACTGTCTTTCATTTTTGTCCCATCGTCTTTTTGGGGGGTGAACTGTTATTAAAAGTGTAAACAATCCTAGTTTAGCTACAATGAAGTGTCTTGATACAGCGAAACATCTGTCTGTAGATAAACACAATAACATCGTTTTACCACCGTCACGGCTGCATTTAAACATTCAGATAGTTTTACAATTGCGAATATATATATATATATATATATATATATTAATTTTTACGTTCATTAAAATAATCAATTGACACGTGTTTCTAGCTATCAGATGTAATAAGCATGGCTAACTAAGACAAGGATCGAACGTTCGATTTTGTTTTCTGTAGTGTAAAGTGTTACTTCCGGACCACGACGCCTTGCCCTGGAGTGTACAGTGTTTAAAGCCTAAATATTAGCTTACGTATGGGTTATTGTTTGTACTGACAGTAGTATACGCGTTGTTGTATTTTGCCACTATTAAGCTATAATATATATATATACAAGCTGTTATTATACGTCCCCTTTACATGACATGGTTGCTGATAGCTCAGTCGGTATGAAGTTTGAATGCTGAAAATGCGTTCTAGAATCAAAATGAGAAGACCTGATGTGGCCTCCATAAACTAATACATATATATATATATATATATATATATATATATATATATATATATATATATATATATATGTGTGTGTGTGTGTGTGTGTGTGTGTGTGTGTGTATGTGTGTATGTGTCAATTAAAAGTGTATACGTTTTGCTGAAGTCCGGAACTCCATCAATTTCATGACGTTCTCGGCTGTTAATTGTAATTGTCTTCTTTTCTCAATCTTTTTTTGTTTATTTGGTTATAGTAACTTAATAATTATTCAACGAATATAATTAAGTGCTTCTTATACTAATGAAATATTATTTTTTTTATTTTGACACAAAATAATTATGAGAAAAATTCAAAAATAGCAATGACTTAGCAGTAGAATTCTGTTATGGTTAACATTGTTTCCTTACACGAAATATATATATATATATATATATATATATATATATATATATATATACATTAATACCATCTCGCTAATTTGATCAATTAGCACTTTGGAGGATTCCGTCTTCCTTGATACACCCCCTCCAACGGCATTAGCCCCTATAGTTAATACATAACCCCCTATACCAGAAGCCCCACCCCCGTAAGCCCGGAATCTGTAGCTCTCTAATAATCTCAATATTGCGTTAACTTCAAAAATCCCACCGTAACTCGGGAGCAGACGTCGGATATTTTCTTTTTACTTTCCCAAATGGTCTGATATGTTTAAGCATAATTATAACTCTAAAAGTCCTATGAAAGTCCCTCCTATTATGGAGAAAAAAATAACATAGAATTAGAATACTCTTTTTCCTATAAATTAAAATCCACCAATTATAATTATTATTGTCATTCTTCTTCTTCTTCTTCTTCTTCTTCTTCTTCTTCTTCTTATTATTATTATTATTATTATTATTATTATTATTATTATTATTATTATTATTATTATTATTATCCTAGGGGGAACTAATAAAAGTATATGCTACCACTGATCCGAGGGGCTGCGCTGGGACCATAGTTCGGGCCATTCAACTGTATATGTAGGATGTGTTCCTTTGTTAAAGTCTATAAATAATGTAACAATAGGAAGACATTATATCAGGCTAAGTCCATTCTAGTGATACGATGTATCTTTCATAATCATTATTATAAGTATTATTACTATTATCGATACCATTATCACTATCATTATCACTATTATTATTAGTAGTAGTAGTAGAAGTAGTAGTAGTAGTAGTAGTAGTAGTAGTAGTAGTAGTAGAAATAGTAATAATCATAGTAGTAGTAGTAGTAATTATCATTATTATAAAAATGATTAAGATTCGTACGATTATGTTGTTCAGCATTTCTACTACAATTATTATTAATATTATTATCATGATCATTATCATTGTTATTATTATTATTATTATTATTATTATTATTATTATTATTATTATTATTATTATTAGTATTATTATCACTAATATAATTATTAAGAATATATTTATTGATATAAGTATCTCATTCAACTTATTTGTTGTCATGTGCATTACCTTCTCCCTAAAATCGTTTATGACTGACACCTAACCCCTTCCCTCCATTATAATTACTCGAAAAGAAAGGCGGTAATTACTACCAAAATTATTTAAAAAATTATGACCACTGCTTCTTTATTTTATTTTTGGAGGCGTATAACTAGTTTAAATATAGTAAATTAAACCCCTTTTCTATAATATTGTCCTATCTGGTCGGCCCTTGTAAGTTCTTAATAATACCCCTAAATGTGTCTTTTGCCTATTGCCAATTTCTTAAAATAATTTACCAATATGCTAGGAATGTACGTGTATAAGGGTGTAGGTATGTGGGTGTAAATCTAATCTTTAAATAAACATTTTTACAAATATGAGTCATCCTAACTCAATGCCATGAATGCTAGAATTTCTTATCCAATGCACTAATTCAACAGGTCTCTGTTCATTCTGCCTGCAGACCTGTTGGATTAAACTTAATGCCTCCCACACCCTAAGATTAAATGTCCAACTGTCCATATTTAATTCCCACCCCTAACCTAGCCCTGCTTACTGAACTGTCCACCCGAAATAGTTGCCACGGCCACAAACGCGAGGCACGCTCCTTTTATCACTTAAACAGTCGCATTCTGTTGATTTCCATGAGAAACTCTACTGTTTAAGAATAACTACGTGTTGCCGTTCAGACTCACATAACCTACTGCATTACATACAAAAGACATATGTAAAAGGAATTAAAAAGTTGAAAGGACTCAAGCCTCAAAGGTATGACTGCATCTTTTCCTAATAGAATGTAGGTTATAAACAATATTTTTATCTCCTCGAACCATAACATATCTCCTCCGATTCATCCAGCATATATCCTCGATCATCGAAACACAGATTCTGTTTGCTTCGATTTTCTCCAAACACGTCCTTTACGGCCGGACTTTAATTACAATATTTCCTGGAATACTCCACCCCCCACATCTAATGTCATTCCAGTTTGAGCTGTTGGTTCGAATGCGGAATCGGTATAGGAGCACAATGGGAAATAGGTAATATTTATTTCTTATGAAGCTGGTTCTCTCCTCCTTGCACAGCAGTGAAATTAATGAGAAACGTTTTCATCTCCCTCATATCTCATATGTATTCATACACTTATGTGTGCAGTGTTGTTGGTATAGTCCCAACTAAACTCCTATTTTATTACATCCCCTATTTCCTGGTCACTCCTGCTCCTTTCCCAATAATAATTTTTAATACGGTGTTTTTCTCCCCCTAAAAATTATCGTTGCCCATATCTTCCCCTGTGCACTTCCTCCACCCTCTTGCCCTGCACATCCTCTTGCAGCATGTTCTCATAAAAACATTTATAAAAGGACCCTTGATAATATTCGACCTTTGTTTTCAAAACATATTTTTGTTTTTATTTTATTTTTATTTCTTATGTTGTTTTTAATTACTAATTTTATTTTTAATTATTTGTATTTTTTTTAATTTCGATTATTTATTTTTATCTTATATTTTTATTTTGTGATTTTAATTTTTTTTTTACTTTCTTATTTTTATTTTTATTTTTAATTTTTATTTTGTATGTTATTGTTATTTTTATAATGTTTATTTAATTTTATTTTTATTATTATTATTTTATTTTTCTATTTTTTATTTTATATTTGTAACTTTTTCTTTGTAATAGTTGTCTCTGTTGCTCTTTCTGTCAATAGATGTTTCTCTACGACAAGCTTTTTAATGTTTTCTTTGATGTTTCTGTAAGACGTGGTGCTAAAGGCGCTGATGTAAAGACGTTATTTATTAATTTATGAAATAAAAAAAATTAAAAGTATTTCTAAAATGTTTAGGAAACGATCGTACACCATACTAGACTTGATGTTCTAATTCTTGGAATAATTGTGATGTTTTAATTCATTGAATCTTATATATATATATATATATATATATATATATATATATATATATATATATATATATATATATATATATATATATATACTGCGTCAAGTTGTAAATAAATAAAGTGTTCGGTCGCTTAAGAGTTAAATACAAATTATTTATTATAAAAACTATACTTTAAATATTAAAGAGGCGTACTAAGGTTTCGTGTAGATGGACTGACTGTTTAACTTTTTAACGTCGTCTATAGCCCATGAACCATCTTCAGCGACCCGAATTGAAAACGACAGGGCGAATGGCGTTTGGATTTTATTGTTAAACGATACATTGCTGAGGTGCTCTTTTTGACTGATGATCTCCACATCATAGAAATTATTTATAATCTCCACGTCGTAAAAAACATGTAACATACCAACTCACTCCAAGACATTTCTAAAAGTTATCATTTCTTATGTAAACCATAACAACCCTCCCCCTCCTCCGTCCCCAGATAGTTTGCACATGCGACAACCACATCCCCCTACCAACTCTAATATACCCTACACTCACATTCCCTTTAACCCCATCTATCACAACTATAACATAAATGATTAGATATCCCATCATATTCTTTAAAATATCTAACATGATGAATACATGAACCTTACTAGTTAAACGTAAGAAAAAATAACTATCAAACCCATTACATTAAATAAATTATATATGAAGAAAGCCTTAACCCTTTTTATGTCTCACACAGACCATAAAATAGACTCGTTAACATTATTAGAAAAAAACTAACAGAATTAATTGAATACAAGAATCTGACACGAATTCATATTGCAATGATAGTTAAGACATTTCGATCTCCATAAGATAAACCCTTTCACTGATAAAGTCACCACATAGTAATTAATCAACTCAAATATAGACGACCCCCACAAATATACATTAAAATAAATTACAAAACTACGAATAAATAAACAAATAAACATGAGTTAAAAGAAAAGAAAAAACTTACTAAACCCATCCAGAACATGAACATTTTACCGACCAACAAACAACCCCACACATTTATCCTTAAAAATAAACAAACTTTTAAAGCGGTAGAACAAACTACATCGATCATCAATAATTCAGTTATTTTAAATAAAACTTAATTACGATAAAGACCCATATATTAGTATATGATCCTGAACCCTTAACCTGGTGCTTCATTCAAAAATTAGGTTTCAGCAATCTATCGTTTAACGGTAAATTCAAACGCCATTCCTCCCTGTTGTTTTCAGTCGTTAAAGATTCCTGATGGGCTATAGACGACTGTACGTGTATGTATATATATATATATGTATGTATATATATATATATATATATATATATATATATATATATATATATATATATATATATGTAGATACAATGTTAAAGTGCTATTAAATCTACCGATTTTTTCTAAAAAATAGTCATTAATAAATGTGTCCAGAATAATAACACTGTAGTAATAATAACGAAATACAATATATATAAAAAATATAATTTGTTTAATTATTAGTTAATCGCACACATTTATTCTAATGTAGTATAAAATATACTTACTGCAAATAAGCCATCGTTAAAGTAAGTATTTAGTCATTAACTATCACGTTCCAGTATGAAATACAAAGGATTACGTGTAACCTCTTTGCAATACACACACAGACACACACACACACACACACATACACACACATATATATATATGGATGTGTGTGTCTGTGTATATATATATATATATATGTACATATATATATAGATATGTATATATGTATATATATATATATATACTACGTAGTTTCTCTTACATGTTCTATTTAATACTCTGGAAGTACATAACTAAACAAAACTATATACAAAACTAGTCGAAAGGAATCTAAGAAAATCTTGCCCTAACTCTCGAACTCCATATTACTATTTTTCTTAATTTCTATAATTATTGATTTTAAAATCATACATAAAAGCAGGTAAAATGTTTCTTTGTGCTCCTACAAAATATGAACCAAATCAAACAGAGTTTTGCCGAACTAAACATAAAATCTTGGGTTTTTGGTTAGTTTTAGGTAAGGTTCGTGTTAGTTTAGGATTGGTTATGGGTAAGGCTAGTGTAAGGTAAGAGTTAGTGTTGAAAAACAGTTCGGTTCAAATATGTGTGAATATTTGTTACAAGTGTCAACAATATGGGTGGTTTTAGTCTAGGCTTTGGCAGCGCCGTTTCGACGCTTAGACAGCGCCGCTACACTGAGGTGATTGTTCGTACAACTAGGAAAGTAGGCATAGACAAGAAATAACGGGAGTGGCAAAGAATAGATGACAAACGCATATGAATAGTGTATGAATAGAGGTTGTATTTATTTATACCAAGGGTACAAGAATAAATAACGGAAAAAAAAACTGAACAAAAGGTATTGGTGTGTCACTGAAAGCAGAGAGGCTAGAAGGAGAGGAGTGATGTACCTTGATAGCATTAGGGGTTGGATTGGCAGGAATGGCTGTTTCTAGAACCCGGACAGCAGTAAAAGCTACTAAAAGGAATGAAGGAGCTGGACGGTCGGAAAGGCTGGGTCAAAAGGAATACGGTAAATAGGAATTAGACAGCATGGGATGAAGTAACACGGCGATTAAAGTGGCCGTATCTTAGGTGTAATAATATGCCCCAGGCAGATCCGGTATGTGTGGGCATGGCAAACGGGCTAGATCTACTGGGAAATTAAGTCTACTAAAACTGGAAAGGACAGGAACAAGCAGCAAGGGTAGGAGCTGGAGAAAACGCTGCGGGAGGGAACTCGCTGTGGATAGTAGCTAGAGCAGTGGCTGCTGGAAAGAGCTGGACAAGAGCCGCTTGTAGGAGCTGGATGCAGAGTCACTGGAAAGAGCGTGCACAATAGCGGCAGGAAGGCCTGGACAGGAACGTTGGAAGCGCTGCAAGGAGGGACTGGGGCGCTCAGCTGGAGCGAGCGCTGCATGGCGTAAGCTTGAGAGGCAGCCTGGACCAGGTGTTATACAGGAGTCAGAGCTGAAGAGAGATGGATATAATGTTTGAAAAAGGTCCGTAGAAAGAGGTGCAGTCAGTAACGACGGAGGACGGCGTTAGATATAGAGGACAGACGGTAAAGACCCCGAACGAGTGCAGTGAAGATAAACACTCCTATTATAGTGTATCGATAACCGCGCATGGCACAATGTTTTGATGAGATCTGATCTGCTGGGTTGAATGATAATATGCGCAGAAAGAACGCGGGTTAAGGCACTACACGACTATAGATCCGGTTCTATTAGAGGTGTCGATTAATAAATAGAGTCGGCATGACGAGGGCTAAGATGTCCAATCACAAAACCTCCGTTTTTATGTGTGCAAAGTCATAAAACGGGTTTCAGAGGACATATCCATATTATTTGCTGTTCATGAATGTCCGGGGCAAACACAGAACACAGAACACTCGATATTACTGTAAAACCTCAATAGAAAATATATAATAAACCTTAATTCTGAAATTGTGAATTCAAATAACTGTATTGTGTACGTACCTAGCATCCAATATTCTATGTATCACAGCATGAAATAGAACGTGTAGACGTTGTAAACGTACACACGCAAATTTTATTAGCGAATAAACGTTGTATAAAAAAGTTTATATATATATATATATATATATATATATATATATATATATATATATATATATATATATGTATTAGTACATAAAAATTAAGAGCGTTCAACAATAGCTGAGGTGAGCAGGATGGCTAAGTACGTTTGTGCTTGAAACCGACGGTACGAATGTTGTACTAATTTTTCTGTACCAACATAAATAAATATTACGCTCTTAATTTGTAATGTTTAACTTTAATTCGCAATTAATCGATCACCCTGCTTGGATTTATCTTGCTATATTACAAAGAAGTTATATATATATATATATATATATATATATATATATATATGTATAGATAGATATAGAAAAACACTTTGAAAACAATTTTGAACACATTCTATAGAAAAATATTGAATGTAATATAAAAATGCCGTATGCTAATGATAGCCTTAATTGTTTTTGACCGTTAATTTTATCAAACGTTTATTCAATATGTTACTTTAATGTTTATAGAGTTAATTAATGTAAAAATTACCCCCAAGAATTATTTAGTGTAGCTTTAAGTTTATTAATGAGCCGAAAATGTTTTGAAAAGAACCTTAAGTCATATCAATAGATGTAAGAAATTATAAATGATAATTATGTAAATACACCCTCGTAGCAATTACACATGAGTAAATGAAGAGGAGTATTTTAGTAAATAAGTTGTCCCAGTGTAACAAGTGGTGCTGATAGTACATGGTCATGAGACATGATGGCGAGGTAAATCTGTTGGAATGATTGTGGGGAAAGAATGCAAGCTATTAGCTGTTTTTGGATTGGAAATAAAAAAGTAACAGGTGGTGTTGGTATTTTTATTGCAGAGAAATGTGTAGATAAAGTCTGACTGTTCTACAAATCTCGTTTGCTACTTTAGAGCATGACGTCATTTTTCATTACGACGGCCGAGGGTATACACGGAAAGTATATATATATATATATATATATATATATATATATATATATATATATATATATATATATATATATATATATATACGTCAAGCCGCTTTAAAAGTGTTAAAATTATCATTGTTTATCAGCTATTTAAAATTGGCCGAGCGGTTACCGACGTTGGATTTAAGTTGAAAAATACTTGTAATCCAGGGTTTAGTGAATAAAAGCTGGCCCCTTCTTATTTACTCGGACTATGTAGTACAATCGAATCATTTGAATTTTCTTTACTAGAAAAAGTAAATGACAACGCGAGAGTTTTTACGTAGAATAAAATATAGGAATATCTATGTTTACTTTATTTATAAGACATCATTTTTCATAACCTCAGAGACATTCGTACTCGGTTGCTTCTGTTCTGGTTTAAATATTATTCGAATTATTATCACTCAATTATTTTAACGTAACATTTTTGAACGTTTTACATTTCTAAAGCGTCAGAAAATACTCGTTTTATTTTATTTAATATGTTATTTGATTTGGTTAGACATTGTGTTTTTTTTATTTAATATACTTATATTTTTATTTCGTCTGATCATTCATTTATATAAGGTATTATCACGATAGTACTTTATATTTGAAAAAGAGTCATCATTAATATATATATATATATATATATATATATATATATATATATATATATATATATATATATATATATATATATATATATGTATATAGTAATAAAGTATGAAAATATATTTATGGCGTCCGCGCTTAATCTCCGAAGAGAATCGTCAAGCTAAGAGTACAGGCTACAACAATAACATCATGACTCGCTTAATTAATCCTACCAAACCCGAGATAGGAGGGATTTGTAAACTAACTATCGAAATAGAAATTGGAAAGTTAATAATAAAATGAAAAACTATAACTTTAGACCTCGTGCAATGTGTCGACTACAAAATAATAGCCTCACTTAGAGGTAATGTTTATCGAGCTAAAATATTTGCCAGAGAAATCCCAAATGACAAAACATACTATGTAGGTATAACCTCCCTAGATTAAAAAAACATGGATAACAACCATAGAAACATATTTAAGAGACAAAGATACCAATTTAAAACACAACTAGTAAACCATTAATAGAAATCGAAAGAAAGCGGACGTTCGCCAGTAATTGTGTGAAAATACTACAATAGGGCATGACATATAGATTTTAGACGACTTGTGTAGATTATGTTTGCACAAGAAGTTTGACAATTTAAATTTTCAAGATCCCCAAAACTTACTATAAAAGCGAAATAGCAATAAACTGTAGACATAGAATACACTTTACTTTAGGATAACTACATACATAACAAATAAATAAAAACACAAACTAAATCAAGATCTACAGTAGTAATGAATAACAAAATAAATATAATATAAGTTATTCCAATCACCTACCTGCTAAAATGAGGTCAACGGTTAACTCGATACACTTACAAAAGAGGTGCGCCGCACTTAAGAAAAAAACTATGCAAAATAAAAGTAAGCCGGGCATTTGTTTGAGAAAATCTCAGCCATTGGCTAATGAAAACATTAACCCGTGAGAAAGAATAAGAATGCCTCTGATAAGGTAGTTTGCTCAACTAAACACTAAGTAGATATATAAAACAAGCAATAACAAACAGTATGTGCACTTAGCCTGATGATTCACTGTATGATGAAATTCGGATGCGTCTGTGTGTAAATATATTTTCGAACTTCATTACAAATAATCTCTACTCACGTGTTAGGCACTGTTGAAGAAAATACTTAAATATATAAACAATATATTATATCACCTTATAATATTATGAAATATAGTATGAAGGATAACCGCCACAGGACAAGTAGAAGTAGTTCTACTTTTACTTCCGTTTACTAAGATTAACATGGATATGCAATGCTAAAAACATAATATCTAGAATTCTTATTGCAATTATAATCAAGCTCCATTCCATGGTTTTGATTGTATGAAATGTACAAAATTGAAGGCTAAAGCTTAAACAGTTCAAGACGAAATTGTAATTCAAGTAATCTTGCTTAATTGATGTTTACTGAGTATGGATCAAATTCAATGCAAATCTGAAATATTTGAATTTTCAAATTGACGGTTGTGCCCATAATATGTCCCCGAAAATACTTTTAAATACTTCAAAGAAACTTAAATTTAGAGAATATTTATTAATTTATCTCTAATATTTATTGTAAAAAAAACTAAATCCAACGTATCTTAATTTCTACGGAGGGCTTCGGACCCTTTTTATCTCTTTTTCATACAACTAATTAAATTAAATTTAACCTACATAACCAATCCTTACATCTTGCAGTTGTGTTCCAAGATTCATAATGATAGGTTAATTAGTTTATTAGTGAATCATTTATCTATAAATATATACACATACCTAACTTTACATAGATAGATATATTAATGTTAGTATCGTAAGATGGCTTATATTTCTCAAATCGTATTGTTTATTATCCATGTTACACCCTCATGTTTCCTATTTTGTTGGAAACAGTGCCAATTAACAGTGTATGATTTCTCAAATCACGTGTTTTACTCAGTTTAATTTCGTTTTACATTCATCAGAATCGGTAATTAGTCGCTGTGTATAATCTAACACTAAGGAAGATTAATATAATATCAAAAGTATCCTTGATTTTTTAGGTGTTCAAATATCTGTTGTTCAGAATATTTTTTCCAGAATCGAAAGATTTTAATAAAATTTAATAATGTTTTGTACGCAGTCAGAACTCACTGTATGCACACACAGTGTAAGCGTAACATCGACATCTTCATTAGCTAAAGCTAATTAATAAATTTAAAGCTAAAATCTCAATCTAAATGACAATGAAAATCTATTAACTTCTTTCAACATGTAACACTGAAAAATGTCTGGTGACTTAAAACTCTAATAAACGGAAGTTCAGTGTATTGACCTATTGATAAATTTACGAACTATTATGACGTTACAACATGTGTTCACCTCTAGTTATATAAAATGTTATATGAACATCGTATATTTGAAAAAAATCTATTTCACAGGTGCTTTTTATTCAAATGACATCTCTTTCAGCGCTCCATAGAAACAAAGGTTTACTGACCCTAACCAAACATTAAAAAGTGATAACGACTAAAACACTGGTAGATAGTCGTCCACACCTAATGGGACTGGTTACATATGACACAATTATTATGGAGTTCAATCACTTAATAAATTATAGCGCCGATCGAGGCCAAAAAGTGTGACGAAAGTGAAGGATTCTCGTCTGATATTCAATTGACTTTCGTTCCGGTCTGCGAAACCAGTTGTTTCTCTGTTTCTTATCGGACTCGTTTTTGGATGAGCACCAAGTAACAATGGACAGTAATCACGAGAGGAATACGAGATGATGGAGAATTATGCAGAGAAACAATGAATCGTTCAGCCACCAACCTCGTCACGCTTACTGGCACACATCGACCTATCATGGGGCATTCTAGCCAGAAAATGGAGTCGACCATCAAAGATGGAAATTTAAAACTATAATATTTCAGAGATATGCATTAATAAATATACACGAACACACACGCGACAAAACACGCACACATATATATATATATATATATATATAAATATATTCATATATATATATATATATATATATATATATATATATATATATATATATATATACATATTTGAAACGTTAGTGTGTCTACCCATGTTCTGTACTATATTACCAGATTAGATATATAGTCTTTTGTTGTTGATCTGGACTTAAAGTCAGTCTTAAGAGGTGAGAAAGCAATTTCATTGACATTAGTTTTTAAGTTTATTATAGCGGACCATACAAGATTTTATTCTTTATCTTTGTTTTTGTAGTTGTATTATGTATTATCTTAAATGATTTTCTTTAATTTGGATGTGGGATAAGAATTTCACTAAGATGTTGAGATATAGATTACATATTAAAAATATGGTGTAATATATTTGTTGCAATCGGCAAATCAAAATAAGTATATATATATATATATATATATATATATATATATATATATATATATATATTCTCAGAAATTTAATCGCGGAAAAAAACATGTCGAATTAAATGTATCGGAAGAAAATTGCTAAGTTCAACAAGCCATAAAAAATAAAGACGATTAGAAAATATGTACATCTATATATCATCTGCATGGTTGTCCTAGGTTTACATAAACCTAGAAATAAAAAATAACAATAACATAAAATCTATACCCCCTAACAAAAGCCTACAGATTATTATCACGCACAAAATTACAATAAGAGTAAAATATCAAATATTAAATTATCTGCAAATTATGATAACTCTGAGTATGCTAGACTCTCTAATTTATTAACAATTAACACCATGCAAACACATAAGGGGAAGCGCAAATATCCGTTTAAGCATCCATACTATAATAATGTAAAAACTAATACTCCAAGAGAATTCTTTAAAATTATAAAAAATGTATTTAAATTCCCACACAAATATAGCCTTATTTGAAATTTAAAAAAATTATATTACAATGTCATACTCAACAATGCCTAATTTTTCCCAAATAATAATTCTGGCTACCAATAAGAAAAATCAGAACAGCAAAGATAATTTAAACCTCGTCAACCCACACCAACAATTGTAACAATGTCCGCTCCATAATGAGTGTATACATTGAGACATAATATATTCCTGCATAGTAAAAACAAATCCTCCCCATTATAAACATTAATAATTCGCTAACTAATGCAAAAAAGCGAGTAATTGCACCACCCTTATATTAACAAATTGCACATCCTCTAACACCCAATATTAATCGATCCATCGTTTCTTTAAATAACATAATTCTTAATAATAGTTACAACTAAATTCGGTGGATGATATTGATTACCTCTAAACCAACATACTATTAATCTACCTATCATTGATATATCCTCTAATAATAATAATAATAATAATAATAATAATAATAATAATAATAATAATAATAATAATAATAATAATAATAATCTGTACCGGATAGATATATCTCCAAAAGTGTATACATCCATAGGATCTAGTTCTACGATCGTTAAACCTCGCATCTCCAACCACGTAAGTTATTTAATAGAGATAGCAATGATAGGAGGAGCACAACCTCTCTAACAATGGTTATAAAATGATTCAAATCAAAACATATTTCATATACCATGAACTGGTCTATTTTGTGAAGATTACAATCTGATAAGCCAGGCTCTAAAACACGCATTTCAGAATCAGTTATGATAATTAAATACTTAACGTTTAAATACGAAATAGACGAAAAATACGAACATTCGAAAAATTGCAAAAGAAGTCTCATCAAACGAAACAACAAAAAACAAATAACATTTGCTTGAATTAGAACGTCCTGAATACAAACACTCACATAAACACACACACACATATTTATTTATATATATATATATATATATATATATATATATATATATATATATATATATATATATATATATATATATATATATATATACAGTCGAATTTTGTATATTTTTATTGACGTGAATTTGTTTATTAACAAATAGTAGCTAACATAATGATAACTGTATTCTGGTTCGTCTAGGTGTAATGCGTCTATCATAAAACAGTTTTACAGATTTTCTGCGAAATCAATACAACGATGTTGACCGTAGAGATCACACTTTAAATCTTCCGTTCATGTTATATTCTTCCTGTCGTTAGCAAATCTGACATTTTTCTGAATGTTTGCAGGCCACAGTAATGATTTCTCGGCAGTTATTCTTTGTATTAAGCCTTATTCAGTCAGTCGCATGCTTATTATAATAATAATGTGCTATTTTCTCATGATCTTATCTAGAAATACTCATATAAGTCGGTATATAAACTTCAGTGTTCCTTTTGTCCCTTGTCTCTAAATATTTGTGACAGTAGCAGTTGTATAAATTTTGTTCGTTTCTTCTTTTTACTCTTTTTGGTATTCATAATAGAAGCAATTAAAAATTATATTTTACTTGAAGTAATTTCCACTGCCTGTCAAAGTTCATGCGTGTTGTCAAACTGTCTATATTAGAATATATATATATATATATATATATATATATATATATATATATATATATATATATATCTTAAGCGTACTCCACAGGTTCTCAATTGGATTGAAGTAACAGCCATTGCGTGACCGGTTCATGTACAAATCTGTTGCCTTGTAACCACTCTTTAGTGAAATTTGAAGCGTGATTTGAGGCGTTGTTTTGTTCAGATTTTAAAAATGTACGTTTAGCTAAAGGTTCGTTATTCAAACAGTGAAATATTATTCCCTAGGTAATGACAGTGAGTGTTAGTTGTTTTTAATTTCGTACTACATTTTAAAAAAACTCACACGCTCAGTCACACAATACTACCTAAACCTTTTCTACCATTTAACAAATTGTCTCGAGTCAAGTTTCTAACAGACTCAACCTCGCTCCCACCCACAAGGCTAGTCAAGGGTGAACCTGGACTCCTCAGTGAACAAGATTCTCCTGAACTGAGTGTTTATATATGGTTTAGCCGATTGCCTTTGTGCTTGTTAGTTAATATATGTTTCTGCTTGCACAGAGACGGTTTTCGCAAATTAATAGTGAGCGCTTCAAGAATCTAAA
The DNA here is from genome assembly GCA_963556195.1 of Sepiola atlantica. NCBI lineage: Eukaryota > Metazoa > Mollusca > Cephalopoda > Sepiida > Sepiolidae > Sepiola > Sepiola atlantica. The sequence goes on along the minus strand of OY744515.1, from coordinate 156,246,158 downwards.
GATGATTTCTGGGACGAGTCTTGTGCAAGACAGTAAAGGTCTCATCCGAATGCCATGCAATGCATAATTGGCACTCCAATAAATGGTCACCGATGGCCAACTCATGGGTTTGTAGACGCCCGGATGTCGTCCACTGGCTGTGCTTTCATATAACATGTTTGTTGTCTTCTTAAAAACTCTTATCCGATAATCATTCTATGGTTCTTATGAACCAGGATTGGAATTCACTTTTCATACCCCATATTTAGTCGACGTATTATCTTGACAATGATCAACCGAAAGACGTCTTGATATCACCATCATCTTTTTCTTCTCCATTCATTTTTTTATATTTTAAACGTGTTACTGGAGTAAGGGGGAATTGTTGTTTTTTTTTGCTATAATAATATAGGCCTATCTGTTTTCGGTAATTATGGCTACCTCGCCATTATTAGTACACATATATATATATATATATATATATATATATATATATATATATATATATATATATATATACGTGTGTGTGTGTGTGTGCGTAATAGTAACTATGTGTGTGTAAGCCTGATGCTTGTGCCTTTTGTTCACCTAAACCGCTGGACAGTATTGACTGAAAATTTGCATGTGGGCTACGGACCTCCTAGTTATAGTCATAGACTATATGAGAAATAACTTTTTAAATTATAAATATAATTTAAGGTTGACAAAATAGAAAGATAGAACTCGATGAGCTGATTCAAAATATTTTAGTATTAAAAATATTCGGGCCATAGATACCGAGTGTTTAGTAGAAAAATATTAAAAAGTTATGCTTGACTTTTGAAGCTAAATTTTTCAGGAAAATAGGCCAAAATAGGACAAATTGAAAACTGAAGCCACACTTTTAGAACAAAGAAAGTCCCCCAAAAATGCCTAATTGAAAATTATCTTTATTAATGAAGAAAATGTCAAAAAATTGGCTTTATTACAGATATTGACTCTTGGGTATGTTGAAGATGCTTACCCGCAAATATGTGTGTCTTTCTAATAAGTTTCGTATTGTTTTCTTAGCGGTGATGAAGCAAAGATGTTCCCTATGAAAGTGTAACTGTCGGCTTTTTATACATGCTTTTTGTGGAAAATTAAACAGATATTTATATAATTATTACGCTAAATAAATAATACTCACTACAGTATACATATTAATTATTATATCGTCCTGAAAGACTTCAAAGAATATCTAAACATGTTATATTTAAATAATTGTTGAAAAATTTCTAGATAGATACCATCAGTCCTCCACATCCCCTAAACAAAAATGAGATTATCCTTTTTAGGCGATTACGTGTTAATAGAGAAACACGATTATTTTAGAGTTTAGACTTTTGCATATAAATTCAACGTAAAATTATCACACATTTCTAGCCGATCACTACCGGAATATCGTTTTAAGAGCATATAACATTTTTTTTTGCTAAAGCATGTACATTGTGCGGGTTTTTTTGGTGGGGGGGGGAGAAAATATCAATTAATCTTATCACTAACCCTAAGTCCATGTGGAAACATCCCCCATAAATCGTTTAACTCTTTCAATAACCTTAAGTTTATGTAGAAACGCAAAATAAATAACAATAACGGTTACATATTTTATTGGCGTTTTGGCTAGGAGCAAAATGTAGTATCAATTTTGTATAAATTGTGTATATTCTGTGCAAATAAATATTGCAAAGTTTAATATCTGTTGTAACACTACACTTCATATTTTCTTTCCTCGGACAGTGAAGAAAGATATTCTTCTACACTAAAGAAATTTTAATTTTTGGCTACAAGAGAGAGTCCCCCTTATTATAGATCTGGATTTTCCACACATAAAAAACAGACCTTGAGTTTTCCTCAATGCAACGGAAAATTCGGCAAAGGAAAAGTCAGCAAAGGAAAATCCGGCAAAAAAAAATGTGTTAATGTTGTCAAAGTAGGAAAATTCGGCAATTATGAAATAAATATCGATTGAAAATAGATTTTAGAACAGTTTTTGCAGGGGATATAGTTGTGAATACGAGCTACCCCCAACGAGAAGACAACATTCCTTGTATCATATGTTTGGTACTTGTGCAGTTTACATACCAGGTTTATTTTTAGATAATATTTTCAAGTTAAATCCAGTTTTTACGATATATCTTGTTCATTAAATTGTTAGGTAAAAGCACAGAATCATCAGCAAAGCCCCTCACCATGTTACAGAATGGCTTTCTAAATAATCTGATTATTTCAACCCGGTTCGTAAACTAAGACAAGCTTCTACACAGATGCAGATGTGATGAATACTGACATATTCTAAAATGTGTTTCTTGTGTGGGTGGAACAGACAAAACTATTTTGATTGACACATTCTCTAACAAAATAACCCTCATGACTGATCCATTTAATGGTTTTCCGTCATAATATTTGGGCCAACAAGCATGAATGCTTTTCAAATAAAACGATGTACTTTACATAAAACTCTAATGATTAAAGTTCAGCATGGAAAGTTCCCAACTTACAAAGAATTGCAGAAAGTGAACTTAAAATATTTACGCCATATGTATAAAGGCGCAAGGCTGTTCACAATGGATAAAATTAGCATGGTTAGTCATTTGACGCTGTTTTTAATTCAGAAAATGCTTAGTAACATTTTTGGAGATCCTCCTAATATGGCACATCATTTTAAATAATTGAATGCTATTTTGTTAGGTGATTTAATGCAATTGCCACCTGTCAATGAAAAAACAGTTTTTTTTAGAATGTCATACTATGATGCCAATAGAAAAGACAATCATAGTGATACAATCATAGTAATAATACTTTAGTGGACAATCATACTGATAATACTTTGAATATGATGTAATTACCATTAATATGAGACAAAAAGAAGACAAAGATTATAACGTTGATATTTGGGAAGAATTAGGTTAACAATCAGGCGCTGATATAGGCGTTCTACAAAAAGCATGCCTTTTTCCTGATAAACAAGCAACTGTTGAAGGAGTTGCTGAAAATTGCTTGAAATTTATGCATCATCTGAATTTAATTGTGTTTTTATATTGCCTTTAAATGAAGCTGTTGATGAGTTGAATTAGAAAACGATTAGAAAATGCAAAATCAATAGTGGAAATGTCTGCAAACGATTCTGGTATGAGACAAGTCAATGGAAGGAAAAAATGTTAAAATTGGCAAAAACACCAAAACATCTCTCACTGCTGGACTTGAACCATTGCTATAAATTTAAATAGGAGAAATAGTGAGGCTAAAAATAAACATTGATGTGGATCAAGGAGTTTGCAATGCTGTTATTGGAAAAGTTTTTTAAATGATAAGAAATGGAAACAATGTTGACAGAATTTTAGTCTTTTGATACCAATGAAAAATGAACTATTTCAATTGAAAGAGTTCAAGCAGACTATGAAATATCTCACTGGTGTTTTTGTCACTAGAACACAATTTCTATTGTTACTTGCTTACACTATCACAATTCGCAAATCACAAAGAATTACTGTAGATGGATTAATCGCTGATTCATGCAATCATATATTTTCGATGATCAAGCTGATGTGACTCTTTACAGAGTCAGGAAACTTTGCAATGTGTATATTTGTGACATTGATTTTCGATCATTGATCATGGTTGATAAATCTGCATGGAACGAGTACAGCAATCTACGGGTTTGAACTGGAAGAGCAGATTTACATCTGTTGCCATCTTGCAAAGAAAAACATTCTTGTTTGGCAAATGCTTCTAGCATGTCGCCTAAATAACTAAGATAATTTATTTGGAAGAGAATACAAACCAACCTGCCAAAGATAAAGAAAATGAATTAAATTAGCCAAATTAGTCCCTGTGCATCCTTTGATTTATCAAAGGAATGCATATTTCGCAAATTAAGTTGTGCAATCGCAGATTCGATTGCCTGAATTTCTTGTGTATTTTCATAATTTTAACAATATGAATGATGTACATCAAGAATTGAGTAATACCATATTTGATAATCATAATAATGTTTCTACCTTAAGAAGAACTATTGGAAGAAGATTTGATGATGAAAATCAGCTATGTGCTCATGAATTTTGGAAATAACTTTTATTTATTTAGACGAAGTATTTAAGGGAAAACTTCAATTTATTCAAACTGATCATACTATATGCATCAGATCGCCTCAGATAAATGTTCATGTATTACATAACAATGTTTGCAATTGTAATTAAAAACCTGGATGTGGTATAGAATCTGAACTCCCATTTGGAATGATTGAAGATTTGATATTAGTGGCAAACACTAATTTAAATATTTATTTTCAACAACAACTACTTTGATTAAATACTGTGATACGTTTCCAGGAAATAATGAGCAACAGTTAACTTCAGGAATTGAATCCACTAATGATTCAAATATCTAGTCATCTCAATTAATAGATTCTTGATTAATAATAAAGCAGAACCAGAATCGATTGTGATATCATGAATTTCCGTTCTAAAAACTAGCAAATATATTGAACTAATTACATTAAAAGCTGCAATGGTTTATGAGGGGCCATCGTCTACGGCAGGTCATTATACGTTTCTAGTCAAAAATGGCACTGAAAATTATGATCAAATTAGTGACAAAATTATCAAGAAAAAACAGTAAATTTACTCCCAAATTACATAATGAGGTTGTATTAATCATGGACAAAATATAAACCAAAAATAGAAAATATATTTTAAAATGTATAATGAAAATAATATTTATACTGAAGTCAACAATAATATAAATTAACTGAAATCAACATATTAAAATTCATTCTAAAATTTTAATAATGATTTTGAAAAAGATATTCTTTTATTATTTTTAATTATTTTTTTGAACTTTATAGAAACTCTGAAAATCAAATTTTATTTTGAACTTAATTTAATTTGAAATATTAAACTTATTATTTGGAAACTTATTTTTAGTTTTTTCAAAGATAATTAACTATTTTTTAACTTACTTAAAACTCAGAAATGTAAATGTGTTCTTATTATTCTGGAACTGATTCTGAACTTATTCTGAACTTATTAAAGTCAAACATTTTCTGAATTCATTGATATTTGAATCTAAAACATTCAACATCATTTTATTTGATTTTACTTTGTTCTGAAAATTAAAATTTTGAAATAGAATTTATACCAACAGCAATACAAAATGAATTGTATATTTAAATTTATTTCGAAATAATTTATTTGAAACTCAGCCATTGACATTTATTTTTATTATTTTGAAACTAATTCTGACCTTATTATGAAAATCAAATATTTTCTGAATTTATTATTATTGGATTTGGAATATGAACAATACTTTTTTATTATTTTAGTTCATTCCCGAAAATTACAGTTCTGAAATAGAATTTATACTGAAGTAAATCATAATTGAATTATGATATTTTAATTAATTCTGTAATAATTATAATTTATTTGAACTTATTTGGAACTCAGAAATTGAAATTTATTCTTATTATTCTACAACTTTTTCTGAAAATTGATTTTTCTGAATTACTTAATATTTGAATTTAAAATAGGCAACATATTGTTATCTTATTTTACTTGAATCTAAAAATTACAATTCTGAAAAGTTTTAAAAGTTTGAAAATTATTTACTTTGAATTGGAATATCGAATTAGTAATTTTAAAAATAAAAATAACACTGAAATTATTTAATATAACTCATAAGTAAATACGTATTGTATTATTTAAACATATGATTTTTAAATAGAAGAAATATTATCATTTTTTTAAAATTATTTACTTTTTAATATGTGAATCTCTACTAATTGAAATGAGAAAAGTGCATTTTATTTAAAATCATAGAAAAAAGAACCACAAAAGAAGAATTAAATGATGATAAAACATCTTGGGGATGTTAGAGAATTAAAAGACTAGGTATAAGTTAGAAGCAACCCTATTATATATCATGGTTGTTAACTTATTTTTAATAACTGCACTTATTTAAGGAAAACTATAAATAATAACAAAAAATAAATATAACACTGAAATTATTTAATATAACTAATAAGTAAATACGTATTGTATTATTTAAACATATGATTTTTAAATAGAAGAAATATTATCATTTTTTTAAATTATTTACTTTTTAATATGTGAATCTCTACTAATTGAAAGGAGAAAAGTGCATTTTATTAAGAATCATAGAAAAAAGAACCACAAAAAGAAGAATTAAATGATGATAAAACATATTGGGGATGTTATAGAATTAAAAGACTAGGTATAAGTTAGAAGCAACCCTATTATATATCATGGTTGTTAACTTATTTTTAATAACTGCACTTATTTAAGTAAAACTATAAATTAATTAATATAATATTGTCATTTGTGTTATTGTCTCTGTGAGCAGTACTGACTCATCTAGTAGGGTTGTCGTGAAAATACTGATGTACTTTTTAATGATATTTAAAAAATAGTATTTAATAAATTAGATAAGTAAGTATTTTTATTGTTTTTCTATTTATTATTTCCAAACGAGTTCATTATTTTCTTTAATATCTAAATTTATTACTAAAGTGTAGTCAATGGTGGTTGTGTCTCTATGGGCAACACTGCATCATTTAGTAGTGTTTTACAGAAATTGAAAGTGTTTTATTGACTATATTCTAATTATGTACTTTTAGTTTTATGAACTAAAAGTAAAGTCATTTTAAGTGCAAGCTTCATAAAAGAATAATAATCACTTCATTTGTAAAATTGACATTTTTAATGATAAGGGTATTGTCATTCGTGCTTTGCCTTTATTTGCAGTACTAAATCATGTAGGGCTGTCTACAAAAGGCAAATGTTTTATTTTATATACTTTATTAAAACTTTGATTTATTTCAAAATATACCAGTGTAGTTATTATTGTTGATAACTTCATGCTTATTGTTGAACAAAAAATCACTACAATATAATTTGTCGTGACTTTGTATCTATGGGTAGTCCTTAATCATGTAGTAGGACTGTCAAAAAACGTAAATGTTTTAAATTGTCATACAAAATATACTTATTATTTTCCTCAATTATAATAACAAAGTTACTTATAATTTCTTATTGTTGCTTTTAGGTAGATAACAGAATAAATTTCTAATTATTTTATTTCAGCAGATACAAATTAATAGATGCAAAGCTAGCTTACTAATGAAATATATATTTTCATTATTGTAATGCTATCATGATTATTTGTTCAACTGAACTAGCAATTGTTTCTAATATTTCAATTAACACAAAGTATATGTGACTCAAAGTTCACTTGGTCACTGATTCTTTGGGGTCTTTTTATTTAGTTTTTTTAAATTATAATAAAATACATTGCACATTCTGAAACTGTAATGCCTTTGAAAAAAATTGAACTGAACTGAAAATGCGGACGCATGTGGATTACTATTCCTAAATATAAACCTGGAAAAGAGCATGACAAGTTTAATTAACTCTCAAAATATTGAAGCTGTAGTTGAGATTAAAAGAATTAAATTTAGAGTTAAAGTAGCAAGGAAAAGAGAATAATAAACAATAATTAATTATGTGATTAATTTAATATAGTTTAATTTGCTTAAAGCATCATTTAAAATGTTAAAAATCCATGAGCGATAGCGCTTTTCCACATTACCTCGAATGGAGTGTATTCTGTGACTGACTCTTCTCAGGTATGGAGTCTGCCTGTATTAAACAATATATCCATACTAAACAGGTCAATAGATGTTGATGTTTTGGGTTACATGCAAAGCACATGTGTTTTTATTAATTGAAAAACTTAAACCTAACTTTGATAAATTTGGCTTACATTGAACTATTCATGATAGTTAACTCTTTCAAATTGCAAGCACCATTTTGTTCCAACTTCTATTATTGAACTCTTAATAATTTTAGTAAATTTTTACATTTCTTAAAAGTGACAAATAGATTTTTATTTAAATTCCAAAATTAAAAAAAAAATTCCTACTTTATTTCAAAAAGAAAATTTTTAAATTTAGTGACAAAGTGATTAAGTGATTATCGTTTAGTGATCAAGTCACTTAATCTTTGAGTCCGTAAATCAAGTCATAAATCAGTAAGCCAAACTTGTTAATTTGCTAAAGTCATCACTTTTTCTGTTTACTTGAGGTAGCTATGTAGACGAAATCTAGTGTATAATAAAAGAAAAATATTTTGGGTGTTAATGAAAATGCAAATGCCCCCCAAAATGTTAAGAAAAACCATTGCGTATGTCTGCCATTTTACCAACCTTGTGATCAAGAGTGATTTTATTATTGTACGTAAAACTCTTCAAATCACAATTCCAATTGGAGAACTTAGATGCAGATCAATGCTCCTCGTATATTTTGAAGGCGGTCAAATGTGAGCTGAAGAATTACGATGAAAATGTGGAAGAAGTAGCTAGAAAGGAAGATTATAGTAGGCGTTCTGACTGTGTCTGCAAACGAAATTTGTCTGGAATTTCGCAAGATCCATGAAAAACAATACGAATCTTGGCCAGATACGTTGGCGTCGGAGTGTGGACTATGAAGTAAGAGCCAAACGAGAATCTCTGCTACTTTCCATACAATGAGTCGCATGGTTCAACTACCATCCGCCAAGGCCTAAGATAACTGCTTTACGAAAGCAAAATGGCTTTTCAACAAGGTAAACACACAGTAGTTTTTTTTTCAGGACTAGGTGGCTAGCATACAGTCCCGTATGTAATGAACACTTCGTTAGTTTAAACTGTGATAGTCATTGGGTATATTGCAAGCATATAACACGTAGTGCTTCCTTACTTTTTTTTTTAAACAGGACATACTTTATTCAGTTGGTTATTGTCAAGCGTTCTGTTGTTGCAGAAGTAAATATGTGTGGCAGTAGGACACAGTTACGTTAAACAGCTCCGGCCAAAGCCAGAACTGGATGTCTGACAACTTCCACGACTTAATCAGTTCAAACATCTCGCCTCCAACTGACCTGATTGAACCCAAAAATTATTTTGTAGGAGCATAGTTAAAAAATACACCAACCTTGTTACTAACTATTTCTTCGTGTTTATAATCGAAGCACACGTTTTGGAAATAGTGTTTCCAGCTAGGAATACAGTCACAGTAAAGTTGAAGCTTTTATGAATAATTCTCTAAATAAGCTAAGTCCGTTTACGACATTAATAAAAAAACATTTCGCTATTTGTCTATCATATTCGCCTGCAATAAGACTTTGTAAAATATACTTACACTGATGTTTCCAATACACGCTATACGAAGTGTATTATTCAGTGTGTTTACTGTATTTTGTAAGGACACAAGGGGTATTTTTGTTTCATTTATAGCACATAATCGCCGTCATTATGAATTCGAACGTGACTACATAGGTTCTTTCAGATAACGACATTTTTTAATTAAACACACAATAGGGCAGAGAGGTATCAAGGTGAAGGGAAAGGAATATTCAAAAGTATTTTATTAATTACTTATTTTCCAGTACACGGTGTGTTTACGTCGACTCGCAGTAATATTTTAATTGTTAAACTTAAACGTAAACACGCGATCTTCCATTTTTTTTAAATCCTAAAAAGTTACATTTAGCAAGAAGACTCGACGTTGCTTGGGATTGAATGACAATCACTACTATGTTAATTCCACTATGCATATAACTAATAATCTAAAATGTTGGAAAACTCTTTTAATTAGGGTCTTATGCCATATGATTGAACTTTTATTAAAACCAGATATACATATTTGAGGTTGAAAGGTGGTTCTGTCCCAACTTAGAGGTAAGGGTACCTAGATGTTGGGTACATGGAGAGTTACGTTTCGATTAGGGTCAACTTCCATTATCTTCATCTGGAAATGTTATACATATGAAATAAATTTCATTAAAATAAGACATATTGGAGGTTTTAAAAAAACTGTCAGCTACGATAGCACCATAGATCCCTTAGATTAATAAGGTAACAAGACATTGTGGACCACTTGCCATGTCTTCCTCGAAAAATGTAATACATATAATTAAAATTTAATAAAACTCGGATATACTTGAAGTTTTAATGGGGGTTATGCCATTATTTCCCCCGTAATGTTTGCACTTACAGATTTGAAAGCACATCCATTATCTTTACAGGTTAATTTTATATCGGAATACTGTGATGGTGCCGTACCTATAACGAACATTTAGATTCGTCCATTCTCAATTAATACTGAAAGCATTACAGTACTCAGTGTTGCGGCGCACCCCAGCACGTTCAGTCTCTCAGAACCTTCGGTTGATTGAGGACTTCGGGATGGCGTAATACCAGTCGAGGATTCATTCTCGTCCATCAGTTCGGCAGTCCTAGGAGGGGCACCCTCCCAGGCGTTGCCTCCCCTCTTGGGCGTGGAGTAAGTTCATTGCTTACTGCCTGATGCGCCTTGACCGGGGAATTCCGACAGGGCCGTCCAGGCTATTTTTGCTATGCCAGAGTGCTCCTCTTTTAAGGGCGCTGGCTTGATACTTCCCACACCTTCCCGACCTTGTGTCACATATTGCTGCGGTGGGAAGCATTAAATACCTGCGGCGCAGCCAGCCCGTTCAGTCACATAAGCAACCTCGGTTGATTCTGGACATCGGAATGGGCTAATACCAGTCAACGATTCATTCTTGACAATCAGTCCGATAGGAAATGGGCCATTTTGGTGGCCTTTTATCTGTTGTGCTTAGGTATTAGTCCTGGGTTGTCCTAGCAGGTGCACCCTCCCAGAATTTTCCACCCCTCTTTGGGGTTGAGTAAGTTTATTGCTTATTGTTTTAGGCGCCCTGACCAAGAATGCCGACGGAGCAGGCCCAGGTTATTTTTGCTAGGCTAGAGTGCTCCTTCTTTAGAGACGCTGGCTTGACTCTCCCTCACCTTCTGACTTTGTGTCACATATTCCTGCGGTTAGAAGGAATTATATAGCTGCGGTGCACCTCAGCTCGTTCAGTCTCTCATTAACTTCGGTTGATTGAAGAAGTTCGGGATGAGGTAAAACCTGTCTAGGATTCGTTCTTGACAATCAGTCTGGCAGGAACCGGGCCATTTGGGTGGCCTTCTATCTGCCGGGCTAAGGTATACTGCCCTGGGTTGTCTTAGAAGGTCCACTCTTTCAGGCCTTGCCCCCTTCTTTGGGGTGGCGTAAGTTCATTGCGTCTGCCTGATGAATGTCGACAGGGCTGCCCAGGCTAATTTTGCTAGGCAAGAGTGTTAGACCAGAGTACTCCTTCTTTAGGGCTCTGGCTTGATTCGTCCCCCACTTTCGACCTTGTGTCACATATTGCTGCGGTTGGAAGCAATTAAATACTTGCAGCGCAACCCAGTTCGTTCAGTCGCTTAGCAACTTTTGTTGATTAGAGACTTCGGGATGGGGTAATACCAGTCGAGGATTTGTTTTCGACAATCAGTCCGGCAGGAAGTGGCCCATTTCAGTGGCCTTTTATCTGTCGGGCGAAGGTATTGGTCCTGGGATGTCCAAAGTGGTGCATCATCTCAGGCCTTGCCTCCCTTCTTTCGGGGGGAATAAGTGTATTGCTTAATGCCTGAGGCGCCGACGAGCTGCCTAGGCTATTTTTGCTAGGGTAGAGTGCTCATTCTTAGGAGCGCTGGCTTGACTCTTCCCCAATCTTCCGATGTTGTGTAACATATTCCTGCAGTGGGAAGGAATTAAATATCTGCACAACTTCAGTCTTCGGACTGGGGTACACCTGTTGAGGATTTATTCTCGACAGTCGGTCTGGCAACGACTAGGCCATGTTGGTGGCCTTTTATCTGTCAAGCAGAGGGGTTGAGTCCTTGGTTGCCTTATGGTGTGCACCCTTCTAGGCCTTGCCTCCTCTTTTACTGGTGGGGTAGGTTTATTTTTTACTGCCTGAGGCGCCTTAACCGGGAAATGCCAACGGTGCTGGCCAGGCTATTTTTGCTAGGCCAGGGGCTCCTTTTTTAGGGACGCTGGATTGACTCCGACCCTGTGCTCCAAATTCTCGCGGTGGGAAGGAATTCGATAGCTGCACAACCTCAGTGTACACTGACAGTCAGAGCAGACGGTCCACTTCTCTTGTTACTCTATTGTATATACTTTTTTCCA
>OY744515.1:156119109-156231609 GCA_963556195.1 Sepiola atlantica | reverse complement strand
TGCACACACACAGAGACATACTCACACATACCCACATCAATGCTAATACGTACACACTAATACACTTACAAACACATATACGTACTTATATATAGATGTAAAAATAAAACATATATACATATATATATCTACACCCACTCATATATATATATCCACATATACATATATATACATATATATATATATATATATATATATATATATATATATATATATATATATATATTTATTTATTTATCTATTTTGCGTAATGTGTTAAGGATTTCATTTTTATCTTCTTACTAAACATTTTCACAATAAGCCACAAAATATAGTATTATACATTAAGACAATCGCTGTTTACTATTTGAGTATTTTTTTTTAACAAATATCGATCATATTTACCATCGAATTAAGTTAATCCAAACGCAATATTATTCCCCTAATTAATTGAGGATTAGAAACCAAGTTTTTAATATCGACTAGTTATTATTTTTATTTAGTTTTTTATGATAATTTCCGTAAAAGTTTATTTTTTGTAATAATTTTGCGTTAATTTATAAAGGAATTGCATTTTTTATTATATTTTATTTTCTCTTTATGTGTCCATCTATATTGATTTAGTCTAATGGATATTTAATTGATATTAATTTGATTTCACTATTTTTATCATTTGTTCATCCTGCAATAAACCTCTAAATTCAATATAAATTCTAAACTTTGTAACCTATTGATTTATAGATCTCCTGGTTTTTAATAATCATCCGGAGTCATACCAATACAATCAGTTACATATACCAATATGTATAATAATAATCCACCTAAATAATCTGAGAACTATATCTATAATACTAACATTAATATCTATCCTTTCCAAAAATGTTAATTAATAGTAGTTTTGATTAAGCTATCTTTATTTTCCTTGAGAAAAATGTATTGTTTTATTAATTATATATTCAAGATCTCTATATCATGTTGTCCTATGATTAAATTAGTTAACTTAATCCTACCTATCATTGTTAATTATGTTACATTAATTACGCGATCCTCTATCATTTGTAATAATTCAATGTTATGTTTAAAGAAATAATGATTTTAATCTTTATTTTATTTTTTATTCATTATTTATTTATTTAATTGATTTATCTATTTTTATTTTTTATTTCTATTTATTTATTTATTCTTTTTTTATTTATTTATTTTTAAGTTATGTTTACATCGTTCTCACAATACTTATCTAAGGTGAACTTTTTGAAGTGCCTGCAATTGTAACCCACTTCGTTCCTTTGGTTTAGTAGAGCAATCTTATTAGGAAACAAAACTATAGCCAGTTTCTCATTGAAACACAGAAAACAAGTAGTGTTATTTAGTGTAGGTACTGGTGCCTTTTTTAAAATACTCCATTTCACTACAGAAGCTATGCCTTTTCTTTTTAGGGATAAAATATATCTAGATAATGAAGTGCCTTTTCTATCAGTATCTATGTTGTTAAATGAGCATGTATGCTTTATATACTTATCCTTAAAATCAGTACTAGTACCCCCTATGTAGAATTTTTTTACGTTAGGATCATTCTCTGGGAAAACTGTACTTAGATATACTCGATTTTTCATTAAACATTTCTCTTGCAACGGGCACTTATATTTCTACAATTACATTCATTATCTTGTATGCTACTGACGTTGCTTGTATCATTATCCTTTAGTATTTGTCTATTGTGACCTTGGATTATTTTTTTCTAAATTATTAGTGCAACTATAACTAAGTGTAAATGTGTCTTTGTTAAAGATTTTATGCAAAAAATAAATAAATATATATATATAAATAAATATATATATATATATATATATATATATATATATATATGTATATATATATATATATATATATATATATATATATATATATTTATAAATTTACGAACGTTTATATGTTTATATATTTGTATATACATTGTTAACTCTTGAACTGATTATCCGTTCATTATTATTTGGGTATACAGCTGCTATGCGTAAGGGTAAGTGAGCTGGGATGTATTTAGTTTATTTTAGTTTTATGCAAACGGGGCAAACACAAATGGAAGACTTTTTCAAAAATTTAGATAACTTCGATGTTTGTGAAATTTAAACAACAGGTTTTAGAAATAAATTAATAAATATTACCGAAATCTCAGTTCATTTGGAGTATTTTAAAGGGCTTTATGGGGGCAGACATACGAATTAACAGCTTAAATTCAAAATATATTGTTGAAAATACAGTCATTGGCAAAAAGGAAAGAAAAACCAGAATATCAAATGAAAGATTATGAGTACTCGCATTATATTTTCATATATAATGCACTCAAAATGATTCCACTACCATTCGCTTCATAGAAAAACTTTTACCAGCCCTCTACGTACCTTTCCCTCCTTCCACATTCGCAAATAGTCCACTCCCGCTCATACGCATTTTAGAATCTTAGTCTTAACACCAACCGCTTTATATGGAAATATGTCACGTGTTCTTAATATCATGTATCTTTAAAAGGCCTTATTAGTTTTCTAGGCGAAATATTGATTCCTTTGTGATGAATTTTTTGTATTCACGTTATATTTTTTTATATTTTATTCACCTATATATTCTTTAAAAATTTTATCCACAAACTATATTTCCCACATAATTAGTTAAATAAATCTGCGGTGACAACACGTAATATGCATTGCAGCACACATATTTAAATAGTTGTCTTAAAAGTATATGTGCGATCTTCGTAATTGCATAAATATACGAAATATCGGTTATGCATTATTATTGTTATGATATGAATACAATGCATAATAATTGTTTAATTAGTATGAATCAATTCGGCTTTATTAAAGCCTCTCTTCAAACATTGAAAGTTATGAATAATTATCATATTGAACAGCGTAAGCACTTCGTAATTTCATAAAGAAACATTGCTTCAAATATGTATTTTTATTATGATCATATGAATGTATTGATATAAATATGATGATATCATTATCACATGATTATTATATGAATAGGATGCATACTCTTGATTTAAAGCAGTATGACTCATTTCTGATTCATTATAGGACACTCTCAAAATATTCAATTACGCGAATGATAATCATTTTCCCTAACAATATTAAATTAATAACACTCATGAGGTACATGTTGATTTTATAAATAGTTTTTAAAATTCGAGCAAAATAGCTGCCCATTTTAAAATACTCATAGCATCGCAAAATATTACTGAAACGTAAACACGTGTTTATTATCGAAATATATAATCCAACATCGAACGAATCCCTATAATCTGATTTATCCTACTACTAAATTTAAGCATATTGTTTTATTGCAAAGAATCATTTTAACTGCAATACGACATTTAAATGGATGAAAATATGAATGTTATATAATTTTGCTTTAGTAAAAACAGTTATATTTATTATCTGACATGGATCTAACTTGACAGTTATGTGCACATTCAAATTACTAAGACATAACATCGAACGTAGTCCTGTCATAAAATCTATCTGAATTAAGATTTTAATGTTAGCTATTCTAATAAGCGTGATTGTCTGTCCCATCACTCGTAAAGCCTATCTCATGATAATCTATCTTAATGTTTAGCTAAAGATAAATAGTTGGCCATGAGTCAACTCTACGTCACCGGTGCCAGAATTTCCCTCACAAAATGTTAGTCTTCCTCGCCAAGTCTTGTTAACGAGCAGAAGCGTTACAATGTTTTTGTCGCGAGTCCAACTTTAAAGATAAGGAATCGCTAAAGTTGTTTGCAATCAGAGGTTGTTGATTTTTTTCAATCCATAGCATATTCATTTGAATATATGCCAACTCGTCTACAATTATATCCCTTTAAGCTTTCGAGCACTTTTTAAGGGTTAAACATATTTTAAAATATACAAACTACTTCGGGACACTTGGTTAAATATAGAACGTTAATTTTCTCTCAACAAAAAGCTTACATTATTTCGAGATATGCTTGAATGCTCTCAACAAAAGGCTTACATTATTTCGAGATATGTTTGGATGCTGAGCGTGTTTTATTGCACACAAAAGCGTCAGATTAAAAAGTTTCACACGATACATGTTTTCAGTCTTGTAAAATGATTATTGAGTGTAGACAGTTCAGATATTTATTACTTGTTCCTTACGTATGAAGTTTTAATATAATAATATGAGTGTAATGAAATAATATATTGGAATGACAGATGTTAAATCTCGGTTATCCTTATATATTTCACTGTTTCAGTTAAAAGATACATCATCACGTCGAGAATAGGAAAACAATGATGACGTAAAGAAAGTGTTCGACTAAAAAAATTATAACATTTAAAATGTGTAGTGTATTAAAATAGATGCTTTGAGACATTTGGTTAAATATAACACAATTATCTGCTCTCGGCCAAACGTTTATATTATTACGAAATATGCTTAAATACTTATCGTATGTTAATGAATACATGAGTGCAAAGTTAAAATGTCTGATACTATATTTTCGCTTCCTATTTTTTACTGTTACATGTAGATAATGAAGTTATTTTACTCTTTTTCCTTACATGAGCAAGTTTGAAAATAATACAAAGGAATTAAAAATGAAAATTGACGGATTTTTCGTTTCAGGTGCCCTTGATAAATTTAACCGTCCACTTTGCTGTATCTTACTCGCAGGATACAGCATCACGTCGACCATACATACGAAAACAATAGCTACGGAAAGACATTTTTTGACTAAAAAATCATATGAACATGAAAAATATGTTACATCGTTTATTCGAGCAGTTGTTTATTTTATAATTGCTCTATGTACACCCTTGTTAGTAAATATTGGCTAGGTGAAACATCGACATACAAATGGTTATTAATTATAATTATAATTTAAATAATACATGATTATTTACAGAATATTGTAAGCGTTGCTAATGCGATTGCCAAGAGAATACTCCCATAAAACTGAACTACTGCATTTATTTTTTTTGTCAGCCGTTTGAACGTCTCAATGAATTCTTCCGTCAAGATGTCAAAAATGAAATTCTTGAACTCTAGATTATATCGAAACTTATTCTGTACATTCGATTTATAATTGTGTTAGTGTAATCCATTTTCGTAATAAAGAACAAATATAAGAATACTTATAAACATGAAATTATGCAAATAGATGAGGAAAGCAACGGTGGAATTTTAACGGGGTCCGGCTAGTTATTATTATTAGTAGTAGCAGTAGTAGCAGTAGTAGCAGTAGTAGTAGTAGTAGTAGTAGTAGTAGTAGTAGTAGTATATCTACCTACTCTGAGGATAGTATGATACCAGTTCTATTTAACAGAGTATTAACTTTTTTTAATACTTGGTTATTATACACTATCATATATAATTAGAAGCAAACTCTTATGGAAAAATGTGTACGGGTATAGACCTTCCATGAATAGATGGATGGAATTATAGTATCGTTAATGTCTTATCGCATGATTTCCCATTACGAGAACTAAGAGTGGGTGATATTTGTTCAAATTCTTCGAATACGTATCGCAAGGGAGTGTGATTGATTGAGCAATCCCGTTTGAAAGCACATTGCCTTAAAAAGTAATTAACTCAAGCTGATCAACTTCGACAAAAGAACATAGTGATAATGACACGCAAACTACGCCCCTATTTACTTGTCTAACTACAAAAAAATCCTTAGAGACAAGGTCGGTGTTTAATGTGAGGCAGATCAATCTCTCCGGCACATATGCAAATTGCCACAGTCTCCAAAGATCACCCCTTCACATATCGAAGACAGATGAAGTGTAGTATCAGAACAGATACTACATTCTATCCCAGCCAAAAGAACACCCCGGCGACAATCAATATACAAAAATGTTTCTCTTTAGAACAGAGCTAAACTTCTCTACATGCGTCGAATGAAAGGTAGTAATAGCTCGGTTGTTGTCCGCACTGGTGTGCCTTTATCTGGCCAATAATACTCCAGAACGAAAATAAATATATTCTTGTTAGATGAAAGATGTGGAGAGTAAGCCACCTAAGGGGTTTTACACAAACAATATAAAACAACTTAGATACCATATTGACTTAAGGTCCATGGGACATTGCTGCAACAACTACCGATTGACAATTTCACCGAAGCTGCGCTTAGCATAATATAGTAATTTGACCTCTTTCATAGTGGAAACTGACCAAAGTATAAAAACCGACCTTGTGTGTAACTCTGCCCACGTGAGGAGGCGAACAAATAAGGAGCATTGTGGGTCTTTTTTACGATATACCAACCGTGAAGTTTACCTTGTACTGATATGCAGTCAACATAATGTAAAATGATGTTTTGTAAACGATTCATGTAAATAATTAATTTGACACAAATAGGTATTGTACTTATAAGCGTCACCCTAAAATACCAATCAAAGGCCATCGCTTAGTGAGTTACCTCCTTTTTGATTTAACTGTTTGGAGAGCCAGCAACTTAATATCCTCTAGATTACAAACTGTATAATGGCAGATGTTAAAAACTTAAAAATGAATTTACATGTACATCCATCACTACTTATTACTTTCATTATCAAGGATATATCCACATTCTCTTCAATAACACGACCATCACAAAACATATATTTAGAGAAAAGATGGGGCTGTATATATTTCCGAACAACATACATTAATGATATGAGTAGATTTTAACTGACTTTGTTGGTATCAGAGAAAACTACGAACCGTATGATAACGTACACTACTTATATAAATAAAAGTGATGGGTGTTGATATGTAAACATGTTATAAGACGTAATCACAATATGGTATATATATATATATCTATCTACAGTATCTACAATAAGTGAGTACACCCAACAAATTTTTTACTTTTTACTTCATAGAACTTTAATTTTTCGTAGGATTTAAATGAAACTCGATGTGAACATAGCCATGTAGTGGTTTAATAGCTGTATAAACTATGAAGGAACAAATATCTTTTCAATGCAAAAGAATTGAACAAAAACATTTGGAACAAGTAACAAAAAGTGAGTACATATGAGCATTTTAAACAAATAATCTTATTTTTAATACTTTGTATGGCCTCCATTGTTATCAATAACAGCAGACAACCTCCTAGGCATTGATTAGACTAGTTTATGACATGTGTCCGCCGGAATTGCGTTCCATTCACACTTGATGACCTCCTTCAGTTCGTTATTATTTCTCGGATTTTTCCCTTCAATTTTCCGTTTCAGATGTTCCCACAAATGCTCTATTGGGTTCAAATCAGGTGACATACTCGGCCATAGGTAAGGTATTCACCCGTTTACTGTCTAAGAAAGCCTTTGTAGCCCGAGACTTGTGCTTAGGGTCGTTATCTTGCTGGAAAAGTCCACTTTCTGCCAACACTTGTTAGACTTGGTAACATTTTTTCCTCCAATATCTGGCAATAGAGTTTGGAATCCGTTTTTCCTTCGATGAAAGCAAGTTTTCTAATCGAACTAAGAGACACATCAAACAACTAATAGAGGGAAACAGAAGTCAGAGTAATGCTAGCATCGCAGAAGAAATTTCGCACAGTTTAAACGTAACTATGAGTGCTCAGACAGTGCGCAACATTCTCCATGAAGACGGGTTTAAAGGCTGCATGCCCCGGAGGAAGTCTCTGCTTAAAACTTCTCACAAAAAGAAGCGATATGAATTTGCTAATGAACATAAAGACAAAGACATGCAGTTTTGGGACAAAATCCTTTGGTCTGATGAGACAAAAATAAATCTATTCGGATCAGATGGCGTTAAACGTGTGTGGCGACGAAAAGGGGAAGCTTACAAGAATAAGTGTGTCGTGCCAACTGTAAAGCATGGAGGTGGGAGATTAATGATTTGGGGGTGTATGAGTGCCAAAGGAGTTGGACGACTTGCTTTCATCGAAGGAAAAATGGATTCCAAACTCTATTGCCAGATATTGGAGGAAAAAATGTTACCAAGTCTAACAAGTGTTGGCAGATGTGGAGTTTTCCAGCAAGATAACGACCCTAAGCACACGTCCCGGGCTACGAAGGCTTTCTTAGACAGTAAACGGGTGAATACCTTATCATGGCCGAGTATGTCACCTGATTTGAACCCAATAGAGCATTTGTGGGAGCATCTGAAACGGAAAATTGAAGGGAAAAATCCGAGAAATAATAACAAACTGAAGAAGGTCATCAAGTGTGAATGGAACGCAATTCCGGCGGACACATGTCATAAACTAGTCTAATCAATGCCTAGGAGGTTGTCTGCTGTTATTGATAACAATGGAGGCCATACAAAGTATTAAAAATAAGATTATTTGTTTAAAATGCTCATATGTACTCACTTTTTGTTACTTGTTCCAAATGTTTTTGTTCAATTCTTTTGCATTGAAAAGATATTTGTTCCTTCATAGTTTATAAAGCTATTAAACGACTACATGGCTATGTTCACATCGAGTTTCATTTAAATCCTACGAAAAATTAAAGTTCTATGAAGTAAAAATTAAAAAAATTCGTTGGGTGTACTCACTTATTGTAGATACTGTATCTATATATATATATATATATATATATATATATATATATATATAGAGAGAGAGAGAGAGAGAGAGAGAGAGAGAGAGAGAGAGAGAGACGTCTCGGTTATTTTATTTACTTCTGTTACCTTCTTTTTTTCTCAATAATCGTTTAAAAAAAATAAAATAAAGAAAAACATCCTCATAGAGAGAGAAAAAAGTTACAAAGTGATTTATCTTTGTTCCCCTTCTTGTGGTTCTGTATTCCTCTCTTAACATATAAATCATTAAAAAATATTCACTATAGATAACAATTGCAGTGCGTCAAACATTATTTCACTGTTTATTAAAGCTGTGTACCTACAAAAATTTATTCATATATATATATATATATATATATATATATATATATATATATATATATATATATATATGTATGTATATATATGTGTATATATATATATGTATGCATATATATATATACATATGTATATATATATATATACATATGTATGTATATATATATATATATATATATATATGTATATATATATATATATATATATATATATATATATATTAAGGCAAACATTATTGCATATCACGGGATGTTTTTGCTTACTAAGACTTTTTTTTTAATTTTCCGAATAGTCCATTTAGTATTTCAGTCAATTTTGTGTAAGTTACCTGGGTTTCTTGTTTTATTTTTATTTCCTTCTTCTCGAGTATTTTGATTTGATTCGTCAAATTATCTTGAGGCAGTGTTAGTCTTGGTATCTTTACAAATTTATCTTTACTGTTAATGTTCTTTTATACGGCTTGTAATGTACAATTTTAAAAGGAGCGTCTATTATATAGAGAAGTTACATACAAGCGTGATTATATTCTAAGCGCGTGCAAGATTCAAAAGTATGCTCGCGTAACGGCTAAGAATGTGATTACGTTCTAAGCGTGTGCAAGATTAAACAGTATAATTGCTTAACGGCTAAGAATGTTGTAACGGTAATTACTTTAAAATGTTGTGCCTAATTCTGTAATTCATAATATTGATTGTAGCATGTTTAGTTTTTATGGAGAGCGTTTCAAGATCTTTTTAATTTTTGATGTTGGTACCGTTATGTATTATTTTAGTATTGTAAACAAGGAGGTGTCTATATTGAGAAGAGGGCCATTCATGTTTTTTTAAGTGATGACAAACGATTGGGGAGTGTTATTCTTTACTACATGGTTTGATGTTTTCACTTTTTTATAATGCTCTTATTTTATTATTAGAGTTGATGGGGGATATGTAGCGATGTATTATATTTTCAAGAGTGTTTTCATCCAATTCAAAATTAGGATGCATTTAATTACAGTAGAATAGTATGTAGTAGGAATTATATAGCAGAGCATCTTGCACTTTTGTAAACAATATACATACATATATATATATATATATATATATATATATATATATATATATATATATACATATATATATATATATGTGTGTGTGTATTCGAATCTAATCAGGTCTAGCTGCATTCATAGGGCGTAGAAACAAAGAATACACGTGTATGTGGATAACTATATATATATATATATATATATATATATATATATATATATAGAGAGAGAGAGAGAGAGAGAGAGAGAGAGAGAGAGAGAGTGTGTGTGTGTGTCAGGGAATGTTGAAGAGAGCTAAAATAAAAATTATTTATTCATAAACTATACATTATTGATTCTGTACATGGGCCATGATTTTATTGACATAGATGACCTTTACTAGTTAGAAAAGACAATAGACTCCTCTGCATCTAACAAAAACGAAGACAATTTGGAAGAAAATAGTACGGGCGGTGGCGATCACTGTCTTTGAGTATCCGATGTTTCATTTCAAGCCGTCCCTTTTGCGGGAAGTTCCGTGTTTATAGGAGGATTTTATTTTAATTATTTAGGAATTTTAATTATTTAATAATTATTCTACCTAAGTAGTATTTAGTCATAACTTATTAGTATTAATACTTAGGTCATGTGTTTATATGTTTCTATCTTGTATTGGAATTTAGGGGTACTAATATGAGATGCTACTTATTTAAACGATTGACGGGCATGTGGTTTTAATCGCATTATTTCAACTCGAGCATTATACGTGTGTATGTGGTTGTCTGTTCGTAAATAACAAATTTACGATTTATTGACGTTATTAAACGATTCATATGTTCTCTTTCCTTTTCTTTTGTTTTTTAGTTGAGTATTAATAGGGTTATTATATATTTATTATTTGGGTTATATATGTTGTGTATATATAATTGTATATATATATACATGTTACAGGACTTGCTGAGGAGTTGATACGGACTCTAAAGGAATTTTTTAAACAGTAAAAGCCTACCGTGTCAATGAAACCATGCCCTACCTACATCAGTAATGTATAGTTTTTTTAATAATATATATATATATATATATATATATAATTATATATATATATATAATTATATATATATAATTATATATATAATTATATATATATAATTATATATATAATTATATATATATACATATATTATATTAATATTATCAAATAATATATTTTGCGTATACATCTTTCAACGTTTTCTTTAAAATGCACAACACATGAGTAGGGTCTCGTAATTGGATCAAGTATATTTTCATACTAAGATGTCTATCAATGTATATATATATATATATATATATATATATATATATATATATACATATATATATATATATATATATGTATATATAAAAGATATTATTCGATATGGTTAACATATAAGAATATTTATTAGTAATATATAATAAAAAGAGGAGTATATGTATGATGTATAGTTATATTTAGATAAAGGGAAATCAATAGATGAATGCATTTAAATTTGTAAATCAGAAAGGATATATGGACACAATGGAATATATGGAAATATTAATGTAAAGAGAAGAACGATTGATTTTAAATGTGTCCTTTATATACTTCAATGATTATTTCCTTGCTCAAATGGAGCGGACAAGTAGCTTAACTTCTGCTTGAGAAATTATGTTAGCGATATTATCTAGCATTGGAAAGACGTCGTCAACGTTTGAAATAAGAATAGCAATTTACCTTTTAAAACCAAAAGCCTAAAAGAGATATAATTCTAATTTCATGCACTCGGCGCCAATTTAAAATTATGCGAACAGGGCTATTATATATGTTCTATTGGATAAGCATATTCAACAGGAAAACATTTAATAATGTGACTACCAGGTCGGTCACTAAGGGTTTAAAATGAAAGATAAATATCTCTACTAATATTGCAAGCATGTCTAAGCGTGTGACAACTAACTTGGTTAGCACTGCTAACATTTAATATCTATGTATATTATTGATTTTCTATATATTTTCTCAAATGTAGAAGTACATTATATATACTAGCAAATATATGCTCCCTCTGGTCGTTTATTTTTGCTAGTTGTTTTTTTTAATTCTTTAGTAAAATGTGGTAGTTTGTTTTTTACAAAAAAAGATCGAAAATCACCTCATCCTTTATTTTAATAAATAAAACACAGAATAATAAAAACATGGTTTTTAAACAAAATTTACCATTTACGGCGCAAACTGTAAAACAAAAATCCTAAACTCACTTAAGATCCTAAAAAGATGATAATATTTAAAGTGTTTTAATTTATTTAATTGCTCAGTTAAATGTGTTTGTTTGTTTATTTTGCCAAAAAATAGTAACTTGTAAATCAATTACTTCTTAAATTAAAAAAAAATGTGATTCAATAAAAACATAATTTCCATTAAGATTTTTAAAAAAGCAAACCCGAAACGTTTTAATAAAAACATCAAAGTAAATATATAATTTTTGATCGACCCGTACGATAAATCTCAGATAATGTGTTGCTTACATAATCCGCCCGTCTTATGTCTATCTATCTATCTATCTATCTATCTATCTATCTATCTATCTATCTATCTATCTATCTCTTTTTCTCTCTCTCATTCTCTCTCTCTCTTTGTTTCTCTCTCTTTCTCTCTCTCTCTCTCTCTCTCTTTCTCTATCTCTCTCTATTTATTGAAATAGAACTTTCTGTGCGTTAGCAATAGAACGTTATACTTAATAATAAGAGGGGGATTAACCAAATGTTGGAGGAGCAGCCAGTTGTTCCATTATATTGCATTACCATCAAATTTAATTACGTAACTAAATTATATAGATTAAAGAACATGTCTTTATTTAATTTTATTTATCATTTTTATTGAGATTATTATAATCAAAGAAAATCATGAGCGTATATTTCCGAATATTAATTTATTAAAAACTTTAAAACAAATGAATTATGTAAATTTTAAAGACGCGTGATGTTTGTGGAAGGTTTAGAATGGGTATATATAGGAGCTAGTAAGTAGATATCATAACTGTATATGTGCGAATATTAATTTACTAAAACTTTAAAAAAATAGTTATGTAAATTTGAAAGACGCGTGATGTTAGGGGAAGTATAGGAATGTGTATGTATATAGGAGCTAAGTAGATATAAAAGAAGAGCGATCAAAAATAATAATACATTATCGGCTTAAGACAGACATACATTATCTCCATTAGTAATAGATATACATATATATATATATATATATATATATATATATATATATATATAAACACTAGAGTTTTAACTGATTTACATCTACAGAATCTAATACAATACGTGTACTATATATATATATATATATATATATATATATATATATATATATATATATATATATAGGGAAAGGTACACGATAATTCATGAAAATGAAATGTCGTGATGGACAAAATGTGTGAAAAACATGACAAACGGAAAACAAGTTAAAATACAGGAGAAAAAATAAAACAAGAGATG
Organism: Sepiola atlantica; assembly: GCA_963556195.1. Classification (NCBI taxonomy): domain Eukaryota; kingdom Metazoa; phylum Mollusca; class Cephalopoda; order Sepiida; family Sepiolidae; genus Sepiola; species Sepiola atlantica. Next base: position 156,218,264 of record OY744515.1, on the reverse strand, counting down.
TTTTGACCGGTTTCGTTCGTGGCGAATGTCTTCAGAAAATGAAGATATGGAAATAATTTTATTTTGAAGGCAAACACATGGGATGAGGGAAGGATGATCTGATTGGACCATATGAGAAGGCATTAAGAAACCCCGCTCCCAACTACCCCCAAAGACGCCTCTCACTCTGCCGGAATCTACAAGATAAAATCCGCCGCATGTCCGAAGTTCTAAATTGGGGAAACGTAAAGAAACCTGAAATCTCGCATTTACGAACGCAAGCGGGACCTCAAACACGACATTTCCCCTAATGATCTAATGATACACAGGAACACCTTTTCCCACAATCTAAACCTTTCAGACTGCACTCTCCTCAAGAACGAACACTCTCTCTCACGTCGCAAATGTATTGAAAGCGTGACTATTCTCCTCTCATCACCATAAAACTTCAACCTAAGGCTCGGTTCCTATACCCTAAGCAGACACTAAAGCTAAAGTCGCACTAAAACAATGCAATATATTACACCACTGCGCCCCTGATTAAGTATATATATACATACATATATATATATATATATATATATATATATATATATATATATATATATATATATTTGAATATCTGTGTTTGTGTGTATATGTGTATATGTATGTATTGATATATATATACACATATGTGTTTATGTGTATATATACACATCTGCGTGTGTGTGAGTGAGTGTATATTTATATATTTTTGTGATAATAGCAAGCTCTCATTGATAATCAAATCATTTTAATTAACCTCTCTCTAACTTAACCCTTTTTTTTCTATTTCTGAAATCTATTTCGTTTTTTGTTTTTCTCCCACCGTTTTTCCCCGTTTGTTTCATTTTTCACACATTTTACCCACCACGGCTTTTCATCTTTATGAATTGCTCTTTAAACACCTAATGTGTGACAAATTAGACGACCTATCCCCGTTTCTTTCTTATTAATATTAGGGTTCTAAAATCCAGTTAATCAATTTCATTCCCACCCCTTTTGTTCACGTTAGCCAGCTTCTTTGCCACCATTCCCCCTTCCCACCACATTCTACATACTAGCTTATTAGGTGTGATAGTAACACAGAGTAAATAAATATAAACAGAAGAATAAATAACATAGAAGAATGTGTCACCTACTTATCATATTCCAACATCACTTAATGCCCAATCAGATCATCCTTCTCTAATCGCATGTGTGTGCCTTCAAAATTAAATTATTTCCATATTATCATTTTCTTAAGACGTTCGCCACGAACGAAACCGGTCAAATCATCTCTTATTTTATTTTTTGTCCTGCATTTTAACTTGTTTTCCGTTGGTCATTTTTTTCACACACACACACACACAAACACATATATATATATATATATATATATATATAAATATATATATATATATATATATGTACATATATATACACGTTTATACTATCAAATATTATGTTACGCATACATTTAATCAGTATCAACTTGAACACTGAATAATATATATGTGGAGCTTTGGAATAGCATAAAAATATACTTACAGCAAGTAAGCTACACAGAAACATTTGTTGTTCAGGGAAATACATTTGATGTTATCCTTTAAAAATGAAACACAGACTTGCATGTGTTGTTACTTGCAATACATTAAGATTGAGCGTATCTGACTACTTCCCATCTAAAAGAACCAACTTACTACGTCTCCCCCCTCTCTCTGTCTCTCTCTCTCTTTATATATATATATGTATATATATATATATATATATATATATATGTAAGATTTGAGGTAGCTGTCTGATGTTTAGAAAAACGCACTTGTTTTACTCGCTCAATTTTAAGCACATATATAAACAAATAAATGCACGTTAGTCTGTATTATATAATGGAAGATACAATTAAAAAAATAGACTAGGTGTACATTTAGTTGATAATTTGGTTCGGGAATGAGGCAAGCGTTTATATGTAGCTTATTTACTATGAGTACACATCTATCTATCTATCTATCTATCCGTATATATATATATATATATATATATATATATATATATATATATATATATATATATATACATATAGGCAGCATCTTATCTTGCAGGCAAGTATTGTTGCATATAAGAGACAACTCGTGTCTATATATCCTTTGCTAGATCCTTTCAATAGTCCGAATTAGGATCTTAGTTTTGGAGGGGAATTGGCTGATGGATTTACCATAATTTGTAATTGTCTCCAAAGTAGTTTCGGACCCGTCTGGGTCCATCTTCGGGGAGAATAAGGTTCATCAGCTCTTGACCATGTGTATTATTTATAGAAGGTTTTAGGCGGTAATTATGTACTAAGTAAGAAAGTATATTGGAGCTATATATATATATATATATATATATATATATATATATATATAAATATATGAATAAAACTGTGTATCGATTCGAAAAACTATTTGAGCATCTTGGCAGGAAAAGATCAATAAATAAAACATAAAAAATATATAAACTAATCATATGAACAAAGGAATTAGTATGGAAAATCAAATGTGAATTCATTTGAATTGATTTAATGGAAGTATGTTTTAAAAAATATACTTAAAAAATGTGATTAGAAAGTTAGCGTTAATTACGAATGAAGTTAAAGAAATAGTATAGTAAACGAAATATTACCTTTGAGGTCCTCTCTTTTGCCTGTACGAGAAAATGTGTTGCAGCAATAAGGACGGGTTTCCAACAAGATGGTTTGATTAATATGTTCTCTGAATTAATCCGAAACGAATTAATTTCATAGTTTTTTCTTTTGCACTAAAAGTAACGAGAATTTACTAAAGTCAATTCGTCATCATTAAAATGGAACATGCTAATTTATTCGATTCTCATACGTATAAGTGTTAAAGAAAAAATGCGTGCTAAACTCGTAAATAACAACATTCAACCGATCCCATAAGCACACATACATACACACATACACACATACACACACACACACACACATATATATATATATATATATATATATATATATATACTCGTGCTGGTCAAAAAAATAGAACATATGTATAAAACTGTAAAACTCATTCCGTTTGAGATAATTTTCGGCTTTTAAATTGTGTAGGCGAAATATTTAATATGTAAATAACAATTACAACTATTTTTAATCATTTGTCATATTTGCATATATCAGACTTGATTGTCACAGAGTAGTTTATTGTCACATTAGGAAAGTCAACGTTTCAATTTAATAGAACATTATTCGTTGAGTAATCTCAAACTCAAAATATTTATGTGTTTAAAAAGATTTTGCAAGTAATTTAATCATAATCTCTCATTCTTATTGAGGACAATCTGTGAGATGTAATTGGTGCTAAAATATTCCTATAATGCTAAACTAACTGAAATAGTTGGTTTACGATAGAAACTTTTTTTCATATCAATTGCAATGTCAGTTTTTAAATATTTCGCGTTTCAAAATAATAGAACAAGACAGCTAAGAAAACAAAATAGTTTTTTTTATTAACTTAAATACAGATAGAAATTAATCAATATTTAGTAGTAGCACCGTTTGCCTTGATAACAGCATCAATTCGCCGGGCATGGAATCAACAAGCTTCTCGCAAAGCTGTGTAGACACCGAATCTCATGTGTTCTGTATTGCAATATTCATGGCTGCAAGGGTAGTAGGTTTTTCTTTGCGAAGCTTCCTCTTCATCTGATCTCACAAGGCTTCAATAACGTTAAAATCTGGCGAGTTCGCCGGCCATTCAAGAACAGGGATCGATTGTTCTCGGAGCCAGGAAGTTGTGGACTTGGCAGAGTGTGTCGGTGCCAAGTCATGTTGAAAAATGATGTATGTGGCGTCACTGTCAAACTGATTATCCAGCATTTACAGTAAATTAGCTTCCATTATATCTTGGTACACTGTTGCGTTTACATTTCCTTTGATGAAGCAGAAATTACCAACACCCTTAGCACTCATACAGCCCAAAACCATGCAAGACTACGGGAACTTCACAGACTTCTTGACGCATTCTTGGTTATACCGTTCCGTGGATCTTCGCCAAACACGTGGCCCTTGGTCGCCGAAAGAAATACAAAATCGAGACTGATCTGAAAAGATCACACGCCGCCATTCGTCTGTAGTCCAGGTTTGATTACCAGTTGCCCATCGTAGCCTCTTCAACATCTGATTTTTGTTAAGGAGCGGTTTGGTGGCAGCTATACGATTTTGGTATCCCAGTTGCCGGAGCCTTCGGTAGGTAGTGCTTCGTGAAACGTCGGCACCAGAAGCCTGTTTCCACCTTTAGTAATGTGGCTTGTTGACTGGAATCGACTTTTCTTTGCCACCTTGTCCAGTGCCCGGTCTTGTCTTTCAGTGGTGCTTTTCTTTCATCCGCATTTCTTGCAATTGCTGTTGGAAACACCCTTAACATCTTTCTGGAGAACTTTGGTCACTACCGATTTTCGACCTTGGTTGCGATTTCCATGTGCGTCTTTCCTACTTCCCGCAAATCGAACATTCGCTGCTTCTCAAACAAAGATATGTCGTTAGAGCGACCCATAATGAGAGATTATGATTAAACTACTTACAAAATCTTTTTAAACACATAATTTTTTTGAGTTTAAGATTACTCAACGAATAATGTTCTATTAAATTGAAACGCTGAATTTCCCAATGTGACAATAAACTACTCTGTGACAATAAAGTCTGACATATGCAAATATTACAAATGATTAACAATAGTTGTAATTGTTATTTATATATAGAATATTTCGCCTACACAATTTAAAAGCCGAAAATTATCTCAAACGGAATGATTTTTACAGTTTTATACATATGTTCTATTTTTTTGACTAGCACGTGTATATATATATATGTATATACATATATATTATATATATATATATATATATATTTGTGGGTGTATGTATATATATATATATATATATATATATATATATATTCAAACATTGTTAAAAATAACAGAATTCGTCAGTTTAATTATACCTTTGTTTTTTTCAATTTTCTGATTGTTTTTTTATATTAAAATAAAAACATAAATCTTCCATATGTGTATAGATAAAGTAGTAATTCACAGACACGTGTTTCGCCGTTATATATTATTCCATCCTTCGATGGAAGTAAACAAAAGTGTGTGCGCAGCTACCTTGCGATGAATATGTGTTCATAGTACTTCTAATCTCTACTCAGGTACGTCAAGAGAACGTTTCTACACTGTTCTAGTTAAGACGTAAACAATTTCAATTCCGCGACACCACAATTAGCGTTATAAGATACAATTATATTACGCCTAAATAAGTAGGATGCCAGTGTGTGGACAGAAATTGATTTAATGGAGTGTCCTTATTTACTGTTAAATAAAAATATAATTTTCTTTTTTATTTGACAAACTTATTAATGTTTCCCTCTATCTATTGTATCCCAGATTTTGATAAACTCATTGCGATATTTCCATCTATATTTTTCACTGCACGATTTATTTCCTTTTAATCCAGATATGCCAGCATTTCCTGTGCCATTTTTACGAAGACATTTGTCCTGGGCAATTTTTATCTAAATTCCTTATTATGATCTATGTATTTTTGTTGTACTGGTACATTCAAAATCAATACATATGAATTATTTCATCATTTATACCAGCAATCGAAAATTTACTTTTAAACAAACAAACAAGAATAAAGGAATCGTGTTTGAAATAAAAAATTAAGCTAACATTTTTCCAATTATGATACCGATTCCAATACCTTAAAATGTTCCGAATTTTCCTCTTTCCAGTTCCGAGTCCGATTAATCTTAAAAAATAGTGTGAAAACAGTAGTTTTTATGACGCCATCTTGAAATTAATCATGTAACCCATGACTTTAGCCTAATTAGTATGATTTCATAACTTTAGTCTAATTAGTATGATTTCATTAGTTATATGCAAATGTATGAACAATGTAATAATGATAATATTTATTTGATAATCGTTTTAATTTTGTGAAAGGCATACTGTGGTCCCATCCACCATTTTACTTCTTTTTAGCATATTGTTTAGAATGGCTCTTAACTTGTGCACCTTATCTATATAGATACCATACTAGTTTGCAGACCCTAAACACGTGTAGGTTAGTAAACTGTTTGGCGTTAGAAGGAATTTCATCGTTTCTGCTGTAGATGTCGATGTGTACTAGCTACAAAGAACTGTGACATAAACACCTATCAGAATTAAGTTTGAACCCGTTTTTTTTTAATCCTTTCGAACACTTTTTATGATATCATAATTTTACTGTAGTGTTGTATTGTTTCAAAACACATCGTAGAGTATGCAGAAGCAACATTTAAAACATACATCATAGTATCTATAATTTGTTGGAAAAAAGTAGGAGCGACTCTAAAAAGAAAGATGATTACATTTATATTAATGGTCAACAATTTGGAGTATTCTTCTTTGGCTTGGAGGTTTTCATTTCTGGAAATCAATTTTGCAAAAATATCCCAAAATGCTGTCAATGGATAGGTTTTTGCTTTCAGATAATCATTAACATCCACTTCAACAAAAGGAAGATTCAATGCCTAAAAAATGGCACCCACTCAGATATTTGTTCATCTTTACAACCGAGCCGAACCATAGCTATTGCTGATAGAGTATGGCCTGATACCAGCGTGACAGTCCATTGGTTGCCAGAATGATGCCAATAGTACGCCACTAGTCTGAAAACAGGCGGCGAACAAATAATTCGAAATCGGAATACTGTTAAAGCGGCCCCTTAAAACAAAAAGCGTAACACAGTATATGCACGAGTAATTACTTCTCTACAACATATATAGATGTTGTTTTTAATAAATATAACTTATTAAAAATGGAATAGCTGAAGATAGCCGTGAGCGGTTTATTAATATAAATAAAAGCTAAACGAAAACTACTATTTTAGTCTGCGTCGGCTATTCCAGCTTGAGACCTAAGGTGTCATGTTGATCTGATCTTCTGTTATATATACTAGCAAATATATGCTCCCTCCGGTCGCATATTTTTGCTAGGCGCCGCGTCAGAAATTACCGCTAATGTGTAAACTGATGTAGCCTCAGTCATATTTCTTGGGTGGTTAGACGTTGATATTCTTTATTTATGACCAAACATAGTTGTAGATGTAAATAATGAAAAAAGAAATTTCGACCCACCCCGATGTTTGTATTAACCTTCTCCATAAATAGAAATATTTTTAATAATTTTTAAATCAATATTTATTTTAATTAAACAATTTGATTCAGTGAAATCGTTAAAATCAACAATTTAAAGAACTGAATACAGCAAACAGTATTTTTTGAATCGGAAGAAAGGCGTACATAAAATAAAACAATAAACAAATCTGTATTCTTTTACTGTAGGATCTATGCTGACTTTGACGATGATCCAAACACTAACCCTAACACCCACTTTGACTCTGACCCTAACCCTAACGATGGAGTCAAAGTTAGCGCGGGTCCTAAAGTGTAAAAGCACCAAAAAATCGAATATAGTAAACATGGTTACGTATGTAAATGGTTTCGGAAAGAAAGTTTACCTAATTAAATTTGTTAGAATGTGTGTGTGTTTGTGTTTGTGTGTGTGTGTGTGTGTGTGTGTGTGTGTGTGTGTCTTAGTAGTAATTTTTAAATCGATTTTTATTTAAATTAAACAATTTGATTCAATAAAATTGTTAAAATCAACAATTAACACAAAACTAAATACAGCGAACAGTATTTTTCGAATCAGAAGAAAAGTGTTTATAAAATGAAACAATATAAACAATCCGTACTCTTTTATGTGTGTGTGTGCGCGTGTGCGCGTGCGCGCGTGTGTGTGTTTTTAATTACCTTTTTTAATTAAACAATATGTTTCTAAAATCAGTTATATTATTTTTGTTGTTGACAGAAAAGAAATAAAATCACATCTTTTATTTTAATAAATAAAACATGGAATAATAACAGTTTGTGAATTAAAGCTTAACAGCGTAAGTTAAAGTAACACAGCGTTTGTTTACAAATTACGCGCTTGTATTGCGTCCAAACTGAATTGACGGAGGGAGATTGTTTCAATGGATTTACGTTCCGCACGCTGTTTAATCAATTGGACGTAGATAAAATAACTACGTAACTGATTAATTTTTAAATCAATTATTATTTTAATTAAACAATTTGATTCATTAATCATAATTTATAAGTAAGATTAGTAGCGAGCAAAATTACGTAAATACATGATGAAATCTGAATGAACCGATCCTGAGTGTATATTTGCGAATACTAATTTATTAGAAGTTCAAAAGCAATTGATTATGTAAATTGAGAAATGCCCATAGTGTTTATGCCGGTTTTTTTCATAGTATATAATGAAGCTAGGGGACTTAGTAAATAGATATACAACTTTGATGGAGTTTCGGCTTCAGACAGACAGACAGATACATAAACTCCATTATTAATACTAGCAAATATATGCTCTCTCCGGTCGCATATTTTTGCTAGGCTGCCGTGTCAGAAATTAACGCTAATGTGTAAACTGATGTAGCCTCAGTCATATTTCTTGGGTTGTTAGACGTTGATATTCTTTATTTATGACCAAACATAGTTGTAGATGTAAATAATGAAAAAAGAAATTTCGACCCACCCCGATGTTTGTATTAACCTTCTCCATAAATAGAAATGTTTTTAATAATTTTTAAATCAATATTTATTTTAGTTAAACAATTTGATTCAGTAAAATCGTTAAAATCAACAATTTAAAGAACTGAATACAGCAAAGAGTATTTTTTGAATCGGAAGAAAGGCGTACATAAAATAAAACAATAAACAAATCTGTATTCTTTTACTGTAGGATCTATGCTGACTTTGACGATGATCCAAACACTAACCCTAACACCCACTTTGACTTTGACCCTAACCCTAACGATGGAGTCAAAGTTAGCGCAGGTCCTTAAGTGTAAAAGCACGAAAACATCGAATATAGTAAACATGGTTACTTATGTTATGGTCTCGGAAAGAAAGTTTACCTAATTAAATTTGTTAGAATGTGTGTGTGTTTGTGTGTGTGTGGGTGTGTGTGTCTTAGTAATTTTTAAATCGATTTTTATTTAAATTTAACAATTTGATTCAATAAAATTGTTAAAATCAACAATTAACACAAAACTAAATACAGCGAACAGTATTTTTCGAATCAGAAGAAAAGTGTTTATAAAATGAAACAATGTAAAAAATCCGTACTCTTTTATGTGTGTGTGTGCGCGTGCGCGCGTGTGTGTGTTTTTAATTACCTTTTTTAATTAAACAATATGTTTCTAAAATCAGTTATATTATTTTTGTTGTTGACAGAAACGAAATAAAATCACATCTTTTATTTTAATAAATAAAACATGGAATAATAACAGTTTGTGAATTAAAGCTTAACAGCGTAAGTTAAAGTAACACGGTAAATGCCAGCGTTTGTTTACAAATTACGCGCTTGTATTGCGTCCAAACTGAATTGACGGAGGGAGATTGTTTCAATGGATTTACGTTCCGCACGCTGTTTAATCAATTGGACGTAGATAAAATAACTACGTAACTGATTAATTTTTAAATCAATTATTATTTTAATTAAACAATTTGATTCATTAATCATAATTTATAAGTAAGATTAGTAGCGAGCAAAATTACTTAAATACATGATGAAATCTGAATGAAACGATCCTGAGTGTATGTTTGCGAATACTAATTTATTAGAAGTTCAAAAGCAATTGATTATGTAAATTGACAAATGCCCATAGTGTTTATGCCGGTTTTTTTCATAGTATATAATGAAGCTAGAGGACTTAGTAAATAGTTATACAACTTTGATGGAGTTTCGGCTTCAGACAGACAGACAGATACATAAACTCCATTATTAATAGATATATATATATATATATATATATATATGTGTGTGTGTGGGTATATATGTGTGTATATATACATATATATGTATATATATATATCCATATATATATATATATATATATATATATATATATACATAAATATGTATATATATATATATACAAATATATATATGTATATATATATATATATATCCATATATATATATATATATGTATGTATATATATATATATATATATATATATATATATATATATATATTACAAACGAAAATCAGTAGTCTGGTATGTCATATTTGAAGTAATACTTGTAAAAGTGAGTCGGGCATGCTTAGCTATCTGCGTGCCCACAACCAGGCATCGCAATCTTTGAGTGTTTGCCTATTTCTGTAAATAAGTGGCAATTATCATATATATGTATATATATATATATATGTATATATATATATATATATACATATACATATATACATATATGCATATATATATATATATATATATGCGCGTGTGCTTGTGTACTTTTAAATAATTTTTGTTTAGAACGAACGCATAGCCGCCGTTATTGTCACAAAACTGTTTAGCCTGAACAAAAGTGGCAGCCAATGAATTTATTCGTAGTGAAAAACTCTTTATTATGAAGCTATTTTCAAATGTCTAGCATCAGCTGCTTGGTTTCTCTATCGCCGACACAAACACACCCTCCTATTTCAGGCGCATTGCTATATGACGCGGATATGTGACTGTGAGTGCGAGTTTCTATGGTATTCTTCGATGAAATTCATAAAATCTCCCTTTCAAAAGTTGACGTCAATTATTTATTTTGCTATTTTAGTTTGTTGACAATAGCTTTATTTAATTTTATTTATTTTTCATTCGTTTTCATCAACTCAGATGCTTTAAGCGAATTCTGCTAGGTTCGAGGATATTCGTGATAAAAAATCTATTTTTGTTTATTGAAAATTACATTGAACACGAGTTTTAGAGAGATATGCAATATATATATATATATATATATATATATATATAAACATATATGTAAATATATATATATATACATAAGGCATGTGCGTAGCTATTTAATCAAATGTTCTTTTTGGTATACTTATTTCGATCATAGATATCAACACTTACAAATAGAATCCAATAAATAAAAACAATTATACTGAATAGAATCGCAAACAGTGACGCAAGGATATATATATATATATATATATATATATATATATACATATATATATATATATATATATATATATATATATATATATATATATATAGAGAGAGAGAGAGAGAGAGAGAGAGAGAGACTGTGAAAAAGCTCTGATGCAAAGTTCCAAATACGTTCGTAGAACACTCTCGACTAGTCTTATATCGGTGCCTGTTTCCAGGTACTTTAAGTTTTTTAATTCTCCTTAATTACGTGAAATTTTCCATTCACCGAGTGGATATGGCGCTTGCTTGCAGATTCTAGGCTTACTCTGTGAACCAGTTTATTAAATCATCAAGTGTTTTAACATGGAATATAATGAAATCGTCTTTAATCCATGGGTTCTTGAAGAATATATATTTTCCTCAGAAGAAAAATAAATAAATTGTTAATTATTGAAAATATGCAACAACAATTTTAAGATATACTTAAAGAAAAAATAGATGAAATAAATTTCCAATAATGGGCAGAAAGTTTATTCTTTATGGTAACTTTTTACAGATGTCTGCCTTTTGTATCATTCATATATTTTATTAGAGGCAATAACTCTTCACTGCAATGCAATATTCAAGTTGGGTATTTGCAAAAATACGCCTTGATATAAATAACTTTTTGCTCATTATTAAAACTTTCTGGGTAACTACTTAAAATTGTTGTATACGTGACTGGGTTAGCACCCTAATCCCCTTCAAAGAAGGTGCCTAGTGTGTGCACACACTTAGACCACCGATCCATCCACTGCCGGAGACACCTATGGAAGTATTCTTCTGGAATAGTGTTAATCTTGGCCGTCGCGTTCAGTGCAGCAGGTGTTTTGAGAAGATGCGATGATTTTAACACCAATTAAGCAGTGGTTGAACCGATTCAAAAATGGCCGCACATCAGTAGTACACTTAAACTATTTATTTATATCAACGTGTTGATAACCCTAGTTCAAGAAGTGCAACTTTATCTCTCTGAATACTGAATGAATAAAACTCTTATATATATATATATATATATATATATATATATATATATATATATATATATATATATATATATATATATATATATAAGAGTTTTATTCATTCAGTATTCAGAGAGATAAAGTTGCACTTCTTGAACTAGGGTTATCAACACGTTGATATAAATAAATAGATTAAGTGTACTAATAGTTGTAACGTAGTGACTGATCCTGTTTTAATTGGACAGTGAGTATCTCGTACCAGGTACCAATTACTTCCTAGATTTTAAGTTTATTTTTACTTTTTTTTACAGAGTTCTATTACGCAGAACTCATTCGTGTCTGACAATTTCGATTATATTTTTTATAGTAATATTTCGTTTCTCTTCTCCACTTATTCGTGTCTGCGATGTTTTATGTGCGTTCTCAGACTGTTATTCCAGCTATGAAAATGGCCTCTTCGTGTATTTCCCCTGCGTGTGTATCACGTGAAATCACCTAATGGTTACTTATATTTTATACACGTATATGAATGTAACATTTGCTGAACGAGGCAATACTTATATCTTATCTATTAATCGAAAATAAAACACTTCTCTCGATCAATTAGATATGCGTATGTCAGGTACCATGTTTTATATGTCTTCAATCAGTTTACGGCGTAATATAAGAGTGAAAACACCGGTTTTCATCGTATCACCTGAGTTAATTATCATTGCACTTAGTGAGGAGACACATTTATAGTAAATGGTGTTATTTTAAAAGCGTACGAAAAGTAACTTCTAATACAATTGTGGGAAGGTATAGACCCAATTATTACAACCTAGCTACTTATAAAATAGTAGGATAGGCTACACAAAAGAGTTGTTCGTACATGAAAAGCGACACGCCTCAATAATTCGATGCTTCCTGCTTGTCGCAGCATTGCGTCTTGTCGTCTTAAGCCCCTTGCCACTTTTTAGGTTAATTTGGGATATTGCGCAACCATTGCTTCATCTACACTCGTCATCGACCAATAACCTTTTTAGACAAGGTACCTTGCCCCTCTAGCCAGAATAAATTCAGCCAGTTACCCATTGTAATAACACATTTTTTACACACTGTTACAAGTTTACTAAACAATTTTATTATAATTGTTTGCTAACATTCAATAGGAAACCCAAATAAGGCTGATATGTGATTACAACGTAAGCAGAATTTGGTGGCATTACGAAATATTATAAACCAGAATTCGTTTCCGTGTCTTATCTATTAAATAAAAATGTACAAACGGCCCTTTCCTATTTGCTGGTACACGATACCGACAGCACGCAGACAAATTTCACTCTTGCATTTGTAACGTACATTTTTACCTATTCTCAGCTGATATTCTAAACGTGTTAAAGATGAGAAACCCTATTTTTTCTCAATTTTCTCAGAGTTTTAATAACAATTCGATTCAATTCATAAGTTAATGACTAAACAAAATCGTAATAATTAAACTTAGCATTCAAAATCCTATTTATAAAAGGTTTGGTAAAAGAAAACCTGGCGAAAGTATTAATGGGATTTAAAGACTTCCGATTTATTTTATGAAAAGATCGATTCGTTGTCTATAACATTTATTTAATTATCTTTCCAAAAATGTAATTATTTTCTTACAAGAAATAGAAAAGAAAAAGGGGAGCGAAACTACTAAGACTATTTAATAATCATTCTTTTTTGTTTATCTTGGTTTATTCGATTATATTTTTATGGTCATGTTCTCACATGAGAAGCCACTTGTAGGTTGGAAACATATCGAGTGAATGTACTATACTTGGACATGGCGCGTCGAGTATGTGTCTACATCCAGCCCACCACTTCCGAATAAATACGTTCTATGTGTTGGTCGAGACATTCTCTTTAATATTTCGTCATCGCAAATTGTAAATATGAATAAACAATTGTTTAAGATAAATATCTATAATTATATTAAATTATGGTTCATCAAAGATTGTTTCCCTAAGGCTTTTTGTATATACTTGAATACAATACTTGTGCTAAAGTATACATTAGTTTTTGGATTGGGTTATAGTAGAGAAAATGTTGTTTTAATTTTTTTGATTATCTGTAATTTACAATTAAGTAAACGAGTGACCTATTTTCTCTTAGCTATCTATGTATTTCTATTAGACATTAGAGAAGTAAAAATACGTTTCTTTTAATTTTCATATAATAATAGGCCACCACTTATAATGAACCGAAAGCCACTCGAGGATAAGAGATTGGTAGTTGGCCATGAACAAAAATTTGAGAAGATTAGAAACGATGTGTTTAATGGTCAGAATTTAGTTATTTAAATAGGCGGATCGAAACGAATTTGTGAACGTTGAATTTAAACAACGACCATGCATAAGCAGATATATATCTGTTTATGAATTTAGAAAATAAAGCAAAGTGGAAAAATAATGACAGTGAATGTTACCCAACATGTCACGGGTAAGTCTAATTTATCTTTGATGCCAAAGTGTGCCCATGTTTTAAATCTCTACGAATTAAAATACATTTACATATTAGAATAATGCTGAAATAAATAAGTTCACTCCTGTGGGTTGATATGCTTTTCATATACTATTATATGAACATATATACATATTGTTATGTATTTTCTTCTACATTGAGGTTAGGTTTAAACATTTTTTTACATCGGTAAATATTGATATGAACTGAATGTTCCATAATTTCAAAACGTGTACATTTCCACAAAAACATACCAATAAATTAGATGACAGTGGGATGTATCTTCACATATAACTTAAATAGATGAATATTGTTACAAGTGCAAATCCTGTAAATATTTGATAATGTGTACGTGACAAAATTTAGGAAAACAATTTGAGTTCTTTTGAAAATATGTGTTTGTAATGTTTAGATCTGTGAACGTGAAATGTATTAGGAATGATCCCATTGTAATGTAGTTTTATTGGCGTGCTTTTGGGAAAATGTGCACGTTTTGAAATGATGGAACATTCAGTTTATATCACTATTTACTGATGTAAAAAATGTGTTTAACATAAACCTGAATATAAACGTATGTACTTAGCAAGATGTACACATGTTCCTATAATGGAGTAAGAAAAGCATATCAATCCTCACGTAGTTTACTTATTTATTTCAGCATATTTACGTTTTTTTAAATATTAAGATAATAATAAAAATATCAAGAATAATTTACCAAAATATAATGTTATTTCATATACTTATAGATAGATAACCTTAAAGATTACATTAAACGAAATTTTATAAAAAAAGTGTTGGGGAACGCGTGATATCATCAATATGTCAAACCTAAATTATATCCTTCCCAACTAAGAGAATACCTGTTTCAAATCTAATAAGAATATATCTATTACAAATGGAGATTTTGTGTATGTCTGTTTGAATCCCAAACTATACCATTATTTCAATTAGTGTACTACTGTAGTACATGCCGGTTCGTCATGTTACCATCTCCCAGACATCATATCCGCCTTTCTTGGAAGGTGTTTATATAGTATATGTTCTATTGTTATGATAATATCCTCATAGATCACCAAAGTTAAGCAACGTTGTGCCTGGTTAGTACCAGATGACTGACACTTTTGTAATACAAGGCGGTGTATATCATTTCCCCGGATTGGGCTATACATGCGGCTGGAGACCGCATCTAAATATGATATTCCTTAGAAATGTCCCGTTTCGGTGGAAGCCGGTATCCGCCGAGGGCAAATACCAAACCAGATATCAGGAGTACACGCATGTGCTGTATATTAATTCACACCTCTTTAAATCTATAAACATTTTGAATGTTTTTCTCGATAGTATTATTAAAATATTTCTGACTATATGAATAAAAGTTGATTTTTACAATGTGTTTATAGTAAAATCAATGGAGGTAGCAGTGAGGAAGTATATATCGCACGACTTTTACTATGGGAGTTGGTAGCCTGCACGCGGTCCGTCTTGTGAGTGCATAATTGTAAAAGGGAATCGGAGAAAAGAATACTAGCAATAGAATCAACAAAAATATAAAAGATGCTTATTTATATGAAAGATAAAGTTAAATAAAGTAAAATAAATATAAAACATGTATTAATAACCTTATTACATGTATATTCTAAGAACTGCTATTGTCTGAAGAGACAATAAATACAATCGATTAAGGAGTTTGAGAAAGGAGTATATAGTGAAGCATGTAAGGCGCTAGTGTAATCTTCACCTCTCCTGAACAACCATTTTTTGGTTGAGTACAGTGGCATGAAGTAGATGATGGCCGGAAACAATGCCCGGATAAGCTAATAAAGACGGATGTTATTCTGGAGGTTTCCTCTATGAAACTAGCTGCACAACCAAAGCTTGAGTCTAGTCTATCCTAGTAGTTAACCCAGAAGGAAGACACATTAGTATGAGTATCAGTGGAAATGATGCAGTATCCCCTAGATAAGTCGAACTCGGAACGCCAAGTTCACAATTTGCTCTTGTAACAACTACATTATGATACTTACACATCTTGCATATTAGACAACTGTGAAACGTAGGTCTACTTCATGCGAGTACCTGATTAAATATTAGAATATATATTTAAATGGGTGAACATTTCTATGACTTGTATAATCTATAATTTCAAGACGTGTAAACGCTACAATGTCAGTGAAGAAATTTAGAATGTTACAATGCAATTTGTGTCCGGCGATATTCTATTGCTGATTTGATTACGACGAAACTTTATCATTATTCTTTTTATTTTTGCGTGTTCTTTGTTTATATTCATCCAAAATATTGATTCTTCTTTCTACGTCTTCGCCTGCGATTCGTTTAACTTGTCTCCCCTTTAAATGCTTGGAGTCGTTTTATGTTAGTCTTTAAATGCTTGAAGTCTTGTAATTTGATAAACGGAATTGAATTTGGTAAATATGGGAGGCCATAAAATCAAAATAGTGAAATTACAAGTAAAGAAAGAAAAAGACCTAAAATACGGTAAGACGAAAGATTAATAACATATATATATATATATATATATATATATATATATATATATATATATACATAATGTTCGTGTATAAACATGGCTGTAGAATAGAGAATTCCGATAATCACGTTTGGAAGAGACCTGGCGTTCCATTTTCAAATCTTTGCATGCACACTTTCATCACTGTAGAATTGTGAAATGACAGAACAGCTTACTGTGGATGAGTATATTTGATGTATATGAAGTTATATATAGATATCTCTGAATATATATATATATATATATATATATATATATATATATATATATATATATATAAATTAAAAAATAATCCCCCGAACAGAATAGTTTTCCACCAATTTTATGTACCTTCACGACGATTAAAATCAAGATATGATAATAATAAACCTAACGTTTAGAATTCTTATTCCAATGTTTATCAAAACTTTCTACATGATGTGTATTATAAAAAATGTGTAACATGTAAAGCTTAAGCTTAAAGGTTCTTAAGAAGAAATGTAATTCGGGGAATTTGGCTTAATCTGTGCCTAATGACTATGAGTTAAATTTAATGCAAATCTGAAATAGTTTAATTTTCAAATGGGAGATTACAAATATGGTATGAACCCTTTCATAATAATCGAAATAAACTGAAATTTTAATGATATTTATTCACTGATGTCTAATAGCTATTGTCAAAATTTCACAGAGTGAGATATATCTGAATGTTCACGAATGGCTTCCATTACCTGTTTCCTGCATGAAACTATATTAAAGTAAATATAGTCCACATTAGGATAGGATACTCCAAACAGCTGTGTTTTAAAATTCACAATGATCGGTTAATTACTTTACGTGTGAATCTTGTACCTATACACATAACTAACTTTATATAAATAAACATGAGTATACTTATCTTAAACACTTTACTGCAGTGTCAGTCTCCATCGATCGTCAGTAAAAGCGTAGCATGTGTGGTTTCATATCAAACAATGTGAAACACAATAGATATTTATGTATGTATTTTTAATGCATATATTAATTAATAATGTTATTTCATTTACTTAATTTTTGTTATCTTATTTACTTAATTTTTAATTATTCCATCACTTATAAAAAATCATCTTTTATTTTACATTTTTACCCGTAATAATTTTTACTTATTAATTTTCTAATGGGCAAGTATTTTCTATTGACTTATATATACTATTGATTTATAAAATTTAGACAATTGTTTTTATTTTAAAATGTAATTAATTAACTTGTACTTTAAAAGCAAATATAGCATTTCTTTATCTGTCTGCATTTAGTTATGAGATGTTGTTTAATAAATTACTTTGTTTTTAAAGTTTATAATTTCATATATTCTCTGCCACCATACTCCAGAGTTTCGTCTCTTCTTTTGTTTTTGTGTTTCTTCTAGTCCAGTTTCCCATGAATGTTACGGTGTGATGATTATACCGATACTTGTAATTATTTTCTGTAGCTCCGATAGATACATTTATTGTTCATTAGTATATGACATTAGCTGTTAAACATTTTTTCTGTTAGCAATGATCTTTATTCTACAACTGCATAATTTGATATTAGCAATAACAGTAATAGCATTAGTATCACTATTACTGTTACTACTGTAAATTATCGTATTGTGTTTATTTATTGTTGATTACATGTAAGCTCTGCCAAAATGATAAAGTTTAATCTCTAAAGCTTGTGTTTTTCTAGAAATCTGTATCTATTATTATTATAGTAAACAATATATTGTCAATTTAAGTATTTATCTATTATCGTGTAGAATATATTTCGAATTATACATATATATATATATATATATATATATATATATATATATATATATATATATATATATATATATATATATAAAGATAAATGAAGGAAGAGAGTTAAAGATGTACGAATGACAAATCTATTTCATCTTCGATTGTGCAATTCAAGGTGTACTCGATAAAAACATGTTTATTTTCATTCCCGAAGCGAAGGCATTTCAAAGATTAAAATCTTATCATCAGAGGAATTACATAGATGGATATTTTGGCAACGGAAAGCCAAAATTCAAAATTTGAAAAAATATAAAGTGATAGAGAGTAAGACTATGCGTGTATTAATATATGGAGTCTGTCAAGTTGGTGAATTTCCATTGATGACGTGTCCGGTGAATGGAGATTTAAAGATGGAAACAAAAAACTTATCCATCACTGGCGGGCACTAGCAGACAGTGTCGGGCACAAGCGAGCATTGTCAACTAAAATGTAAAGTAAAAAATGCTTATTCATTACCTTTTTTGTATTATAAGGCAGTGTTGACTAAAATGTAAAATTTTTAAAATGCTGACTTATTTCGTGTTTTGAGTTATGAGTTGACTATTTCTTTATAGGGCTGTCAGTAGCGGACAGTGGCAGACACTGACGGGCACTGGCTGACAGTGGCGGGTACTGGCGAGCAGTGTCCACTAATATGTCAAATCTAAAAAATGCTGACTCATTTTGTGTTTTGAATTATGAGTTGGCTAAGTAAAGCCTGGGTTATTCGCCCGTTTCCTTCTTCAAGAATTATCTTATTAGAATTCTCAATTCCTGCTCCAAACCGCATTCTCTTTATGATGTCATTTCCGGTTAAATTTAAGGAAATAACTTGCAGTTTTCTTTCGGAAATTACTTGCAATTCGTTTTTAAAAAAGAATACATTATATAATTGTTTTCTATTTAAACTAATACTTGAATTGAAATTAAGTTGAAAATAAGTGAAATAATCGCCTACATAGACAAACTCTCCTCCATAGTCTCCTTAGGATTGAATTTAGAGATTCGGATAAACACCTATTAACTCTCTCGATGAATTTTACATTAGAATACGTGTAAATGTTATCTAGATTCGCTAACTTTTTTATATAAGGCGCACACACACGTGGTGTGGGGATGTAAATTAGTAAGAATATCCAAACTTTCTATATTTTTATTCATGCCGTAAAAATAAGATAGTTAATTAGCTAGATCATTTTAAAGTTATTTATTTAATTTTCACCGGAAAAGTTAAACAACTAAAATCAATTGCTTTAAATTAAAATATAAAGGAACGTATAGTGAAAAAAGTATAAGATTAAAACAAATTAAATATGAGTACATTTTGCAGATTAAAACGTTCCACTAATGCCCCACAACCCCGAAAACAAAATGCCATTCTGCTTTTTTTATGGGATTACATGTTAACACCATGAAAACGTAAACAAATATTTTAGAATTTGGTGTGAAAGCTTAGTTGTATATATATTTTACAGAAAATGTTCCCATATTTCAGGGGCATTGTATTTTTTAGGGAACTAAACAAACATTTCTTACAACACGTAATCTCCTAGAAAAAAAGTAGCAGCCCCTCCCCCCCAATAACTCCTATATCATAAAAGAATTTAGTTAACTGCCCTAAAGCTGGCCCGAAAAATTGAATTCATATACGAAAATGTTCCCCACTTTAAATTACAAAATATTTTTTTTTGTTTTCTTTAAATTCCATACAGTTAAAACAGGTAGAATTTGTTTTATAGGAGGGTAGCGGAAAAAGTTAATCTACAACCATACCAAAATATGAATCTCTATTTTTTTCGTAATCTGGACACTCACAGTGCTACTTAATTGTGTGTTTATTGATCAATGAGAATACACTTAAGTTTTTACAGCCTGGCAAGTGAAATGTATACTATATATATATATATATATATATATATATATATATATATATATATATATATATATATAATTACATAAAATACCTTAAACATGTAGGTAATAAAAACTGTAAAAGTGTACGTATTTTCCGGCAATGCGTCATGGTCCATAGGTAAAACGACAGACTATATACATCAATATCGAAAGTTACGGTTTTCGGAACTCGTTTTATAACTTCAAATGTATTTTTTTTATTAAATATACATCGTATGTATAAGGTTTTGGGAGAAAGACAATTGTAGTGGGCCCCCAAGCTCTGTATCTTTTTCAATGTGCCGAATCTCTATCAGCACCTTCTAAAGGAAGCTCTGAGGGCAGCATCACCGTTAAAATTTCAAATATGTATAACCAATTTCACTTTTTTCCAATTACATTATGAGCGAAACGTGGCGCAGTAAATAAAGAAAGGTATATATATATATATATATATATATATATATATATATATATATATATATATATATATATATATATATATATATATATATATATATATATATATATATGTTATTAGTACCGTGAAACAAAAGATTAGTGTTCCCTATTAAATCCCGAGCAACGTCTGGTTTTCCTTTTAGCATAGAGATGAACGTTTGTGTGTCGGTCTGGTTGTACTTCTATAGGACGATAACTACTTCATCGATTTTTATTTAAATTTGAATGTACATAGTAAGTACGAAAAGGAATCTAACGAGAGTAGCAAAAAGCAAGCACCCATTCGTGAAAATATATACACCAATGGATTCAAAAACTACTTCTTAGATTTGTATAAAATTAGGAACAATAGACAAAGTGTACGTGTAATGAACCGTATTTGATTTATTTCAGAGGTAATCAAAAGGATCAACCCTTCTTTTGAGAATAACAGTCCACATGACTAAAATATTACTGCAAAGATCTTTTACAAAATTTGGAACATATACAGTAGATAAAAGGGACAGTAAATGTGTATTTATTTTGGAGAAGATAAGAAGTCGCCAGAGTGCTCTTTTTTTGAAAATATTGTACGTATAAATTAAAGACTACTGAACAGATTGGTAATAACATTTCGATGACAGATAAATCTAAAATAGGCCGTAACGACTCATGATTACTTGATTTTTAAATGAGAAAAACAATAAAAAACGCACACATTTGAAAATATACTCATGGATTTAAAAGCTACTGGGCAGATTTTTGTAGCAATTTTGAACTTATATGTTTACTCCATAATAGTCTATG
This sequence comes from Sepiola atlantica, assembly GCA_963556195.1. NCBI lineage: Eukaryota > Metazoa > Mollusca > Cephalopoda > Sepiida > Sepiolidae > Sepiola > Sepiola atlantica. The sequence continues at coordinate 156,196,325 of OY744515.1, read as the reverse complement.
TATCAGTAGATATAGGTTCGATCAAAAGGGATACGATAAGACTGTAGGAACTCCGTTGGCGCGAAGCAACTTTATTGTATTAATAACCTTTTTTAGATATAAATTTAAAAAATAAGAATAGAGATGGGGATATAGGGTCTATGCTTTGAGAAACAAACCACAGAGGTGTTGATTAATTCGTAAGAATTCCCGTGTATGAATCGGAGAGGGTAGCTGTCATTGCATTTAGACGCCTATTTAGTGCTAGATACATATTTGAGAGCCACCAAAAATTTAATGTTACAAAATAGAAAAAAATGCAAATAAAAATAGTGATATAATGGTATAAGCGGAGATTAGGGACACATATATCTCCTCTTTAATTATCAGATAATACACACACAAATACATACATATATATATATATATATATATATATATATATATACACACACATATATATATGTGTGTGTGTGTGTGTGTGTGTATGTATGTATGTATATACTATAAATATTTTCAAATCTAAAAGTATTTTTATACTTACAGACGAAATCGTATCGGGTTTTTACCTTCATCAGTGCAGGAGTGGCGGTTGCCAGCGGTCGTATGGGATCAAACGCAGTTTTTAGATTCAACCTAGAATCACAGGCCCACGCGGCCACGAAAATCGCCACAGACAGTAATGTTAATTGACGTACCCTTACCCGAGAGGCGGGGGCAGTGATCATTGTTGTCGAAAGTGTTCGACGCTCGAGAGGAACTTTACATAATCGCTAGTTACAACAAACGTGCTCTACTATCAAGATTAATAATCTTAAAGGGGCATTTACTGTAAATATTTAAAAACCTTAAAGTATTTTTGTACCTACAGACGATATCAATTCGGTGTGTTTATCATGACCAGTGCTGGAGTTGCAGTTGCAGGCGGTCGCATGGGACCGAACGCAGTTTGTAGATTCAGCCTGTGTCTGTGTACGTGTCTGTGAAAGACTAATTGCGTAGTCATAGTATTATTAAATGAACTGTAATGTAATGTGCTCATCCCTCCTGTCGAAACCCTCCCACCAGGATATAACAACTGAGCAAAATGGAAGTGTGTGAATTGACTCTGCTCAGGTGTCGGCCCTTCCAAGGAAGCGATAAGCAGATGGGGCTATTTTAGTGGCCCAACCACATGCGACTGTAGCACAGAATCCTAGATTATAGAGCACCTCTTTCGATGCCCTCTGTTAGGCGGACCCTGCACATCAAATAACCTAGTACTCTACACCATCAAGGGATGGCAATGTACCATGCACTGGCTAGACGTTGTATGGGATGAATAGCTTTGCAAATGGGCACGAGAAGAAGAACTATATTTTTATTTTGAGGCTATAGCAACATTAAAAATTTATGAACAAAAAATGAATTAGTACCTGAGCAATGGAACTTTGGCTGACGTCGCTTTATTCAACTCTTAATCTGTATAGATTACTCAAATAAATATTTTCTTTTTTTATTTACTAATTGGTCAGTACTTATAAGCGACAAACGCCAGTCGAGATTAATGATCTAATTGATTGTCTGTTAGTTTAATGATGGATATAAGTAAGGGATTAAGAATAACGAATGAAATTTTTAAAAGTAATCACTTGTTACGATGGCTTATATTAGATGATATGTTGTAGCCCACAGAAAAGCAATCCTGTGGTAACGTGTCTAACAGATATAAGATTCTTGGATACAGAGTCTGTCATAGAAATTTCGTTTAATGTTAGGCAAATGTATAAAGAAACGTCCTTTGCAGTTGTGGTAGCAAGGAGATATTTTGTAATGAGGAACCAGAGATTGAATTTCAAACGATCTGATTCTATGAAAATAACGATAGAGTAGAGAAAGACTAGCAACATCTCTTTTGTGAAAACAGGAATGAACAGGGTAGATTGGATCATCTTCCACTAGATTGCTAAATCAATGTTTTACTATGTCGAGGTAGGGAACTTGACGACCCAGATAAGATTCACTGGTGTATATGATTTTATTACTTTTTAATACTTATCCCCGAGTGGCTTTTTTATTGATAAGTGGTGACTCATTAATATAATATAGAAGCGCTCCGGGGAAGCAATTTCAGTGATCGCCGACTATCTTGTTAATGTTTTGTTTAGCTTTAATAAGACGTCTCTTTATTTTCTCGGCACTGAGTGATTTACGCTTGCGATTCTTGTATAAGGATTAGTGAAAGTCTTAATTCAGCGTATTCTTCATAATCACAACTCTGGTGCCCCTCTCCCTCCCTCTCTCTCTCTCTGTCTGTCTGTCTGTCTGTCTGTGTGTTTCTCTCTCTCTCTCTCTCTCTCTCTCTCTTGCTAACGTCTGCATTATCTTGCCTGTATCTTATCGCACCTTCCTTTGAATATTCTCGACGAATTTACTCGTACGGAAAGTATGAATGGCTGCTATGATCCTCCCTGATAGCACCAGGTTGCGCATATGTATCACAATCTCTAACTCAAATTCCACGGCCTTAAAGCTGTCCAAAGAGCACTGAGAGTTCTGATATTTTAAATACGGCAATGGTCATAATGATGCAGGTTACTCTTCTTCAATATTATGGTGCTTTCTAGTCATCCATCTTCTTTATTACTAACGATTCACAACTCATCAAGACACCAAGGCCACTCGAGGATAAGGATAAATGGGGGGTCACGTGGAGTATGGAACAAACACCTTCACCATTGCATCTGGAAAGAATTTCATTATTCCAGAGGACGGTTCAACAAGGATGTATTCACATTGGACTTAAAAAACGACTATGTTGAAGTCAGTTGATAAGCAGCTACGTGGTATTGTGTTTCAGAAGCGTCCGGTTCTTGATAAAAAACTTTTCTCATGGAAGTTTCGTTCAGCAGCAGGTACAAAGAGGAAGAAAGGAAGATTAGTTACAGGGTTGTAGCTAGATTTATTCTGTGAATATTTTACACTGGAGAACCAGTGATTTTTTTGTTTGTATTTGTTTTACTAATTTGTCACTACTGATCAAGTCCGAAAGGCAACTCTAGAATAAGGGATTCATGAGTTTGTCAGGGGAACAGTGAAACAACATCGTGATTATTAGTAATCATGGTTCAAATTAGGCAAAATTAGATCATTTAAAAGGACGGCTCAATAACGATTTGTTTACATTGGGCTTAAAACTTGCTATGTTAGAGTCAGATGGGAAGCAGTCCCGCTGTATCGTATTCCACATACGGGTAGTTCTACGAAAGAAACTCTTTTCGTGCAAGCTCTGTTTACTTTTATGTATACAGAGGGGGAAAGAGAAATTATTGACAGTGGTTGTAGCTAGACGAGGTTTTGTTGATGATGTCACCTAATATAAGCGATCTTAATAAGTCATACAGCGGAGAAGCATAGGTTGGAGCTCGGTCCGGCAGCTACCATAAAATAACGATAGAGCAGATAAAGACTAGCAACATCTCTTCTGTGAGAAAGTTGCTGTAGAGGAGAAAAGAATGCATCTTCCACTAGATTTCGACATGGGTTTGTACTCTGTTAATGCAGGAAATTGTGCTTTGAGCAGCACCTGCCTAGATATGGCAACTGTACTCAATCTTATACGTATTTGACTCTTATACAGCAAGAGGTTAGCGTCAGTCGTTAGAAACCTGTTTGAGCGATAGAATTATCTAACAATTTTCCAGCGACTTTAGCAACGGATTTTATGTAAGTCTTCCATTTCAAGTCTCAAGTGATAGTCAGTTCCATAAGCTTATGAAAGCAGCGGGCTTCTTTAAGGAAAGTGGCATTCATTTCAATTTGGACCAGGTAGGGATCGGTGCGTTAGAGGTTAAAACAGAGAATCTTGGTTGTACACACATTTAAAGCAACCAGACACTTTTCCCCTATTGCAGCACGTGCTCAGGGTCAGAAGATAGAGAATCCGAAAGATCTTGATCATTAATGAACTTCGAAATGTTGCTGTAGATGGTTGTGCTATCTGCCTACATGTCGACGAATGATTTTACGATGTGTTTAAAGAGATCTTTGATGAATATCAGGTAGAGAGTTGGGCCCAGAATTCATCTGTGAAGCATGCTGCGCTAAATACTATGTGCTTCATGCTTCTGTCCATCAACGACAACCTTTATAAAATCATAATGTAGAAAGGGTTTAATAGTTTATAAAACATTCCCAGATATTCCATAGCTAGCATGCTTGTGAAATAGACCTTAATGCGTAATCTTATCATAACCTGGCTTTTGATATGTCAATAGTTATTGCTCTAGCAGCGAAGACCCCTTCTATAGATTCACTTTTCCTTTGGGATATTACAGTCAGCACATCAGTAGTTGATCTCGTAGATTGAAATATACATTGGTTGCAAATTAGTAGGCTGTTTCTGCTAAGGTGATTGATAATTTCTTGATTTATCACAGATTCAAATAACTTACTTTTTTTTAATACTGGTCAGACTGACGATCTTTTCCAAGGTGATGGGAAGCTTTTCTCCTTAAAGCAACGGGTAAACAGCGTTGGCATCGTAAGAGCTAGTTCCGCTTGTAATTTGTATGTACTATGTTGGAATGTGGTCAGAACCAGTTGCTTTGCTCGCATCAAGCTTCATCCCGCATATATATATATATATATGGGTAAAAGTGTTTTCAATCATAGAGGAATTCAGGTGGTAGGCGGCCCCAATCACAAAAGGGTTGAATTTGATGCACATTTTTTTGCAAAATGTTTGAGATAATCTTATGATGAGGAAATCACTTCTAGTACATTGCTAATGGTTGGAATATAGGTCAGGCATCTGTTCAGGACTTTTTTTTATTTTCCAAGACTTGTGGGAACGAAGCCTCTGTTCAACCACTCTAGACTTAACTCATTGGGCATTTGATTTTTTCCCGTTTTCAATAACACTTTTTCAGTATTTTCTGACAGTAGTAACGGCGGCTTTTGTTTCAGAGCATCGATTCCGTTTAAAGCAATTGAAATAGTAGTTTATGTTAATAATGTCGGCGGAATATTCTGGGGTGTATCACGGTTTGCAGTTTTGTTTCTGTTGGAATATCTTGGAGTGTATGAAGCTCTCAATACCAATAGTCTACCAATCAGTCTAATGGTATGCGATGCACGACACATTATTTCCAAACATAGAAAACAAGGAATTTGAGAAGAAAGATCTGAGGTTGTGTCAGTCAATCATAGAGTATCGATTCACAATACGATGGGAGAGTAATTTCAGAGGTCTTCTTTCACTTTGTTTGATCTTAATTGCGACAACTGAGTGAACAGAAAATTTGAACGGAGACAAAATAGTGGATTAGCACATTTTAGAAAAAAGATCAAGAAGACTTACAAAATATCCGCCGTATCAGGTATGCGAGTAGGTTTGTCAACAATAACAATGGAGTAAAGAAAGACTAGCAACGTCTCTTCTGTAAGTAAAATGTGGTAGAGAATAGAAGAGGGCATGCCCACTAGATGTTGAAGTCGATGTTGTACTATGTCAAAGCAGTAGAGAGTTCTCTGAACAGCGCAATCTCGGATGTGCTAACACTACTCAATCTTAGGAGGTAGCTTGCTTTTATACAAGTATTGGATTGTGTCAGGAGATAGTTACTTTCTAGAACGGTACAATGATTACACCATTGTTCCAGTGAGCATTAGCAACGGATCTGTTGTAATTCTGTCACTTTAACTTTAGAGTGAAAGTGAGGAAATAAGCATTTTTCAAAGTAATCAACCACTTTTTCCCCAATTGTACAAGGTTTTCCAGGTCAAAAGAGTAAGTATAAAGAAGGTGTTGATCATTAATGTACTTCGAAATGCTGCCATAGTGTTTACTAATCTGCGTAAATGTCAACGGATTATCTTAGAATGTGATTTAGGAGATCATTGATGAATATAAAAAATAGGGTGGGGAGTCTGCCTATCAGCGACTACATTTATAAACTTATCAGCGACTACATTTATAAACTTATCAGCGAGAAAGTATTTGATGTTTTAGAGGGTGTTTCTATTATTTCCATAGCTAACAAGCTTATCAAGCAGAACTTTGTGCTAAATACTATGAAATGATTATCATAGAAATGAATCTCCATCAATAGATAAACTGACGGTGTGTGATTATACAGTCAGCACATATCTTGTTGATCTTGCAGGACGGATCTATATTGCTTATCACTGAGTAGATTGTTTTGCTGACGAAGTTTACAAGTTCTTGCTTCATCACAGATTCAAACAACTTACTCATAACACATAGGAGACTGACTGCTCTGTACTGAGATTTAGAAAACTGATCACCAGTATTTTTAAATACTGAGCAAACTGATCAAGTTTTACCAGGTGAGTGCAAGTAGTTTAAGCAACAATTGAACAGCTTTGTAAGAATAAGAGCTAGTTCCGTTTGTAACTCATAGTACTTAAAAGCACTATGATTGGAATGTTGTTTATGCGAGTTGATTTACTGGCGTGAAGGTTGAGATATATCGATGTTTCCCAGAGCGTTTACAGTCATAGGAAGTTAGGGAGGTAGGCGACCCTTATCGCAGAGGTTTTGATCGAAGGATTTTTACGAAAAGCTTGTTTTTCTGGATTCTGAGATCACGTATGATGGTTGGAATGGAGGTCTTAAACTTTACTACTATTACATATTTCAACTGGTTCCGGAATGGAGAAATAGAAAATAAACATTCCCAAAAAGCCTGTATATATAAACCTGTTGGGAAGCCGGTCTATTTTCAGACATTTCTTATTAAGAGCTTTCGTCTTTCAAAATCAATATTTTATTCTGTATAGATAGATTTTGTTACGGATCGTAGAACGATGCTCTTCTAAACAATATATTATAATTCGATTTTTCTTCAGAAAACACTTAATGCGACTGAATACTTTAAAAGGATAGGAAAATGCCAGCTATATTTCTTCTACAAAGAAGCATTACCTATAATGTAATCTTATACATTAAATATTTGTACATAAAAAATTACTAAAATATAATTACAAGAGAAAACGATGTGTAAAAATTGAAACAATCTATGCAAACTTTTAAAATTCAATCTCAAAATGTGACGACTTCCATGTAGCGTAGCTATCTTAAACTAACGTACTATCATTTATGTGCATAGTGGATTTTTCCGCAAACTTTAAAATGGCGTCTTACATATAATCCCTTGGGTAAGTGTTTAATTATACCTGACAAGAATAAAATTAATATATTTTCGCTAAAACACTTTAATAAATATACATCACGTATTTGTCATAATTATCATATTAAGTAATTCAAATTTTAATTCAGCATTTTTTCGAAAACACAGTAGTTAGTAAAAAGCGTACAAGGAAATATAGCAATGTTACAATTACATCTAACATAATATTATTTCGTGTTTTTTTTAGTTTGTATACAACTGTACATGCAAACAATGTAAATAAATAGAAACCGTGTTTGGTGTCATAATGATATAATGTAGTATTTCTGGATCCCATTTCGTTTTGATTTATTTTTAAACAAAACAAGTAGTAGGGATAAAAAACTACATGTAAAAACGTCTGTTTCAATACTGCGGTCATATGTGTCTTCTTTGAAAACTAAACAAAATAAAGAAATCAAATTAAACAATTGCTTATTTCCCCGGGAAGAAAAACGATTTTTCTGGTACAGTTTTATTTTAGAGAGACGGGGGAAAAATTACGTGTTTATTTTAGCTTAAAATTGTATTGCAAATGCAATAAAAACAGAATTCCCTAATTTACTTACTGTCAGTTTTCTTTTTTCCGCCACAGTTTAATTTTAGAACAACTGCGAAAAATTACTGCCTTTTGCTTAGATTTATATTTCGAAAGCGGTTAAAAAATAAGTTCTTATTTCACCTACTTACAGTGTCTTTTTGTATGTAATAATGAGTTTTAATACATTATATTTCCTTGTGATCACAATTACTTATTTCAATGCCCTTGTGGCATCATATTCTATGTGAAATTTGATTGATATGGAAACGAGGTTGTTGATTAAAATGCCATGCCTAAAATGGTTTAATATGTTAGAAGATGATACCTACTATGCAACGACCTATCAACCTGTTTTGCTGTCTTTCCTCCGTTCTCTCTCTCTCTCTCCAAATATTTAACGTGGTGTTGTATATATATATATATATATATATATATATATACAAACGAACCAATAAAGATAAACATGATATATATTTCTGTGATATATTATCGTGACAAGTCAACTCTCGGTATACATAATGCAGCGATAATATAAGAAAATGAATGATGAAAATAAAAATTTAATTAAATAAAATATTTATTCATACATTGAATATCTAAACAAGGAATATAAAAATACTTTTGTTCTTTCTCTTAATCCATGGATTTAAAAAAAATCGCTTTTCATCAGAGGAAAAATCAGCAAAAATGTTGTTACTGGTTAGCATATATTTGAAAATATTACACAATTGTGAGCAAAAAAACATGTTCAATGAAAGATACAAAACATCATGTCTTCATGTAAAAATCCAAGAGAACGGATAGAAGAAGCAAATCCACAGTAAACATTGAAAAGTAATCCAGAGAGTTCAAGTAGTAAAAGGTCAAAGTCAAGAAGATGCAAGGATTCAGAAAATCTAAATAAATAATAAAAGCCAGTTGATTATAAAATGACTCACCACACACATACACACACACACACACACACAGACATATATATATATATATATATATATGGCTGATTAGTTATATACATCTGAGTGCATGTTGATAAACGAATTACACTGTCAAAAATATATAATGTATAAATATGTATGTATATATATATATATATATATATATATATATATATATATATATATATATATATATATATAAGTGTTGTGGGTGACCTACATACCCTTTAATAATAACTAAATGATAGCAACCGGCTACCATAAATACCGGTTTTGCCGGGAGAACATTTGGAGGCACATTTAGGCTCTACGTGTTGAGTGAGTTTATTGCGTCAAGTTAGTATTTTTCTTAAATCTGTTTTTGCCTGCTGTTGTTGATTATTGTTATCGTTTTTATTGTTTTCACGTTGAGTGTTATTGTTAAACTGTTTCCCCTTTTACAAGGTTTTTTTTCTGCCACGTTTTTTTTTCTCTGCCAACTTTTTTTTTGTTTGGTGTCTCTAGTTATTAACAAGATGGCGTCCAAAACGACTGAAAATTCGGAATGGTGCAAACCACCAAAAATGTCTATAAATGTCAATGATTTCGTGGAAGAAGCAAAAAAATACGAACACATGGTTACTGAACAAGGAATTACCGTGGATGTACCAATGCTTGCAGAAATTATAAAAAGAACAGTAACCATGTTTGTTGTCGAAAAAAAAAGAGAAAATCCATCAGGGCCTCTCCTGAATTAATATGCAAGTTATTCGCAACTGTAGGATTCAAACCGCAAAGGTTAATCAAGTGTAATGGATTAAACACTTGGAATGCTTTGTTTCCTAACGAAGAAATTTGTGCTAATCTCTCACTTAATCAAATTATCACGCAGGACTATGTTTTACGAACTGAGTACATGGGTAGAAGACGTTCTTCAATGTCTATCTTCAATGTGCCTTTTTATGTAAAAGGCGAACAAATTGGTGCCTTTTTTCTAAGATTTGGCGAAATCACAGACGTCAATTTTGACAAATTTCCAGGTACAGGGAACTTCGAAATACTTATCGACAAGAAAGCTTATGACAGCATCCCCTACTATTTACAAGTCGGGGAGGAAAAACTACCTATTATATTGGCCGGACGAAGACCTGTTTGTTGGTTTTGTGAGCAACTAGGTCATTTAACTTCTGATTGCCCACAGAAAAAATCAACTCAGAAAACGACGCCCCCGATTAACAGACCATCCAAGGCTGGCCCCCACCTCGATCCTCCCGCTACAATTGGTTTACCTATTACATCTACATCTGATGACTCCGAAGACGAATTCCCTACTCTACCTTCTGCAGAAAAAGACGAAGGATGGATTATTGTTCTGGGAAAAAAAACCCGGGTCGGGTATCTCTCGAAGAAATGAGAGAAAAAGAAATGCTTAAAAACGACCCGGGAAAAGACAGTTACATAAAGGAAAAAGAGCTTAAATCTAAATTAGATAAGAAAGTAAGAAAAAAAGAGAAAAAGAAGGATAAAATTCAGCCACTTCAGATAAAATCTCTACCCCCAATCCAAGTTCCCAGCCAATCACAAAACCAATAGTTTCTAAAAATTCTAATTCTCCCAAATAAATGCACCCCCCATCACTGGCCCAATTTTAGACAAACAGTACAAGCTTATCCCTATAAGTCCGATTAAATCGTCTATAAAAATCACTTCTCCTAAACCTTCTCCCTTTGTCTCCCCATTTAATACCCCCAAAAATACCCCACCTGCTTCACCCACAAGAAAACCCTCCCATTCGCCTTTTCCAGCATCTCCTATGGAGCCTAGCTCCCCTTCCCCCTCCCCAATGGATGACATGCCTCCCCCTCCATCTATTACACAGAAGAGGCAGAGGAGCCCTTCTGTGGAAAGGAAAACTAAAAAAAACGCATTCATTTCTGGGGAGGATATCTGCAAAGTGACATGCACCCAAATAGAAACAGTAAAGCATTACCACCTTTCCAATATAAATGAGCACCTTAAATTCAATGAAGTCGGTGGTATAACCATCGAAGACACTGCTAATTTCCCCAACGCCCCTAGAGTCCTTACAGTTGTAAGGAAGAATCCAGAAGCGAAGGCTCTATGGCAGATGCTGGAAGAGGCGAACAACTCTTTCAATTTCACCGTTCCAATGGCCATCTTCAAAGATGAAGGTTTAGTCGTTTTAAGGAAAGTTTGTTTTGGGAGGGTTCCCATAAGATTACACCCCGCCCTGTATAGGATAGCGAAACTAACCTATCCTTTGGATGTTGGCGGTATCTCCCACGATGGTCAAATTAATGATCAGATGGGCAATCAATCTTTTGGTACAGCCGTCGGCATCCTGACCACTGCTATGTTCGTTTCTGGAACCCAACTCTAAGGCACTCTCATGGCTCTCTTTCTAGCGAGTTTGATTTTCCGGGGCCTGAGGGCTGATGCTCGTAAATTTCGAGTCGCTACAGACCTTCAGCGCCTCGGAGTGGATATATGTTGTGTTCAGGAAACCCACTTGATTTCTGGGGACTATTTGGGTGCGCCGACTAAGGGTTTTCACGCTTATTCAGCGTACTTTAATTCTTCTGCTAGGGGGGTTTCCTGGCTGGTAAGCAAGTCTTTAGATGCGTCGTGTGATCCTAGCTTCATGGATCCGGAAGGGAGACTTTGCGTTCTGGATATTACCATAAAAGAGAAGGCATTTCGGCTCATCGGGGTTTATGCGCCCAATAGCCATTCTGAGCTCGGTTCTTTCTTTCGGCGAATCGAGCAGTTCTTGAATTCTACTTCTCGGACGGTCATTCTAGCGGGAGACTGGAACGCGGTCCTAGATCCCGATTTAGATCGTAATCGACCTAGGGATACTAATACCGATCGGGATGCTATGTTAATTTGGGACTTCCTCGATAAGTTCGATCTTATCGATAAGTACCGGATAGGGTATGAACTTGGACAAATAGGCGCCGCTCCGATTCGGTACAACTTTCGAGTTATATCGATCGGTTCTTAATTAGGAGAGTCGATGTAGGATTAGTTGAATGTCCAAGTTTTCATAATAAAGTTTACTCAGACCATAGACTTGTTCGGGTCCGGGTAAACTTAGATAGACCTAAGCCTAGTTTAGCTGGGTACTGCAAGCTCAATACTTCGTTGTTCGATGTGAAGGGCTACCAGGAACAGCTATTACTAACCTTACAGCGGGAATTGACGGGGGCTGTAATTGGGAATAGGAAGTGGATTCATTTTAAGAAGATTATTAGGTCTTTTACTGCCGATTTTAGCAGACGACTCAATCTATCAACTAGGGCAGCTAAAGTGGCACTAGAGTCTAGATTAGTTCGGGCGGTGGAGGTAGGGGATAGCGCTAGTGTAACTAAGGCGATGTAATTAAGGCGAAGCTGGCTTCTTTGGCTATCCAAGAACACCAGGATTTAGTGATTAGGGCTAGGTTAAAAAGAGTGCCTAACGAGGCGACAAACATGGCTGCTGAACTGCGTGCAGAGGAGCATCGACATGCATTTGATCGACATATCGCTCGTGTCTCATTGCCGGATGGGAGACTCGTGACCACAATCGAAGGTATTCTGGAGGCTTTTCGTTCTCATTTCCAGGATCTTTTTACTCGAGAACCAGGTTTGTCTTTAGCAGAATTCGATCCCTATTTAGCCGACTTTTCTCGTCTTGAGGCGACCGAAGCGGCTAGGTGCGAAGGTTGCATAACAGAGGAAGAAGTCCGGGAAGCCTTAGGGTGGGTTGGCCTTAACAGGTCTCCGGGGATTGATGGTTTCCCCTACGAGGTGTATTTGTCGCACATTTTTGTACCCTTGCTAACAGTTTTGTTTAATTCGTGGTTTAGGAACGGGTCTATTCCCCAGTACTTGACCATGGGTTTTGTGAAATTTTTACGCAAAAGCAAAAATGGTGGGGATGGGTTAGATAAATTTCGGCCCTTAACGATGCTTAATGCGGAGTTAAAGATTTTGGGCAAGATCTTAGCCAATCGTCTGCAACTTGTTTTGCCTGGTCTAATTAGCCCCGAACAGACTTGTTCTGTGAAGGGCCGGACCATTCAGGATAACTTGCACTCGATACGCTTGATCATAGATAAAGTCGACACTGAAGCCGCGCTGATCAATTTAGATCAGTCCAAAGCATTCGATAGGGTGGACCATCGGTACATGGAGGCTGTTCTGTCTGCGGCCGGTTTTGGCTCGCAATTCCGCTCCTATGCGAACCCCGTTGTTAGGGTTGAAGTGAATGGCATGAGGTCTGGTGCCTTCAGATTGTCCAGATCCCTCTGTCAGGGGTGCCCTCTTTCACCGATGCTTTATGTGCTTGTTTTGAAACCTTTCCTTAACAGGCTAAGGGTCAATCCGGTCCTGCGTGGAATTACTTTTGCAGGTTATTGCACCATGTTGAAGTACTCCGCCTATGCCGACGACTTGACTGTGCTTGTAACGAGCAATGCCGAGATTAGTGTCGTCGACAGAGAAATCAGAATGTATGAAACGGTGACAGATGCCAAAATCAACTGTGATAAGTCTATTGGCTTGCGCATTGGTGCTTGGAAGGGTGTTTCCTTGCAAGGACCCTTTGGCTGGACAGATAGGCCTTGCAAGCTACTCGGCGTCTGGTTTGGTCCTGATCTCCAGCTGGAGAAAAATTGGTCGGAAGTCCTGAAAGCGATTAGGGCGGCAGATGGTCTGTGGTCCCGAGAAATCTTTCGTTAAAGGGGAGAGCGGAGGTGTGTACTTCTCACATTTATCCGATCATCCTATATCGTCTTTCAGTGCTCCTACTCCCGTCGGATACTCTGCTGGAGATGCAGCGGGCTATGTTCAAGTTTTTGTGGCTTGGTAAGGCCCCTATGGTCCGTCGCGAGATTTGTTACCTTCATCCTTCTGAGGGCGGTCTGGGTATGCCTGGCATCGAAATTCAATGCCACACTTTTAGGCTGTTTTATCTAGACCGAATGAGTACACAATCTGAGGATAACGGTGTCTTTTGGAAGGAAGACACCAAGAAAGCCTTTTCGGCTTTGAGAAGTGTGCACTTGGATGAGGGGGAGGCACACAGGTTACCCCGAAACGAGTGCTCCTTCTATCGCGAATGTAGACATGCGTTGAAGTTCCTTTCAAGGGTGACAGAAAGCCTCTCTGACACACTGCTGTTGTCTCGAAAGGCATTATATCGGGTAATGGTGAGAGGGACTGTCCGAAATGATAGGCCTGAGGGGCTCGCTTTTACGAGGGGGGAGCTCCGCTCAATCTGGCCTTGGGTGCCTGGGTCAAGGTGCCTTGACAATGACGAGGAATCACTGATCTGACTGACGATTAGGAATGCACTCTGGGTAGGTAAGAGGCTTCATTCAGCACGCTTGAGTAATTCTCCGACTTGTGTCAGATGTGGCGATGAGGATGAGACCATAAGTCACGTCTTTGTTTTTTGCCGGATCGTCGTGCCGCTGATTAAACTTGTTGCAGGCTACATGGTTCGTATTCTTAACGTATCGTCTTTTGACCTGGAACTCATTAATGTATGCAGCAACTGGGCTCCGACAACCGAGCTCCGTTTTTTAGCTTACTAGCGAGTATGAGAGTTACGATTTGGAAGACTAGGTGCAAGACAGTCTACGGAGCTGAGACCTTCACTTCTCTCGACCTTATTGCGATTTTCAAATATTACCTGAAGGCTCGCATTAGGGCCGAGAGGGTGAAACTCTCTTCGGCAGATTTTGGTGAAAGATGGGTGACTGGAGCACGACTGTGTAGAGTGGCTGGCGCTAGATTAAAGTGGTATCTGGGCGTGCCTTAGGCAGAGAATATTGGGTTCAGGAAACGAACTATGCTTTAATTTAGAGTTAGATTTAGACTTATTTTAAGTTAGTTTCTGTTTAATTTTCTGTTGATGTTTTAGTTCAACAATTTAGCTAGTGTATGATTGATTCCATTACATGCCCCCTTTTATTTTGTCCTCATCCCACTCCCCTTTTTATTTTCTGTCCTACTCCCCTTCCCTCTCCAATTAGGTGACTGAGTGCCTGATTTGCCGGAGATGTAGGTCACCCTTCGATATTTTCGAAGGAGATGGTCAGAATAAAACGTTAGGGCCTGCATCAACCACCTTTTTTCGAGTTTTCGATTTCGACCGGCAAATCGGCATCTCTGCCACATTTCAATAACGGGGGGGGGGGGCTTTTACTAATCTTTATTTATTTTACATTGTATATATCATATTTTTCATTTTTAGTCCCCCCCGTTGCATATTTCTTATATGGGTTTTAAGTAGGATTTCATGGTATGAATTCTTATGGTGAGTAGCGATGGATGTATAGTATGAATGCGGTATTATGGTAAATGATAATCATGATTGAAACTTGCTAAGTTGAGTTTTTTAAGTTAGAGATGACCGATCCTTTCCCCACCCCTTTTTTGGCCTTGTGCCACATTTTGTGTACAAGTTTACGCAAATAAACATTTGTAGTACATTTAGGCACTAGCACTGCCAACACTGTCTTGTATATAATGTCTCTGTTCAATACAACTCATTATTATTATCTCTAAACCTGTTTTTCTTTTATTTCATTGTTGGTACCCCTAAACGGGTCCACAACAACTGGCGGCTAGTGATTCGTAAAGGACTTCGTTGGAAACACCTTGGACCTTCCAACCTGTGAGTGATAAACCAGTGTCTACAACACGGTCAACCTTCGAAAAAAAAATTCTACTCGTTTGAAAAAAAAAAAAAAAAACCCTGTGCTTTAAAATTTTCGGGAAGATATTGGAAACATCGAATACATTCAATTTTGGGACGAGTCTGCCTGACAACAAATAACCAGTTTAAAAGTATTACTGGACAAAAAAAAGTAAGACAGATTTTACTATTTGTGTTCTTCGTATTTCAATACGGGATTTTACCTCGTGCAACAAATGGAATTGGAATACCATGTGCTTATAAAACTAAAAGGTTTGAAAAAAAAAACGCCATACTACAAAAACCTTTTTTCGTGTCTGATATAGTCAAACGTATGTTGCGAACAGAGTTGTCACTGTAAAATCGTATAGTCGGAAAAAAAATCTGACAAGTAAAACCAAGATATTTTCTTGAATATCTAGCCATTTTGTTTATATAGCCATTACTTGCTATTTTGCATTTTCAGCCTACACTGAAAGGCAAACGGACTTATTGGGGAAAAAAAGTTCCAGATGCGAACAAAAATACAAATAATTTGTTAAATTAATTACCCAATAAGCCGGATTAATAAAATCGTTTTTTTTTTCTCAAGGAACTTTGAAAAAAAAAAGATTAGCAAGTGCCGGTCGAATTCGAGACCCGAATGACGCAGTGATGAGAAGGGTTGAGTTTGTTATTAAACAGTAAGCATTTGAAAAGAAAAAAAATAGTGAAGGACTATTTATGACTAATTCTTTTTCAAGAGAGTATTTCTTTAATCATAAAAAATTTTTCGAAACAGATATTGGAGATGATTAAATTTCAATCAGAACAACAAAAGGCAAACGATGAAAAACATCTTGCTCAACAGAAGGCAAACGATGAAAAACTTCAGTCTCTACAGGAGGAATTTCAGTCGCAGCAAATAAGTTTGTTGAAGTATTTTGAGGAAAAGAATTTAACACAAAAGCGAGTAGATAGAACATCTTTAGACGAAAAATTGATTGGGATAAAAAATTTACAATTGGAGAAACAGACTCAATCAAAGAGAAAATTTGAATAGCTTGCACAAGCAATAATCAATACGATGAATGATGACAGCGACGCGTTCAACCAAAATGAAATATGGTCAGCTATAGAAACCTTCAACTATGTGCCTGAAGAGGACATAAACTTCGAATCATGTTACCGTCGATATCAGGATTTTTTCGACATTGATTGTAGCACATGATCGGAAAAGAAAAAGGTTCGTTTAGTTCTTCGTAGACCAGGTACGGCAGAGCATACAAAATGTGTCGATTATATTCTGCGGGAGAAAACGGGCGAACTATCTTTCAATGAAACCATTAACATGTTAATGGAAGTATATTGCCCCAAAACAAGTTTATTCCACAAAAGGTGGAAATATATGAACCTAAAGCGAAAAGAAAGCAAGGATTACTCAACGTTTGCTTCGATCGTCAATAAACATTGTGACGACTTTAAGTTATCATCCTTGACAGCGGACACTTTCAAGGTATTAATATTTGTTCAAGGGCTTGTCTCGCAAAACGATGCAGTGTTAAGAAGACGTGGAATAAGCAAACTTGAAACCGAGCCAAATTTAACATTGCAACAAAAGAAAAGAAAAAGGAAGCTAAAGAAATAGAGGAAGCAGCAAATTCTAATATTAAAAATGTTCGTCGTTTTTTCAAAAAAATAATACTCTTCAAAGGAAAAATTCAGGAAGGATTTGCCTCAAAGGTCGGATGAAAAATTGCCAAACCACCCTTGTTGGGTTGCGGGGACCTACATTGGTACCAGAAGTGTCCTTTTAAACGAAGACATTGTGACAAATGCCATAAAATGTGACACAAAGCTTCACATTGCAGAAGTAACACTAGAGTTACATAAAAACAACCAGAATTAATGGTGGCAACCTTAACATACGAAAGTATGTTACGGTAAAAATGAACAATCAAGATATTAAACTACAGCTTGATTCAGGGTCTGACCTAGGAATTATTAATATTAATACCTGGAAAAAGATCGGCAGACCGACTATGCTACGCACAGATAAAGTGGCTCGATCGGTAACCGGAGAGAAAATAAACTTTGACGGGGAAGTCATTTCAAAAGTGACACTAAAAAATAAGAAATTAAAATTACGCATGTTCGTAATGAAAGATACAGGAAATTTGTTCGGTTCACATTGGATTCAGCACTTCCAGCTCTGGGATTCGCCGATAAGCGCCTATTGTCAACGGATAGAGAACTTTTCTGCTGAAGCAGAAAAATTGAAGAAGAATTTGAATGAGTCATTCCCCAAGGTGTTTTCTAATGAATTAGGACGCTTTACTAAAATGAAGGCGAGTTTTGAACTAATTGAAAATAAGAATCCCGTTTTTAAGAGAAAACGAAGTGTACCATTTGCCTCTCTTGAAAAAATTAATGCAGAAATAAACCGGTTGGTGGAGAAAGGTATTTTAACACCAGTTGACTACTCGGAATGGGCGGCCCCAACCGTCTACGTGAAGAAAAAATCTAGAGAGATCAGAGTGTGTGTCGATTTCTAAACCGGTTTGAACGATGCGCTGAAAGATTATCACTATCCTCTGTCGACACCAGAAGAGGTTTTTACAAAATTAAACGGTGGAAAACTGTTCTCAAAAATTGACTTGAGTGAAGCCTATCTGCAAATACATGTAGAGGAAGATAGCTCTAAGCTTCTCTGTATTTCGACAAACAGGGGACTACTAAATTTCACTCGTCTCCCTTTTGGAATTAAAATGGCCCCATCGATTTTTCAGCAGGTAATCGACACGATGTTGAGCGGGCTCGATTTTCCGATCGGCTACCTTGACGATATCTTAATGAAAAGTACGAACGTCGGGGAGCACCGTTAGCACATAAACAAAGTATTCGAAAGGATAAGCGATTTTGGTTTTACACTCAAGGAGTCAAAGTGTGAATTCTTTCTAGAAGAGATCAAATACTTGGGACATGTGATTGATAAGAATGGAAGACGTCCCGACCGAGAAAGATATATAGCCATCAAGAATATGCCCGAACCGAACAATGTTACCCAACTACAAAGCTTCCTGGGTCTCGCAAACTATTACGAAAAATGCATTCCCAGTATGCACAAATTACGAGCCCCCTTAAATGAGTTACTTAAGAAAGATATTAAATGGGAATGGTCCGCCGACTGTCAATCTGCATTCGACAACCTAAAAACGAAGTTAACTTCAGAATTATTTCTTACTCATTTTAATCCAGAGCTAAAAACTATTGTTGCAAGTGACGCCAGCTCCTACGGCATTGGGGCGTGCATTTTGCATAAAATGCCGGATGGCTCGATGAAAACCATCGCGCACGCTTCAAGAACTTTACTTCTTGCAGAGAAAAATTACTCTCAGATTGAAAAAGAAGCGTTGGGTATTGTGTTCGCAATGACCAAATTTCACAGGTATCTACACGGCCGTCATTTTATCCTACAAACAGACCATAAGCCACTTATCACCATCTTTGGATCAAAAAAGGCTTACCAACCTACACAGCAAACCGCCTACAGAGATGGGGTATAATTCTGTTAAATTATGACTTTGAGATGGAATTTTTACCGTCAAAAAGACTAGGACACGCAGATGGTTTATCGCGGGTAATCCCAAAGTACACGGAACCGCTCGAGGATACACTTATAGCATCCCTTCGGTCTGAATATGACTATAGGAAAGTACTGTGTAACACAATAAAAGAGCTGCCAGTCACAATTGGCGATATACAAAAAGAGGCAAGAGAAGATACTTTTATTATCGAAATTAAAAATAAATTACAAACAGACGATGAGCAAACGGCAGAAGCTTTTTCAGTCTGTTGCGACACATTATTATACCGGGAGCGAGTAGTAATCCCAGCTACGCTAAAAAAAAATCCTGAAGGATTTCCATAAGGGGCATCCCGGAGCGACACGCATGAAGAGCCTAATGAGATCTTATGTTTATTGGAAAAACATAGACATAGAGACGAAGGTGAAGGCCTGTGCGGGCTGCGCGTCGGCAGCGAAAGCACCACCTATTCAGTACTGTCCATGGCAAAAGGCAGACCAACCATGGTAGGCTTCTACTATTTAATTATTGTCGACAGCTACTCAAAATGGCCAGAAGTTATTAGATGTAAAAACCCAACAACGGATGTCACGATATGCGCGTTGCATGAACTGTTTGCCCGATTCAGAGTGGTGGACATTGTTGTATCGGACAACGGTACACAATTTACTTCCCGAGAGTTCAAAGAATTTTGTGAAGGCTTTCAAATTAAACATATCACTTACCATCCGAGGTCAAACGGACAGGCAGAAAAATTTGTTGATATCTTGAAGAGAGCGTTGAAAAAATCGACGGGCACGCCGAGAGAAAAGGCACTCCAGCAGTTCCTTCAAGTGTATAGAATTACACCCAACGAGAACACACCAGCCCAGGTACCACCGGCGGAAATAATGTTTGGAAGAAAAATAAAGTCGGTATTCGACAAACTTTTACCAAAACAGGTGAAACCGACCAACATTATGGCACCAAAAAAGAGTTACGAGGATGGAGAGAAGGTGTTCTTCCAGGTACACCATGGAAACAAAACTGTGTGGGAAGTGAGAAAGGTACAAAAAAGATTGGGGCGGATGGTGTACATTGTAGAGGGTCCTTGAGGCACTTGTAAAAAACACAGTAACCAAAAGCGTCGTCGCATGTCGGACGACCCAGGGGAAGGCCCATCGGATCAGAGTGAGACCATCATGGAAGATCTATACGACGCATTTGAGCTGCCAACACCAAAAACGTTTCCGGAACAGAGACGTTCATCAAGAAAACGTAAATTAACCGGGAGTTTCGAGGTGAATCCTAGGAAAAAGATATACCTTGAGATTCCGGGGGAATGAGTTTCGGAAGGGGGTGTTGTGGGTGACCTACCTACCCGTTAATAATAACTAAATGGTAGCAACCGGCTACCATAAATACCGGTTTTGCCGGGAGAACATTTGGAGGCACATTTAGACACTAGCACTGCCAACACTGACTTGTGTATAATTTCTCTGTTCAATACAATTCATTATTATTATCTCTAAACCTGTAGTTCTTTTATGTCATTGTTGGTACCCCTAAACGGGTCCACAACAATAAGTAAAATTGAAAGTAAAGCACTATCGGAGAGATTAAATAATGCCCTCACTAGGGTGTTTCGCCCATTGTCTGCTATCACCGCCCTGCGGCTTAACTGGCGTTTTGCCATTTTGCTGGTCTTGACTAACTTATAAGCTGTTTTATTAAACCAATGATGTGGGGGGTGTTGGGGGTATGAGGGATGATAGGGCGTGTGAAGGAGGGGATGGTTGTGTTCGGTGGGTGTGATGTTTCGGTGGGGGGTTGGTGTGTATTAAGGGTGGGTTTTTGGAGTACATATTTATTCATATTGAGTTGTCCCTATTAGTTAGTTATACGATAGTTATAACTATATACTATAGAATATAATTTACGGTAATTTTGTATTATTGTGGTATTTTATAAACATGTGTGTGCGAAGATGTTTATGCATGGATGACTATGTGCTATTTTGAATCTATATAGAATAAGGCTTCTGTAGACATGTTTCAAAGTGAAAAAACTCAAGTAGAGCCCTCCCCTTTCCTCCTGATAAGTCTGCACTTTTATTAAATGTATGGCAGGAATAAATTTACTAATGGAACTATAGGAGATGACATTAAAATTCACTTACTCTTCTTTATTGATAATATGATAATAAATGGATAGATATTGACGAGTGGGCATTGTGGGAGTGGTTTTTTATCCTTAATGCATTAACAGACTCTACTTTTCTGTGGTCTTCTGAATTTCTGGATGAAGCTTAAAATAAAAACTGGATCAGCTCATTTTCACTATAACGCACGAACTCAAAGCCGTGTTTTAAGTTACTATCTAAGATAGGTTCTCCTTCACTCACCATCTAACCCCTTGACGTCTGACTACAACCCACCCTATCAGGGCATAAAGGTATATTCCCCCAAGTCACCCCTCCCTATTTCCCCCTCCCTTTCCATACTTTTTAATGCGGTCTGACTGATTCTTGTTCTTCAACTACATGTCTGGCCGTAAATTTCAATCTAAGATATATTAATAAATCTCATTCTCTGGTTTAACGTTGATCTGGTAACTTGTTGTTATGTGCCTCTCTTGATTATACAGGCTGGCTAGTTGTTCCAACGCTTCCATTTTAGAGAAATACAAATTTAAATGGAGTACGGGTTGTTTTTACTGTTTCTATTTATCTTCCTCCCACAAGGTAAGATGTGACACAAGGTCGGGAAAGTGGGAAAGAACCAGCGCTCGAGAATGTAAGCACTCTGCCTCTTTAAAAATTGCCTTGGCAGCCCCGTCAGCATTCCCCGGTAGGGCGCCTCAGGCAGTAAGCAATAAACTTACTCCTCCCCACAGAGGGGAGGTAAAGCCTGGGAGGGTGCACCTCCTAGAACGGCACAGGACAAACAACCGATAGATCGGCGTAAATCCAGACCCGAAGGCCCGAACAATACCGGTGTATTAGTCGGGGTAAAAACTACTGTTATTTGGACCTAATCGATCTGATGACTTTGTAGATAAACTGCTTATCTAACTTTCAATTACCGGGATATTTTTAACGGTTAGTAATTTATAAGGAAACACCCCCCCCCCTTCTAACAAAAACGCCTGCACTTTGTAAATAACCACAACTCCAAACTGAACATCTAATTACTCTTATCCATCTATATTTGGGGTGTTTTTCTTCTCACCTTTGTCAAACTTGTTCTTGCCTTATATGTGATTCCTTCGACTAATGTAATTTGATCTAAGAAATTGTATTTCGATATTTTTCATATCTAAAAAATCGTTGATGCACTTCAACTTTTGTGTTAATCCCATGGGAAATTCTGTCTAAGTTCTACCTGAGTAGATTTGTTTCTTACTAAACGTAATTCTAACATAATCCAGTGATTTAGTGACGGAAGCAGCCTTATTGTTCATGCTGCGTTCATTATTACTGCGATCTTCTTGGATCACTATCACTATTATTTCTCTCTTATCTTCTAACATTCTATGTTAGATTTATATCCAATATGGACCTTATCGCTTCGAAATATATTACTTTAACTTTAAATATTACATCACTAATGAAATTATTTTTACTATTATAGCATTCATTAGTTTCGTTATAATTATGATTAATTATAGAGGCTAAGAGGATGATTATTAATAATTAATAATTAATATAATTAAAAGTGTTATTTCTATTATTTATAATAATTGTTAATGTGCTTATTTATATAATCACTGTAAACATTGATATAATTACCATTGTAGTCACCACTATTTCTATAATTATTGGTACTAATAGTTTATTTTCACCTTCATTAAGATAAATAGTATTAGTTATAGTATTATTATTATCATTATAAACAAATGGTGGAACTTTTATGTATCCCCTGCTATAAGTTGTTTTTTTTTAAAATATTTTTAAAATGTGTTTTAATTTTAATGTTTGTGAATTGTGTAAAAACTGTTGATGCTTTCACTCTAAATGTCTGTCAGTGTCCTAAGTATATAGTGCTGAGAAAGACATATTGTAAATCATGTGTATATATGAAAATAAAAATAAATACATATGATTCCTGGTCGTCTCTGAAACGGTTGTACGCCAGACCATTGTTGACTTTGAATTCTTGAGACTGTAATAAATAATGTAATTAAATATTTTGTATATATTTGTTCATCACTATTCATTCTCTCTCTCTCTCTCTCTCTCTCTCTCTATATATATATATATATATATATATACATATATATATATATATTTATATGTGTGTGTGTGTGTGTATTGCAAGTATAGCCAAATAGTATCATTGTATATAGGGAAAGTTCTCAGTAGGAAAATTCATATGCATCTAATATTTAGAGGATACATGCTCCACAGTTCATGACGATGAATACGTCTCCAGTATATATATATATATATATATATATATATATATATATATATATATATATATATATATATATATATATATATATATTTATAAATACATATTATTTTCAAAATAAACCAATATATACATGTTTTTATGTCAAACCTGAAATTATGGGATGATGCAATTCCTGTCGGTTACACGGTTCAAGCCCCGATACAAAATCATGTTTGACTCATCAGCCGAGTCACGTACTAATGCTCCAGCACGTATTGTCTAGAAATGGAAAGTAAATTAACACCTAAATAGCAAACACGGCGGATATCAAGGAAGCAGTCGAGAGTACTCAAATAGGTGGGGCCCAGATTTATACTTTGCGCAAAATGACTACGTCTTGTCAACTACTCTTAAAGTGCTCTATCTTGCGAGAGCTTTGTATAATTATTTATAAATGAATATGTTCAAAATAAACCGATATAAACATGTGGTTCATGGCAAACATAGAATCGGCAGTAGAGGAGGGGCAATCAATACTAATCACACGGGTCGAACCCCGATACGAAAGTTTTGTTTGACTCAGTAGTCGACGCGCGTTCCAATGCTCTAACACGCATTGTCTATGTGTGTGTGAGTGTGATTCTCGATAGATTTAATTTGTAGGATAACTCTGTCATGTGTTCGATGTGTGTATGTATGTGAATATTTAAGTGGTGAAATATTATTGTGCTCGTTTGCGTGTGTTTAATGACTCGTATGTATAAAGATATGTTTGGTTATGCACGTGTGTGGCTTGCGTCTATGTAATATCTCTGGGGTTCAATGCTTTCGGATAGTGTACAGGGGAGAGGGGAGACCTGCATTTAGCTAGTTGTGGTTAAGGAAAAAACGACCTACGTCTTAACACTTCATTCCCCACATACTGTTATGACTTAAAGCTTAGTAAGTGTGTTAACATGCCGGATAGCTATTGCTGCTGATTCTGACATTCGATTGGCTGAAGCCTCTACATTTGATTTTTGGGGGTAGAATGTGTGTTTATTATGAACTTGTAGTAACGACGATGTACATTTTAGCATAGAAACATGAATTAATATGTGTAAACCATTGTAAAAGTGTATATAATGTATATATATATAAAGCTCTATCTTCTATTAAGCATTTTTTTAATATTAGTTTTAAATTTATTATATCAATGCATTTTAACTTGTTTAATTAATTTATATATACACACATAAATATACAGTAAAGTATGAAAATATATTTAAAGCAATTAAGTTACACAGAGGCGTCCGCGTTCTATCCACCAAGGGAAGCGGAAGGTACAGATAGTTTGTTGAAAAAATAATTGTGCACATAGGCTAACGATTCCCTGCAGGTATGAAATCCAGACGTTCTGTGTAACTGAATTGCCTTGAATATATTTCCATGCTTTACTACTAAGCTTTACCTACGTATTGTGCACTGTTGAAGTAAATACTGAAAATCTATACACAGTATCTTACATCACCTTATAATGTTATACGTGTATACATTAAATAATAAAAATTATATATATATATATATATATATATATATATATATATGTGTGTGTGTGTGTGTGTGTGTGAAGGGGAGTAGAAATATATTAAAGAAAACGTGTTAGTAGGGGAGAAAGTTCTTTCTTTTATTGAGTATTTAATATGTCAGTTTCATTGAGTATTAATTTAAGGTGACGGTAATTGCCCTCGAGGAGCATGTTCCACTGAAATCTTTAAACTTTTCTAGATCACACCCTAAACGTGGCTTTCCTGAAGTGGTCATTTGTTCTGATCAGAAAAGATTTTCAGACCCGACTCCATGGCTATTCATTGTGATGTGTTTAACCGCCTGTCCGTCCGTCCGACCGACTATTGCAACTTTCAAATCAGGCATTTAGTTCGGACTAATTTCTGCTTAAAGTAGATTGTTCGGGTCCCTCTTGAGTGCCGTTTACTGTCAAGCCGACGCAGGCCAAAGCTGCTTACAACCGTCAGTCGAAGTACTTACCTAGGCTGCACCAAAGCCACCGTTACCTTATAATTCGCTGGCTACTCTCGGCATCTACTCAGCTCTGTCGCCAGTCTTAAAGATCGATTGGCTATTGTCCAGACGTTCACTGTAAGCTGGATCGCAGTGATTCACAGTGATCACAACAAAGATTGCTGGATGATAAAATCAAATGGGTTAAACTAATTATTGTTATTAATATTATCATTATTGTTAGTGGTAGTAGTTGTATAACTAAAGTAACAGGACTTATGGTGATGCCAATAATTTTGTCATGGTGATGAAGATTGGCTGATTCTTGTATAAGACACAAATACAACTCTCGTTTAGATTACTGAGTTTAGTAAAGAATTGATAATTACTCATGTGCCGGTGGAATAAATCGAATAGGTTACGCCCGCCAAAATTCCAATTCGAATATCATAATAGGTTACATATGTGAGTAGTAACGTTGTTATGTTCGTGGCAACATTATTTATATTTAGTGAGTGTGTTACTGAATATAATTATCTAATTTATGTATAAAATAATTGACATGTTATGATTTTTATATGTTGACTTTTAAAATTTGTTAGTGGCAGTCTAGTGATTTTAACGTTTATTTTATACAATGTATATATATATATATATATATATATATATATATATATATATATATATATATATATATATATATATATATAAAGGGAGAGAGAAAGAGAAATGGAGAGAGACTGAAATAAACATACCCAATACGTAATAGTCACTTATAAAAGCACTAATAATAACCACAGACCCCTCAACTACAACAACAGATGCCCTCCAAAATATAAGATAGCTTAAATAATAAAACGTAATCTATTGTGCATATACGATGTCCTCGTCCAGAACAATATCCTCAAAATAACTTAGTAACATAACACAAACAATAATCAACAACAAGTTTCCTAATAGAATCATCAACCAACAAATTAATCTATAGTTAAACTCGATACACCACAAAATCAAAATAACGCCCTTAGCAAACAACTATAGACGAAATACAAAAGCAATAACAAACATAATAAACATACTAAACCTAAGGACAAACACAAGAAATGCAAATAACAATCTACTATAGTAAACTTTAAATGACTGACTTAATGAAAAATCAAAAACACTACGAACTCCAATGTAAGCTATACAAACATACTATATAGGTTGACTTACACATTAAGGGAATGTCTTTATAAAATTCAATCAAAATTATATGATACTAACATTGGCCATACAACCACAACTCTCGTCTGGTGCCTTAATTAACATTTATCAGACACTAGCGCAATTCAATTCCACATAACAACTCACAATGAAACAGTACAGTCTTAGGCACAAGTCTCACGATGTTAATGTGAAGGAATAACTCTCGCACTGTGTGAATGTGCAATATAAATACGTATTTCCTCAATAGAAAAGTAATTTATGACGACAAAACCATGAAGTATATTTGCTTGTCTTTTAATTAGGCTCACACATATCATAATTGTCTACATTTATTTTTAATTAGCGTGTTTTCTCGTATTTTAATTTAAGATTTAGAGGTTTTGTGAACTTATTACACTGTATAAAATGTAATTGTCAGGAAATGAGTTAATTGCTGGCGGCTATGTCGAGTAAAAGTCAAACAAAGAGAGAGACGGAGTGTGTGTGTGTATGTGTGTGCGTGTTTGGTAGAGTAAGAGGGATACGGAAAAATAGCAATACGTACATTAAATCTGCGCGTTTATCATTGTAAATAACATTTCAAGCTGGAGCATGCCAGACAACCAATATGCGCAAAAATTGACCGTGTAATATTTAGAATATGCAGATATTCTAGGAAACGTTTTGGTGTGACAGAATGAACAAAAAAGGCATGCTATTACTGTAAATGGGAACACTGAATTTAATAACCCTTTCCCCCTAAAAACAAGAAGACTTTACTTTATTTAGGCGATAACGCGTGAGCACGCTGAAAAACTTTACGATTATGAAAAATGAACTGTTTTAGAATTTATACTACAAGAAGAATAAGAAAAAGAAAAAAGAAGAAACAATAACGTTCTGTGTGTAAATAGTAACACAACTACTACTATTACTAATATTTATAATGATTAGAATAATTATAATAACAATAATATTTAAACTAACAACAATTATGTTGACGCGGTTAGATATTTCCTTCAAGGAAACTGTAATTTAGGACGTCAAAACCATTAAAAATGTAACTGCTTTGTTTCATTGGTTTAACATATATCATAACTTTTCCATATTTATTTTAATTAGCTATTTTTTGGTTCTGAATTTCGAAGCTATATTTTAATTACATTTATTGCTTTCTTTTCGTAAATCGTATTTGGTTATTCAAGCATAGGAATATATGTATATCGACGAAATTGTCTAATCTAACGCAACAGATATTTGACGAAACAATAGACAAATGTTAGTAACTTAATGTATTCCGTAGAACCCGGGAAGAACATGTTTTGTTGTTACAGAAATCATATGAACAGAAAAATGTGAAAGACATTAAGGAAATGCTTAGAAATAAATGATCATGAAAAAGTACGAAAAATGAATGTACCAGTGGCGAACACTTAGGTAAATCTGGTAATTTAAATGTGTTATTCAGTAATCCAGAACGCACTAAAAGCAGTAAATGTAGGTCGAAGGGAACGACCTGTATTCATGTTGTAAAGGTATAGTAGATAACAGACAATAGCCAGATCTGAACAAATGAAATGATGATGAAAGCAAAAAATAATATCTCATAAAAATACTTAGCGGTGCAGGGTGATGCAGTGGTAGTAGATTTGAGCGTGTGAGTAAAACTTTCACCGAGTTGATGTATGACTATTTTAGGAGGAGCAGTTGAACAAGAAAAATATAGACATGATTGTAACGAACGGAACAGACACATATTTTAATATAACCATGCATAAAGTATTGGTCGAAATCGTTACCATAGATGAATTCTATATCACCGTCAAATAAGGGGAAATTTACTTTATTATATAGAATGAATTGCAAAAACGCAAAACTATATAAAATAAAGATCATAATTTCAACTCAATTTACAATTAGAATCAAGTAATAAAACGGACAGTTACTTACGTTTAATAAGCAAATAATACAATCGTAGTACATAGTAAATAAAAAAGCGAATAAAAATGTGAAAAATAAATAAATTACAGATATGTAAGGACTAAATAGATAACATAAAAGACAGGCATATGTGTATGCGCCTGTGTGAGTTAATCAACGTCTATTTCCTTAAAACTCTTTTCCTATATACTTTAATGAAACAAAACACATGTTAAGATATAACATAGTTGTGGGATTGAGTTATGTTTGAAAACATATCTTTCAATTGTTTTAATAAGCCGTAATGTATAGTTTGCTAGACAAGTCACCAACCCTATTTCTCTATCACTCTATCTATCTTCAAAATGCAAAGGGTAAAAATTAGTTGACATTTATAGAATAAACATTCTTTTGTGCAATTAAACTACAGTTCAAATTACATAAAACTCAGAATATAAACTATTTCAGTTCATACGTGTTCGTAGACCCTTTATGATGAAAATGATTAACATGACGTCTTACAATAAGTACGTATACCGCATAGAGTTGTTATCAGACATACAACTGCTTCTATTATATATATATAATAAAATAATCTCTCTCTCTCTCTCTCTCTATATATATATATATATATATATATATATGAATATATGTTTATATATATGTATATCTAGGCAGCATATTCTCTTGCAGGCAAGTATTGTTGAATATAAGAGACAACTCATATCTATATATCCTTTGGTAGATCCTTTCAATAGTCCGAATCAAGATCTTAGTTTCGGAGAGTAATTGGCTGATGAATTTGCCATAGTTTGGATGTGCTTCCTAGGTACTTTCAGACCCATCCGGGTCCATCTTTATTCCCTGAATATTGGTAATAATTATCCCATACATGTGCAGATTGCTCCAATCCAATATACCCATGTAATTAATTTCCTTTCATAAAGGGAACATCAAGATAAGCCTGAGGTGTCTACTGAAAATTTGCATTGCTTAAGATTTTTTTTAAGTTTGTAAAGGTCAGTAAATTAAACAGAATTCACTCATTTGAGATAATTATGACTATTACATGACCTTCTAATGCGTGATTGACTACACCCAAATAAATTATACCTAAGCTAATAAATGTTACTTTGTATTTTAATATACATTGCGCTATAGCAATAAATTTATCATTGATTTGAAATACTTTGAAACCTGACGTCTAGCAGTTTTTAAAGTCGACACTGGTTGAAAAAAGTTCTTACCTTTTAATCTGATGGAAAAAAACAAAATAGATATGCTAATTCAAAAGAAGCCTTATGTATGCGATTTAAACTATGAGTATAGACACACAGTTTTATAGAGTTAAAACATTACCGATTGTAAACGTATTACATACGGTTAAGTGAACGGCTTAGTTGTTTACTAAAGCTAAGTTTATTCAAGGTTACAGCTTACCCGAAATTAAAAGAACATTAATGACTACCATAGATCGCAAAGAGATTGAACTCTACGGCGACGGTGTACATGGGTCTAATATTTCATCAACGTACATTAGTTACAGAGGAGAATTATGTATGAAGATGAATAGATAAATAGATAGACAAGGATAGATGACTAGATAGATAATGAAAAAATATATGTATACATACATATATACACACACACACACACACACACACACATATATATATATATATATATATATATATATATATATATATATATATATATATATATATATAAAGAGAGAGACAGAAAGACAGAGAGGACAATGAGTAAAATTAAATGCGGAATGTAATACGGCTTCCAGAGTATATCGAACGAATGGAGAAACTTAATGCAATAATGATTATGTTTTACTGAGAAATACAAACAAACATGCAGTTTCAGATGCGTATCATTTTTGGTCGTTCTCTTCTTATATCATGTCGTAATATGAAATCATTTTAGCAGGATTTTGCTTCATCATTACAATATACAGCAAAAAGAAAAAGCCTTCTAATTGGGCATGCTCAGTCCGTGATCGAAAAATACACTTCATTATTAACCGAACAAAATCTAGGTTAGAGGTAAACTATATGAAATGCGATATAAAGTTATTTTAAATCTCTCTTCATGAATAGGTATTGAAAGCACATATAATATTGTCAACATTTTAGGTGTCTCGGATTTGATTTACTATTCTATTCAATAAACGTCTGCTCTCCGTTGTTCGTGTTTAAAAGAATTTTTAATGAACGAAAAAGTATATATATATATATATATATATATATATATATATATATATATATATATATATATATATACATGGTATGTACAAAGTTAAATTCTTCCTAAAATTCCAAGCTAAATTCTGGTGGCCAACTGGTAACTCTCTTGACTGCGAATCAGTGACGATTTGTGATCGGAGGTCGCGCCCGTCGACCGTCGGGAATTAGCTTTCTGCATTGATGATTGCGTAAGCATGAAACATCGATGTCTGTAGATAATAAATAATTAATATTTAGTTATAAATATTATTCTATAGCCCCCTTTACTAATGTTGGGCACTCTGAGTGAGTTTAATAACAAGCAGTACTACTAGATTCATTGCGAGATCCAACAGGATTTGTTGTTGTTGATCACTCTTCGGCGCTTGCTGGGAATACTTTCTGACTTGGTATCTACAAAGTTAAATTCCTCCTAAAAGTCCAAGCTAATTTCTGGTGGCACACTGGTAACTCTCTTGACTCGAATCAGTGGCGATTTGTGATCGGAGGTCGCGCCCATCGGGAATTAGCTTCCTGCACTGAAGATGGCGTAAGCATGAAACATCGATGTCTTGAGGTAATAAATAATTGATATTTAGTTTTAAATATTATCATATATATATATATATATATATATATATATATATATATATATGTATATATATATATATATAATTTTAAACTATGTCAAATGTTAAGAAGGACAGATTCACATCATTTCACAAAAAAATGTTTTTATTTTCAGCATACAATTGTTTCGGCTTACCACCAAGATATTTATAAAATGCTTTTATATTCTATGCATTTAAGTCCCTGTATGGGTATCTACAGTGCTCA
This sequence comes from Sepiola atlantica, assembly GCA_963556195.1. Taxonomy (NCBI): domain Eukaryota; kingdom Metazoa; phylum Mollusca; class Cephalopoda; order Sepiida; family Sepiolidae; genus Sepiola; species Sepiola atlantica. The sequence continues at coordinate 156,164,889 of OY744515.1, read as the reverse complement.
TATATAAAACAAAGAAAGACACAGAAAAACAAGGCAAGCGAAACCTTGATTACAATCCGTACTCATTATTATCATCCTTTACTTTTCTCCCCTAATGGATCTATTAGATCATGTGTGTCTTAGTCGCGACATATACACGGCATGTGCGTTTAGCTATGAGTTGTTTAATCGTTAATCATTAGCTTAGATATTCATTAATTAACATATTTGTTTTTACTGACCGTTTTTTTTTTTGTTGTTTCGACCTAATTCTCTTCTTTTCATCAGGGTTCGAATCATTGATGTTACCTTATTTAATGTGCATTTCTTACATTTGTATATCCGTGAGGTAGGCTGCTTCCGTTTTACCAGACAACCGGAAGTACACGGACTCCTCTATTAAAGTCCTTCTAAAATTGCACTTTATCAATAATATTTTTAAAAATCGGTAGCTTTTTAAAAATATGTTTATATTTATTCAGAAATATTTTTCATATAATAAGTAAAATTATCTATTTTTTTTAACACTAAAACCTTTCATGCGTATTATTTGGCAAAGTCATAGTACGATACCTAACGGAATAAGAACAAGTAGTATATAGAATTGATTATAACTTATATATTTTAATATATGTTTAAATAAAATAAGGGATATAGAAGACAAATCGGCATATCATATTATTATATACATGATGTTTAAGGTAAACCTGCATTGTAGTTAAGATCTTGACGCAAAGCTCTGTTTACATCTTAGCTGTTATACACAGAGAAGTAAAACCTCAAACAATTAAATAAAATAAACAATAGGTGTAAACAGAAAACAAAATATATAAAACTTCTATTTCCTTATAGGGTCAAAGATTGTGGAATTAGTATACATTAAATCAAATTAGAATTAAATAAATGCATAAATATTATATTTTAATTAAGTTTAAAAAGTATCCAGGGAAACCCTCGTAGGAGATATTTCAATTACTGACGAGATAGCAAGAATACGTATAAAAGTTGTTAGTGTTAAATAAAATAGCTAATTTTACTAATTATATTTTTGATTAAATATCAAAATATGGAATTTCGTGTTTTTTAAATTTTTCTAGAGATAAAACATTAACTAATATGGAGAGAGACGAAACATCTCTGAACAAACTGTCTTGTTTATACACTTGCAAAAGGTTGGGTACATAACTTATCGTGTTAGAATATAAATAAGTAAAATCGACGAACAGACATCTCAGGGCCACATTTTACCTCACGGCTTGTTTAACCTTTCAAAATCTCACAGCATAATTATTTCACGTCTGGCTTGCTTACACTTCTACACGGAACTGTGAAAGTTTCGTTTCTTTGTCAACGACAAAAAAGTAGCGTCATCGTCATATCTACTGACGTTCCTTTGTTTTTTGTCTCTTACTTTGTGCATTGACCCCTCTGATTGTTCATTTCTCAATGTGTCACTCTCACCCGCACTTAGCTCGACCCTTGCCAAAATTCATACTAGTTCATTTACTCCGTAATAAGGCTCTATACAATGGCACACTACTACTATTACTATTACTACTACCACCAATAAAAGAAAATAAGAAGAAGAAGAAGAAGAAGAAGAAGAAGAAGAAGAACAACAACAACAACAACAACAATGTGTAGTTCCCCAAACAACAGTTGCACCAACGTCGGTTTTACCGGATAGTGTGAATCTGGAGGATTTGCGAAAATGTAAAAACGTATAGAAGTATCACTAATCAGTAATTGAAATTCCGAAAATGCGCAGTGTTACTTAATTACATTCCAAAGAAAGCCATCGGCAGTTATCAACAATATGCCGGTGTAAGAAAACAAAAATTGGAGGATACCTGTTGTCATTCAGATTTCAGGGAGGACAACCTGATTTTGACTAATACGAGGTAATGGAGAATGACTAATATAAATATTTCCATTAGCTAAATTATAAGAGTTATGCCTATGAAAATTCAGATTTTTATTTCCGGCTTCACTGTTCTCTTGGGGAAGATAATTGACTATTTTGTAAGTAATGTGCGGTGTTCAAGAGTAATTGCGCCCCACACAAAGCTCGATGTGTCAAATCCGGTTCTCGTAGGAAAACGAGTAAATCAATAAATTACATTTTTATGAATGTAATTGTATGTTCACTGTCCGAACAGGCCACTAACCGAGGCTGGGGCCGATTGTATACGTAACTATTACTGGTCTATTAACTTATATTTCATATTTGTATAACATTTGATGCACAGTCACTGTACATAAATTAATCAAGATTCTTTAAATGGCAGTTTCTTTTTAAAACCGCTTCAGCTTCAGTCTTTAATTTTAGACGTTTACCTAGAATCAAAATGATATACTAGATTTAGATTGAAACCAGAATAAAGCTTCTAAACATAAGGCTTATTAGCATTATATCAAGATTTCAATGTTAGTAAAGGGACATAAAAATGGTAAAAAACTGTACTGTGCGGGGAATTAATTTTATTTTTTAATTTTTGGGACGGGAGTTCTTTAAGTGTATATATAATGTATAGTCATTCACAAACAGCTGTTTCATTGATTCACAGCTAACTAGTGTGGCTAGATCTATCAAACGTATTAACCGGGAGATTCGAAATTCAATTGCCAGATCCCTTATCGTCGTGACCAGTTATGTCGGATGTCTGTGTGTTCAATAAATGCAAGAGTAGGCATACAATATTTCTAATAGCCTTCGTCATTCTTTCTTGCAATAATTTTTCTGAGTTTTCTAAACATTAATCATTTTATCTTTTCAACCCACTGACCGACTCAGAGAAATGTAGGTTGTGTATATACTATTCACTGACATTAATTTGCGACGATGGATAAATAGATGATAATGAAAAAAAATTTAACATATTTATACAGAGTCTTGGCGCCTTTGTATACAATTAGAAGGAAATTGTGTGTTCCATACCAATACTATAGCCAAGATAATTCATAAAAACGATATGCAACAAGAAGTGAAAGCGTAAACATGGAAAATTGAAGCCAATGAATTTCCTTTAATACCGTACATGTGTTAACAGATTTATTATTTACTAGTGCAAGTGAGCCTATCAGTACATGAATATAATTTATTTAGGATAGTTTAGTTTGGAGAAAGTGGTTTGATACCGGAATCCAAAGTGATTAGAAACATACTGCTTCGATGAAACTACAATAAAGAAAAATCATATAACTACAGTTATTGCTGCAAAAACATGCATATCAATTTTATCGAATTGTATCATGTTAACATAATATTCACATGCTCAAAATTTGAAAATGTATATAACATGTATATTACTTGTCTGTAGATAAAAAGTTAATATAGTGTGTATGGAAATTCTTGACAAACCTAACATTTCATCTATAACAAAGTATATTTCCTTTTACTAGCGCCGATACATAGAATGTCAGTAACAAAATGTACTTATAATCTGACTAATGGTTCTAGTGTTATATTTCGACTTTATATACATACATATATACATAGATATATGAAAATTGATCCATGTTCAAATATCAGAGCTACCCCACGACGAAACAGTACGGGCAGAATTAACAACACGATGAAAAGAAAAGAAAAATGGCATTTGGACATCAATGAATTAAAGTTGCAATAGTTTGTAAACACAAATGTAACTCTTTGAGTGAGTACGATTATGTTCTAGTGACAAGTCAATGCTAGGTAACCAGAAATAGCAAAAACGCTGAGTTTTATGATTTGTCTTTCTAACTACAGTGAGCAAATCACGTGGTTATACTTTACTGTTTACATGGGCATTTCTCTCCGCAGGACGACAATCATAGTTTACCATGCTGTTAATCTGCTGACATATGCCCATATGCCGCTAAATTCACTGGTATTAACAGAATAGTAGGATTATTTATCAAGGTTTACACCCCCAGGTGCACACACACATACACGTATATATATATATATATATATATATATATATATATATATATATATATATATATATATATATATAAAATTAAGTACATTTTTTGTAAAGTTTCAACAGTATGTATTACACATCAATCAATAAATATTGCTAAAATTTCAGTGTTTTTGGATTATTTTATAGGGTGCGCAGATATAATATAGGTCACAAGGTCCCTATTTTAAATTCAAATACTTCAGATTTGCGTCGAATTCGATCCATTGTCATGAGCTACTAATTAAGCAAACTTTCCTAAATTTCAATTTTCTGATAAGACTATCGTGCGGGTTCACGAGGTAAAAAAGTCAGAGTCGCGCCGTATGTAGTATATCGGGGATTGAACCCAAAGCATTCCAATTACAAGATAGAATCATGTCATTTCAGTGCGAGGACAAGAGTCCACTGATGCAAATGAACATTGTTTTGCATGGCGAATTCTTGTTGAAATAAAAAGAGTAGAAACTTTTCTTCTGGCGTTACGATAAAATTAACGTGATTAGCTGAGGTTACGTAAGGTGTTTAGCGAGAGATAAAGGAGAAAAAATAAAATCGCGTTTTGTGTCAGGTTATTCGATTGACAGTTGTCGAGGTTTGGAGAATTGTTAATTACAATTCTAGAGTCGGATTCTTTTAGAGTTAGCGTCGTCGTGTTTTTGGAATTGTTAATACAATTCGGGAGTCGGACGTGTGCGCGTTTTTTCAACTTTCACTTCTACAACCCTTATGCTTAAGCCTAAAATCTTAAATGTTAGACTTGTTCTAGAATAAGGTTTAGTATCGTAATACTTTGTTAGCGCATATAAAAGTAGTGCGCATCTGTTCGTTTTATGGGTATTATTCTAATATACTTATATATTCTATTTTCTTTTGTGGATTAATAAATATAAAATTGATATATGTACTCAATATCTCGACTGTACTGATTGGCTTTGGAATTGCATTTCTGTATCACCTGTGGTAATATTTGTCTAACTAAATGTATTTTTTCATCCTTAATCTCATAAACTAAGTTATTTTATAGATGTTTAGACCCCGAAAGCTAAATTTAATGATTGTGGTATTGTTTGCTCATAAAATTATTAACTCAAACTAATAATCATATAACTGTAACTAAACACAACTTATATGTGTTCCTGCCTGTCGTTACCAGCCTACAAGTTTACAAAATAAGCAAGCAGGTTAATAGAGAAAGTTAGTGAAGATTTACTTGAAGAATGCATACTGGGCGAAAACAGGCTACGTTCTCTCGCTCTCGTGTGAAAGCTAAAGTGTGGAGTGATCATTTTTATTTAATTCATAAGAAACCGAAATGCATGATTGTTTATTTAATTTCCTAATTATTTTTGTAAAATGTGGTTTCTAAAATGTCCTTATGTAAAGCTATTGCATATTTAGATAGAAATTTATCGATTAATAGTAAACAGAAAATGTAATAACGTAATGCTTAATCATCAAAGTTACGTTGACGCGATAAATACACATACTTCTATACGATAATGCAATTAATATCAAAATGTAATAGGTTATAGGTGAACACTGATGAAATATGTTCAAAATTTAACGTAACATAAAAAATGTTTTTATTCTAATGACAAACTAGCTGAATGTTCAACCAATCTTAATAGCTATTGATATGAATATATGTTAAACAAGGTTTATCTAATTAGGGTTTGATTTTAACTGCGTTGTATAGAAAACATTTTAGCATACAAAAGATGTATTACAGACGATATCTTTAATGAAAAGAAAACAACAATAATAATAATACACATTGCCAATAAATATCTAAAACAGTAAGAAAGTGTCAAAGGTAAAATAAAAATATGATGAAGAAAAATCGTTACTCGCTTTGCCCTACGCTATGTGCTAAAGCAGCTGGTGTACGTTAAGTTTATCTTAAAAGTAACACCCACTTTTAACGTCTTATTAAGATGTTTTTGTTTGTTTAAATAAATAACAAAAATGTTAGGGTGTTTTGCGTGATCGGAAAAATGATGTTGTATACAACAAATACGGTAAATAATTACTTTATTTTATTGCATTAAAAATAATAAGACATTTTGTACTTTGGAGAATAAAGAAATTATTAAATCAAATAGGTATTTGTGAAAGTGAACTCATGAAAGTAAGTACAATATTTCAAGATTGATGATCAAATTCTGTTTTAGAAGTAAAGGTATGTAGTAGCAGTATTCGTAGTGATGAAATTATGAAAGCCGAAAAGCAATCGATGATAACGTAATCAGCATCCGCGTTCGCACTCGATAAAGCGTAAGATGATAGTAGCAGTAGCGAGTTTTTATTAACCAAACAAGATTAAAATTGCTGAATTTAGTTTTATTACGTTACACCATAGCTGAGAAAGACGTAATCCTTTTAATGGAAAAGAGAATATATTGTTGCACCTCGCTTGCATAAATGTAAGAATATGGAGAGTTTATTAAAATTGTGAAAGTGTATATTACTGTCAATAAATCAAAGAAAGATTTTGTTTTAAAATGTATTGCGACAACGTTGTCATTATCAGAATATGTAATAATTTTATGAATTATTCGTAGTAGCATCTTAGCCGTAAGCGTTTTTAAGGAATTAAAATAAATACTACGTTTATTTTTACAACCTATTGAAAAACAAAATAATTAGGTAAACTTACCGGCGCCGGTAAAGAATTGTTTTACTGAATTTTCATTTTGAGAGATATATCATATTTGTTTAAAATAAATCAAAATAATAATATATAGGTATTTATGTAAGAATACAAGCTACTATTCAGGAATAATAACTGTAAAGGTTTCTTATATAATTAAAAAAATAAAATGTGGTCACCTGTTATTAATATAAAAGTAATTGAAGGTAAAAATGTATATTTCTGTTAAACGAAAAACGATATGTATTTGAAAAAGGTAATCGGAGAGAAATATGTTCTTTTCTATTTTATTAACAACGGAAGTAGCCAATGATGCGAAATCAATTCTTTGATCCGGAAAAGATAGTTCTGGACAGAAACGCAGGATAAATGCATTCTTGTATCACAAAAACAAGGTTCAAGTCAAAAAATTAAATTAGCTAGTCAGAATCAAATATTTATTCATCCGATTAATTGTTATAGTTTGTAAATTCAAACAATCGTCCAAAATAACGTTTTATATAAAAGCGCGTATATACTAAGAGGTGACTGTGCCGAAGTGTCTAATGACACGGACTGACAACCTGGTTGAGCAAAGTTCATATCGTATTTGTTCCACAGACACACTTTCACTGGGGATGTTGGCAACTTTAATGTGGTCAGTTCCGTACGTACTCGATGTCTTTCTCGAAAGAATTCTAACTAGATAGATATCGGGGAAACCAATGGCAAAAAAATAAATCATATGATGCATACGAAATAGATCAATGAATGAATAAGTATGTACTTCATTCGAACTGTATTATATTTACTAACGATATAAATGCATCGAATCTTGATCGGTCAGTCATTCTGTCCGGCGTAAGTTCTGTATGTCACGTTTAATTTAGAAATACCATTTTCATTGTTGAACAGGCAGATTGAAAGGATGTATCAGATGAGTATTCATTTTTTGCTACAATATCGTACATCGTCGTGGGACTTGTTATCATGGCTTAGAATTGTAAGTACGTACGAGAATTACATTAGACAAAGTAGTAAGTAGGTCACAGTACACAATAATTTCAGTTCAATAGCGTTCGATCAACAAGAATTACCTGCAGGATACAACATTTGCATTTGATGCCATTATACGAGACAAACCATTATTCATAAGGCCGCAGGATATTATTTTGGATGGCAGCCGTAAACAAAGAATAATAAATATACGTTGCTAAATCTATAAGTCTGTGGATTAATATCAAATAATTTTTCACAAAAAGGTATAACTTGACATTGTAGAACATGAATATACGTATATGATAAACATACCTGTGTCCCGTTGGGTCACCACTGCTACTACTATTTATTATTTTTTGAGTTCTGTTTGTTATGCATAAACTGTGACATATCTGTTATGATATTCTTCTTGTAGAACTAAAAATAAGTCTATTTTCTTTTGTTTAATCCTTATTATTATTTGTTGTGGAGGTGAAAGGCCTAACATGAGACAACAACGAGGTAGAGTTAACATAAGTACGTGTAACGATTTATGTAACTAAAATCAAGTTGGTTCGTCGTTAACTTCTTTCTTTATTATTGTCAGATGTCACTTACCTTTCTCGATTCCCTTGTTTCTCTTCGTCGCTTTCTCTCTTCTGCTGCTGTCGTTGTGGTTCGTCTTCGCCTCTGTATTAAGTCTTACGTCTAGTTGCGGCTGTGTTTTTCCATTGACCTGATGGCTGCTGATCGTCTCATCAGTGTGTCTGGGCACGTGTTTTATTTATCCGTCTAGTCGTTTGTACCCGCTACGGCTGTAAATAAAGGACCTTATCACGCAAAGATAAGAATAATTAATTTAAAGCAGATCTGAGAGTTTGGGGGATGTATTTTGGAGAGAAATATTTACGTTTTACACGAATAAAAAAGAATTAACTTATAAAATAGAGTATGAACCCACATTACTTATTTTTAATCACTTAATAGCCAACTAGTCAGGTGGTCAGACACGTATACAGATATAATGAACAGACAGACATCTTATGGCTACATTTCGCCTTTGGCGATGTCTATTTTTAGTATTACATCATTTTATTGGGGATACGTCCTGCTCGGGTTATCATCGACAATTGGTTTTAAACTATTCGTTCTTCGTTAATTCTATATCCATGACGTCGTCACTATACTCTCCTCGAATATCTATTCGGGTCTAACATCTTTAACCTCATAGATTGTGTTTTAACCTTACAAGTCATACATATCTATGAGTCAGTTTGGAAATTAGACTGTTTTGAAGATTCCGTGTTACCATGGCCTACACAGTTTGCACGTCTGAAAATGCATACTAGCTCATGTAACTGCTATCTGACATACATACATTCACAATGTAACTGCTGTGGATCTGTGAATGGTCCGGAAAGAAAAAACCGAAGTCGGAGTTTAGAGAAAACAAGTATATTGAAAATGTATTACACAATAGAGAACAAGAGTGGTTGTACGTCAGTCTTGACTGCCAATATAGACTGGTGAGTATCCAACACTGAGAAGTAGATGCTCCCAGTATTTATGGTGAGTAGAAGAATTCATGTAGTCCGTTATAGGAAAGGTACTATTACACCACCTCCCAAGACTAACCTCTTAAGGAGTCACAATATCGTTACCTTTTTGGATTGATGTTTACCGAGGCTGTTTGTGGTAGCTGTATTTCGAAGAAGAGTGCTTTCGGTGTCTGAAAACGCCCGTTCCATGATGTGATTTATGAGAGAACTGTATGCCTCTATCAAAATAAGAGTTAACCTCAAGTTTTTTTTTTTTTATTCAAGACTTCTGATTTTAGCGCACATCTTAAAACTTGTAAAAAGTGTTTTCTTTGCTTTAACATTCAACTTCAATGCAAGTCACCTTATCTTTCATAGTGTTTAGCTTCATAAGAAAGTTTGAGATGTAACTTTAGCAATTAAATCTCTGGAACTATGAGTTCACCATTTTTAACAATCAACTGGTTATCCGCAGAATTTGACTTAAATTCTTTCAGTTTAGTGTAAGCTATTTGCAGCGTGAATGTTGTGTTCTTATGCTGCCGACATTTTATTTTGAGTCCATTTCATACGATTTTTAATAGTTGAAATAAATATATTTAGTCGTTGTTTTCTGGTTCGGCTATTTTGTTGGTTCTTACCATTGTTGGATTTTCCAACCTTCTCCATGTGTGCATGTTGATAATTGACACGTCATACCCAGAATTCAATTGCAATTTAACATTTGTATTCAGGATTTTTACTTGTACATAGTTTTTTATAATTCTACCGTCCTGTTCGTTCGTTTTTGTGGGTTTACCCAATTGTATTTACTTCATTCGTTCTGCAATGTGAACTTTTGGGTCCGAATTTATTTCAAGTTCGACTAGTTTTTTTTAAATATAGGCAATCCGTTACCCAATGAAAGTATCCACAACGGAGACAGGGACTAGGTTGCAATTTATCCTTTTTTTCTATTGGGATGTCTTGTTTTTGTAGTAGCGTGAAAATAATCCTCTTTTTCTTTTGAATTATTTCAGAGGGAAGTAGGATTCTGATCTCTGACGTACATTTTTTATGTGCGCAATATCCGGTTCTTTAATTGCTTTAACATCTTATTTAACATGTACACTTATCTAGCAGTATTCAGCTAATTTCTGTAATGTTAAATTTGGTTAACTGTCTTACTTTCTGCGTCTTTACTGATAAAAGTCCTCACACAAAAATTATAGTCCAGTCAATCTAGCTGATGTATAGCTGATTTATTGACCGAACATCAAACAAATTGCTAACAAAGGTTTGTAACTTAAATATTATGCAGAAATAAGCTCTCTTTCAGATAAAAATAAGTTTACCAAAATTAGCCTTGAGGAATAGGGTTAACAAGCGCTATGTTGAAAGATTGCCTCCGATTTAAGCCTCCCCTCTCTCAACTACATTTCTTAAATTCATCTTAAAAAATACCAAATGTAGCAATGTTAAATTTGATAAAACCAACAGTTTTCATAAAGTTAAATATAATTATAACTTTAAGTGCCTTATTTTATCTCTTGGTGTATTACTGCAGGAGCTTAATATTCTGTTATATTCTAATTTAAGGTTGCCCAAAGTGAAGTACTGATAATTATGGATGCTGACAAGTGTGCTATTTGCAACAATAAGCTGTCCAGTAATGAAGAAAGCAATCATTGTCAGCCAGAAAGGCATCGATTCCATTAACAGAGCTTCTGAACAACGTGGAGAGAAGATCATAATTCAGATTGGTCAACGTCTTCACAAGAAATCCAGACAGCGTTGGATCAATCCCAAATAAATAGAAATTGACCGTAAAAACAGGTCCACTGATGATGAAATACTATTCCGTGCAATCCGCTCTTTGTGTTTGTTAAACTTTAAGGAAAATTGTCTTTTTAGTGGTTCTGGAGCAAATTATGATAGGAAGAAAGGAGGTGGTGATGTTTCCCATGTAGAAACTATTGAGTTTAAGGACAGTGTTAAAGGTTTGTGAGAAAGTCCGAAAAAATTATTGCTGGGCATCTACTGTTAAAAGTAGAATAGGTTATGTAGTTGACCTTGTTTCAGAAAGAGGTGCGTTTTCACAGAACATGTTTTTCAAACTTTGATTCCAATAAAAACATTCCTAAGGCATTCTCTTCTGCTGATTTTTCTTAGAAACAAAACGTTGGTAGACCAGAGGATTCAGAGAGAAAGCAGGCATTTCTGGAAGTTGCTACATCTTTGGAGCAAAATGACTCACCATTGTTGATCTTGTTAAATTAATGGAGTTAATTCTCGAGGGCACTGACTTTGAACCATACAGTCTGTCATACATAAAATCTCGATTGTTAGAACATTTCAAAGACAAAATCATTGTGACTGAAATTAATGGGAAACATAATGGGGTTAAATTCTTAAGTACATCAAAATGTATTCACCATGAGTTCTAGGCACAGAGCCGCTTAACAGACAATTAAGAATCAGAGGCCATTAGAATCATGCAGCCAATCCTATCACGAATTACATTAAAGGTATGCAGACAAGTTCAGAATATTACCCGTCTAAGAATGATCTTAAACAGGATGCGATTCTTGAATATGTTCCTAAGACATTGTTGACTGTTCCCAGGAAGATATTTGCAGGCAAAGACAATGATTTGAAACTTGCATCAGTATGTTAATCTATGATTAAAGCTGCTAGATCCAGAGTCTTCATTGCACCATTGCAGTTTAGTTTAGCAGTGAAAATGAATGACCAATTTGGATCGAGGTTCTTAATTGACACTCTGAATAAGCATAGCTTCTCTTCATCTTACTCGGAAGTCCAGCAAGTCGAAAGAAGTGCTGCTCTTGTTCATGACGCTGAATCTCTCTCTCCTGTTGAAACTGAATTTGTGCAGTTCATAGCTGATAATGTGGATCATAATGTAAGGAGTATTGATGGATTCCATACATTCTACGGTATGGGCATCATAGCATCTTTTACGATCGGGAAAGTTAAAAGATTCAGGTATTTTCAGAAGATATAATAATTATTATATCTATTATAATAGTTGGTAGGATCATCATCAAGTACCTAGATTCACAACACACCAACAAACCACTAGACACATTTAAGGAGCTTCAATCCAAGAAAGTTATCGATTCCACTGCTAATGTAAACATCCTTTGAGAGGTTTCACTAATTTCAAATCCATCCAGACCTGCATGGTCAGGCCAAAAAAGAACATATCCCAACAGTATTTTTGCCAATGATCGACATGGACCCTGGTAACCCAACTTGCGTGTACTAAACGTTATTAGGAAAACAACATTAAACTAATACTAACATTCGATCAACCACTTTGGTACAAAGCAATGATGATAGTCGAGTCACAGCCTAGTTGCTGTCCCCTGAAATCATTTGTCTTGCGACCTGGTGAGCTCCATACACAGATTAGTTTCCTAAGATTGATTGGTCATTTGATGTCAGGTTCTGGATTGCAAGAACGTTTTGAACGTGTGTATGCTGAAAACACAGTCAAGTACATGCTAAGTAACAAAGCAATTGCAAGAGCAATGCGTGCCCACTTCTTAGTTGATGCTGCTCTGAATGCTACTTTGTTATGCAACTGAAGATGATCAACCCAACACTGATTCAGAAGTGTCATTTTCTCTAGATGAAGACCTGAAGGAAGCTCAGGGGCTATTGAAAGGTCTCCTTGATAGGACTAAGACATTAAATAATGTTCTGTCATCAGAGTCTATGACCAGGATTGCCCAGAGAATCAACCATGTTAAAGATGCGATTAATGACTAGCGATCAGCAAAATTGTAAATGCAATACCTTGATATGATGAAGATACTGGAAATTGCACCATGACGCTGCAAGGAAAATGCTGCCAATATTCGCTGCAGCAGGACATATCCGATATGCAAAGTCGGCCTACTTGTATTTGCAGCAAATGAGGGGGTTGCTGAAAAGCAATCCTGAAGTGTACCAGAAATGTTCTAAAGTATCCCTTGTGATTAAACGGTGTGATGGCTACTGTGCTGGCTACTGTGCTGGATCTGGTTATAGAGAAGGTGCTAATGGGAAGCATGAAAACGTCTGGAACGCTTTTTCATGGCAGAGGAATGGACGAAATTCAACGATTGGTTTGGACGCTATCACTGCCAGTGTGGGCTGAAATCAAGTGTACAATTCGAGAACTAGCAGGCATTCGTTATGGCACTAGTGACCAACACCAGGAGGCTACTTCAGTCAGAAAGGAGCGAAATGTGAGGGATACATACAACCCTTTCACGGAAGATCCGTCCATTCACAGTATTTCAAGTGGAGTAACTGGAGACAAAATGTGAGTGTGGACAGAGTAAACTCCATAAGAGAGACAATCACAGCTTCAATGGTTAGTGAAAATGTCCACTTTTAAAAGAAAGGATCAAGCAATTATACTTGGGTCAAAAGTTTCGCTCAGCAAAGATGAAGCATTTGAAACTAATTCACAACTCCTATTCCAGAGACTGTGTGTTCTATCTACTAATTCACCCTCAACTCAGCAGTATGGGCTTTGTGGTTACCTACTTGCACTTTTCTTGTACAATCAGGTCCACAGTCTGCAGATCTACAGTATCTCTTAGATGGTGGAGCACTACTTATACGCCTCCCATGGCAAAAAGTCGAGACGAGATATGTGCCCAATACCGCAGATATGTCACAACTAGATATTGAAAAGCATGCATTTTCTTTGATTGGTATGATGGTCCATCCATTAAAGACGCGACTCACCGACGCCGAGCAGGGGGCTCTGTTGGTGTTAATGTGTCACTGACCCCTTTAATGGTGTTCAAATTGAAAAAGGATGTTTTCTTAACTAATCAAGAAAACAAACAATTGGTTATTGACTTGCTTGGAAAGAGGTTGGAGGAGGCAGGTTGTAAAGTAGTCTATGCATCTAGAGACACTTACGTATTGATTGTGCAGACTGCTCTAGAACTAGCACAGACAGGAGAAACCATTTTGATAGCAGATGACACTGATCTATTGGTCCTTCTATGGTATCATGCTAATAGAGATGATGGTTACAACATCTTCTTCACGCCACAACCAAAGGATAGTGCAAAACGTTTGAAAGTCTGGAACATCAAAGAGATGAAGAAATTTTGGGGAGATGTGGTCTGTGCTAACATTATTTTATCCATGCACTACTGGGCTGTTATTCCACATCCAGTGTTTATAGAATTGGGAAGGACGTATAACTTTGAATGATGATGAACAATGGAAACTTCTTCAAACTGGCAGAAGTGTTTGGCAATGATAGCAGTGCAGAAGAGGCTATTGAATCTGGGGAGAAGGCTTTAGTGTGCCTGTACAATATGAATGATGGAGAAAAACATCAATCATGTTCTTTAAAAAATAAGTTTGCAAAAAGCTCAAGTAGGTTGAGGCCAAATCACTCCCACCACCAACAGCAGCTTCGAGTTTACTTCCAAATTCAGGAATGGAATGTAGAAATCAGCTAAAACCTGACGGGTTGGGATGGAAACTTTCAGATGGTAAAGTACAACCAATCAAGACTGACTTGCCAGCTGGTCCTGTAAATTTGTTGGCTATGATTATGGTGTAACTGTACTTCAGGATGTACCACAGCAAGATGAAGTTGCAGGAAACATGGCATTGACTATTCAAACATCTGTGTTAATTGCAAATACCTCTTCTGCAGCAACTCACTACAGCCAGATATTGATGATGAAGTTACATTTGACTATTTCTTGACAAGAAATGTTATTTGGTCCGTTCCTGAACTTGTGGTGATTATGCAATAGCCTTGCCCCAGCATTCGACCAACTGACCAGTCCTTTATTGTAAATTGTACTTATTTTGTACCTATTTTTTAAATAAAAGGTCAGGAATTAATGTGACAATTGTTGCCTTGAAAAAACTATTTAGTCTGTTTGTGTAACTTTTATATTCATATTTGTATGAGAAATAAAAATAAACATGAAAACAATGGCAAGGGCTAGTCATTTTCTGATGTTAGTTTATTATTAAGCATATAGCTACCTATCATTACAATTTAAAGCACCTAGAAAATGTCAAGCTGTCTTGGAGTGTGCCCTGTGTGGGTTTTCCTGCAAAAAATATTTTTTATTTCTGAATTAATAAAGTTTTTTGTCAGGAAAAACGTTTATTTTTTTGGTAATTGTCAATAAATGTCAGTAAATTTATGTCTCGAAATTTTAATATTGTTAAGTTTGGTTTTAAATATGGCGCCCGTTGACCCATTTCCGCAAGGCTAATTTGAGTAAACTTTTTTATCTGCAAGAGAGGTTATTCATTCTAAATATCCAAATTAAAAACGTTTGTTAGCAGTTTGTTTGAGGGTCAGTCAAATTTGAGATAGACAATTACACATTTAATGTTATCCGCGCTAAGTTCAGCTCATTTGAAATCGCCACAGTATTTATTAACGATTGACGTGAAAGTTGCGTTGTCTTTCCCATCGTTTTTGACTAAATTCAAAGACTTTCACCGTTTGTGGAACAGAAGTTTGGGGGATGAATAATTCCGTTAAAAGTTTACCCGCTAGTTTTTCAGTGTAATATATAGTCCACGTAGTGTGTATGTTAAGTGGTGCCTAATTTTCGGAGCAGTACGCGAGCTTTTTTAATGTCAAAGCAATGTTCATAATCTATTTTGTATAGATCTTTATACCTTCTTAAAATTTAAGCAACGGTTTTATCCTCGTTTGGAAAATAAGTGAAATTGTCAATTGCACTTCAAACGACATTCTGAGAAACAGCATATTCGTTCTAAGTATTTTGACCCCTATGCGATATTGTGTGCATCAATACTTCAATATTTTGATCGGATTCTCATTTTTGTTGCTTCTATCTTCTGTTTCTTGTAGCCTTTCGTCGGCTTCACTTTTGTTCTAGTAGAAGCTTTTGACATATTTCTTTATTTTCGAGTTGCTTTTTTTCAGTTTTCTGTTGCTGTTTTCGCTGTATGTCTTCAGCTTTCTGTTGCTTTTTTCTTTAGTTCTAGCTGTTGTTGCATTTAGAATTTCACGGGCTCTTTTACTTTTGCTTTAAAATCTTCCATGTTTAAAATTGGCCTTCATAGAATACGGCTTTTAGAAGTGCTGTGTTTTATATTACGCTGCTAACGTAATCATGGTTGTAAAAAGAGAAAGAAGGTGTAAAACCGTTTTCCTTCTTTAGTACGCTTTTAAGGTAACCAAAATATTTACTGTCAGCACTTTCGTCAATATAACAAAATAAGGTTTCAAGTTGTTCTGTCGGTGCCAGGGCTCTTCTCTTTTGGAGAGAAAAGAAAATACCATGTATTCCCATATTGTTAACAAGAAACACAGTGCTAGAATAGCGATGAAAAGAATCATTGACTTTTCTTTGAGAGAATATTGATTGCCTTTTATGCGTTTTCCTTTCGTGTTGGTCCTCCACTAAAGTCACTTTTTGGATCTATGACGCTGTCAGATGAATTTGCCGTTGATTACGCCACGTTTTCATTGTTTTACAAAAATTAATATTCCTCGTCGCCAGTTGTGGCGTTTATTGAAAGGTTCCTAAGAATCCCTAATGTATATCTCGTTGCCAGTTGTTGTGGCGTTCTTTTTAAGATTCTCAAGGATCCCTTACTGTACCTTGGCGCCAGTTGTTGGGGCTCTGTAAAGGGTCCGGAAAGAAAAACACTAACTCAGAGTGTTGTGAAAACAAGTATATTTATAAAGTATAATACAACAGAGAACAAGAGTTGTTATACGTCAGTCCTGACTGCCAATATAGACTGGCAGATGTCCAACACTGAGAAGCAGGTGCCCCCAGTATTTATTGTGAGTGGCAGAGTCCAAGTAGTCCGTATAGGCAAAGTACCATAACAGTTACATTTGTATTTACAAAATGTACAGAAGTAATGTGCTGTCAGACACTGTTTCTTATATTGTCATAGCGAATCTGTCTATTAACACCAGTATTGCTATTCACAGTGTCGGGGAATGTTCATGTAGTGAATATTGGAGATCACCATAACATTATTATTATTATTATTAGTAGTAGTAGTAGTAGTAGTAGTAGTAGTAGTAGTAGTAGTAGTAGTAGTAGTGGTGGTGGTGGTGGTGGTGGTGGTGGTGGTGGTGGTAGCAGCATTCGTTGTACTAGTAGTATTTACTCAGTAGTTATCACAGAAATCATTATCAGTTATTGTCTACGGTCATTAAACAGCGGTGTCTCATAGATTCTGAGTGAGAAAAATATTTCCAGATTTCCAGTCCACTCTGCCTCTTACGGTAACTGTTGCAGATCATTCTGCACAATCGCAACTGTCGTTTACCATTGATTACTCACTAGGAAAGACCGTTGATATTCTCTGGAATTTGCTGGCAATAACCTCCTTAATCTTTCTCAAATATTTTGTGTGATGTCATGCGATGCCTGCAATAGAACATGCAATAGAACATGCCTGTGGGTAATTTTTAATAGGTGAGTTCATTGGATATCAGGGGGTTTCAGTTCCCTTGACCTCGTATGATGTTTTTCTATATTATCTTATTATTATTAGTAGTAGTAGTAGTAGTAGTAGTAGTAGTAGTAGTAGTAGCAGCAGCAACAGCAATAGTAGTAGGAGGAGGAGTAAGAGATGGGGAAGGGGTGGGGAAAGAGGGGTTGTAGTAGTAGTATAAGCTAAACATTTTATGTTGAATATATAATATTGACTGTTTATAGTTGGACAATTATTTCTTTGTCTTTGTTGTATTTTATTTGTTTTTAAAAAGCAAACAAATAGTTGTTAATGTGTAGTCATTTTTCTATAATTTCTTGTTTTTTTTTATTAACTAATTTGGTTTTCAAAATTCATGATTATATACTTTTCTCTAGACATAATTTACCGTTTCTACTTGCAAGGGGTACCTTATTTTAAGATTTCCCAATTGATATTTAAGCTAATATTTAAATTTCTTTTTTGTTCTCATATATATTTCGAAAGTTTGGTACGATTTTTGCATTTCTACTCCTGAATGTCATAAGATTGTGTTTATATTGGATTATGAGGCGCCCTATATTTTAAAAGAGCGCTTAAGTTAGCTAGTGTGGATTATGACTCAAGTGACATTCGCGAATTAAGTGCAGGTTGAGATGACCATTGTTTTAAAGGTAAAATCTGATTCCCAGAGATGGCTCGTACCCAAACCATAACATGCTGACAGTGATTCGGCCGGCATGAAACATCTGGGCAAGGGTCAAGGATAGGACAGTATTGAGTGTAGTGATCTGATTGGGTGACACCAGACAAAAGACTGTGACATAACTGGTTGTTGTCGAAGTGTGTGAATCAGGAAGAGTTCCGACATGGGAGCCGAAGCAAGAAGATGTCCAAAGACTGAGTCTACGATGATATTCGAACCGGGTGGACGTCTCAAGATAATGGTCTGAAACGTTGACTTTGGGTCTCAAAATGAGACGAGAACGAGTGAATCTATATACACTCCCCCCATCTAGCCAGTTAAGTAAAGAAACCGAGAAACGGGCAACTGAAGAACGGCGACTTTCTCCCAGACATGATCAGGAAGTGCCATTAAACGACCTTTCCATAACCCTCTCAACATGTCTTCTGAGTTCCTTTCTTTGTCCTATCAAATAGTGTTGATTCCCAGAGAACAGATCTCCCACGCCAATTGATCAAGCAAGTTACAAGACGAAGAAAAATGTAAGGAGTGCTTAGGAAAACCTACGCCACGAAGCTAGATTACCACGAAGACGAAGATCACGGCCAGGCGAAGAAGTGCAGAACGCAGAAGATTAAGATTAAGGTCAGGTAAATTGTGAACGGTTATATTAAAATAGAGTATTGAAAAATCCTCGTACATTCATGGTTTGAAAGAAAAAGAGTAGAAAAGGTTGCATGTAGTTTATAACATCGTGTGATCGATGGGGTGTATTCTCGGAGACGCGCGCGCATGCATAAATGCCCACCCACACATTGATCCCCCATTTAAAGATACCCCAACCCCTGTCTACACACGCGGTAAAGAACGAGAATAATCTTTTAAAAAAAAGAACTGTTGCCAGTTTAAAGGTTTAAAATGCCTTAACGAAAAAGTTTGAAAACGCTTCTAAACTTTCGTATTTTGAGAAGCGTTGATTAAAAGGACTACTCACTACAGAGCCCAGCCTTTAGTTGGGAGCGACAAAATAATTATACGAATTTGAATTTTTGTTTATATATATATATATATATATATATATATATATATATATATATATATATATATATATATATATTAAGAAAACATTATTAAAGAAAACGGAGTGTTTTTTTTCATGAATACGACTTTTTTTCAATTCTCCAAATAGTTTTAGTATTACATCCAAATTGGTGTATGTAAGTTCCGTGTATTTAATTTTCTTTTGTTTTATTTTTCGCGAATACTTTCGATTTAATCTTGCAAATAGTCTTTTGGTGGTATTAGTCGGTGTAACTGTACAAACATGTCGTTTCTGCTGAAGTCTTTTTAAAAACTGATAGCAATTTACAATTTAAAAAATTCTCTGTAATATTGAGATATTACATTTGAACGTGATTACATTCTAAGCGCGTGCAATATTGAAAAGTATGATTGCTTAACGACTAAGAATTTTATTACGTTCTAAGCGCGTACAAGATTCAAAGAATAATTGCTTATTGTCTTAATATTGTTTAACGTGAATTACTATGCTAAACACTTTAAAATGTTGTGACTACTTCTGTAATTCACATTATTGATTATGAGATGTTTAGTTTTATGTTGAAGGCTTCAATAATTTTTAATCTTAATTAATGTTGTTGGTATCGTGGTGTATTATTTTAGTATTATTAACTTGGGTGTGTCTATAATAGGATAGGGGAAGTCATGTTTCTTCAGGTGTTTGAAAATGGAGCTAGTGTCGTAGAGATGTAAGGTGAGTCTTCAGGAACATTTTGTGGTAGTGAAACCGATGTAACAAGTAATTTAATTATTATTGTCGGAAATACATTCACCCATGAGGCATTGAAACTGATATAGTACATTGGTTCTTTCTAAAGTATTTCGGGTCTGAGAAGTGTTA
The DNA here is from genome assembly GCA_963556195.1 of Sepiola atlantica. NCBI lineage: Eukaryota > Metazoa > Mollusca > Cephalopoda > Sepiida > Sepiolidae > Sepiola > Sepiola atlantica. Next base: position 156,144,758 of record OY744515.1, on the reverse strand, counting down.
TTTTTTACTACATGGGTTGATGTTTTAATTTCTTATAATAAATGATGAATCTTAGTTTATTATTAGAGTTGATGGGGATATGTAGCGATGTATTATATATTTAAGAGCTTTTAAATCGAATACATTTGGTTAAAGTAAAATAGATGTATGTAGTGGAAATTATTTAGCTAATTATTATTAGTAATGTCGTAGTTTCTGATAATTACTTATATCATTGGGGATTTGATAATTAATTATGACTTTTTTTAATGTTTTTTAATTCGCTAAATAATATTTTTGGTTAAATAGATTAGCTTTGCACGGTTGAATAGATTGTTAATCATTGCAATATATATATATATATATATATATATATATATATATATATATATATATATATATATATATATATATATATATATATATGTTAGCATTTGCGTCTACTTAAAATGCATGTATAAATACAGGTAGGTATATAAGGAGAGGTGATGACTTCCTCATTGTTAGAGTCAATGAGAACATCTAAAAACGGAAGTTTGTTATATGCGTTAAGCTAATAAGTGAATAATGTTTTTTTTAATCTTGCTTAGAACGCAATCAAATGTTAAGCTGATAAGCAATGATACTTGGAATCTTGCACTCACTAAGAAGGTAGAAAAATCTTAGCTGATAAGCAATTATACTTTTGAATCGTGCGCGCGCTTAGTACGTAATTGCGCTTACATGTAACATCTAAATATTATAGACGCTCTTTTTTTCAATTGTAAATTATTAGCCGTTTGAAAAAACTCAGCATGTAACATCTCAATATTATAGACGCTCTTTTTTCAATTGTAAATTACTAGCCGTTTAAAAAAACTCAGCATGTAACATCTAAATATTATAGACGCTCTTTTTTTCACTTGTAAATTATTAGCCGTTTGAAAAAACTCAGCATGTAACATCTCAATATTATAGACGCTCTTTTTTCAATTGTAAATTACTAGCCGTTTAAAAAACTCAGCATGTAACATCTCAATATTATAGACGCTCATTTTTGAATTGTAAATTACTAGCCGTTTAAAAAAAACTCAGCATTTAACATTTCAATATTATAGACGCTCTTTTTTCAATTGTAAATTACTAGCCGTTTAAAAAAACTCAGCATGTAACATCTCAATATTATAGACGCTCTTTTTCAATTGTAAATTACTAGCCGTTTAAAAGAACTCAGCATGTAACATCTCAATATTATAGACGCTCTTTTTCAATTGTAAATTACTAGCCGTTTAAAAAAACTGAGCATGTAACATCTCAATATTATAGACACTCTTTTTTCTAATTGTAAATTACTAGCCGTTTAAAAAAACTCAGCATGCAACATCTCAATATTATAGACGCTCATTTTTCAATTGTAAATTACTAGCCGTTTAAAAAACTGAGCATGTAACATCTCAATATTATAGACGCTCATTTTTCAATTGTAAATTACTAGCCGTTTAAAACAACTCAGCATGTAACATCTCAATATTATAGAGCTTATTTTTCAATTGTAAATTACTAGCCGTTTAAAAAATCTCAGCATGTAACATCTCAATATTATAGACGCTCTTTTTTCAATTGTAAATTACTAGCCGTTTGAAAAAATTCAGCAGTGAATACATATCTGTAAAGACACCAAAACAAACAGGGCCTGAAGATGATTTGACAAATCAAATCGAAAGTACTCGCGAAACAGAAACGACAAATAAAACAAGACAATGTTTGCCTAAATGAAACAATATTATCTATATACACACAATATATATATATATATATATATATATATATGTGTGTGTGTGTGTGTGTGTCTGTGTGTATTATATATGTATACTTAGGCAGCAAGTCATTATCCAAGCAAGCATTATTGAACGTCACGGAACTTTCTCGTTTGTAAATCTTCTTCGTGAGCGCTTTCGACTTTCTTAGTCGTCTTCAGGATAAGGTTTTTTATAATGAACAATTAACTCAAGTTTTCTTATTTAAAAGAAAATAATCGTGAAGACGACTAAGAAAGTCGAAAGCGCTCGAAAAGGATGACCAAATTAAAAACAATCGAGAGAATACTCTACGGACTGCCACCTGAAACCAGAAGGATAGCTCGACGGTTTGAGAAGCTCACGAAGAAGATTTACAAACGAGAAAATTCCGTAACGTTCAACAACGCTTGCTTGGATATATATATATATATATATATATATATATATATATATATATATATATATATATATATATATATATATATATATATATATTCATTTATTTCTTGTAAAGCTAGTTCTCTAGTCCTTACGCACCAGTAAAATTAATAAACTTTTTTTCTCCTCCCTCATATCTCATATGTATTCATGCACTTATGTATGCAGTGCTGTTGGTATAGTCCCAACTAAATTCCTATGTTATTACATCCCCTATTTCCTGGTCACACCTAACCCTTCTTCTATAATATTTTTAATATGGTGTTTTTCTTCCCCTACAAATTATCTTTGTGCATACCTTCCGCTGTGCTGTTCTTCCTTCCCTCTTGTCCTGCACATCCTCTTGCAGGATGTTTTCATAAAATACCGTTCTAAAAGGAGCCTTGATAATAGTCAACCTTTGTTTTCTAAACTTATTTTTGTTTCTATTTTATTTATAATTTTATGTTGTTTTTAATTCCTACTTTTATTTTTATTTATTTTCATTGTATTTTTATATCAATTATTTCTTTTATATTTATCTTATATTTTTATTTTGTATTTTTGATTTTTATTATCATCTTATTGTTATTTTTATTTTTTATTCTTTATTTTTATTCTGTATTTTATTAGTTTACTATTTTATTCTTTATTTTTTATTCATATATTTTTCATATTGGTTTATATCTTTATTTCTATTTATTTTACTTTATTTTTTATCTTTTTATTTATTTATTTTTATTTTTGATTGTTTTATACTTTTTTATTGTTTTATATTTTATATTTATTTTTATTTTTATTATATTTTATTATTATTATTATCATTTGATCTTCCTATTTTTTATTTTATATTCGTAACTTATTCTTTTTTCTAATATTTTTCTCTATGGCTTTTTCTGTCAATAGATGTTCCTCTACGACGAGCTTGTTATTTTTTCTTTGAATTTCTGTAAGACATGGTGCTAAAGCGCTGATGAAGCGGCGTTTTAGAATAACTTTGTTAATTTATGAAATAAAATAAAATAAAGTATCTCCAAAATGTTTTGGAAACGATCGTACGCCAAAGTAGACTTGATGTTCTACTTATTGGAACAATTGTAATATTCTAATTCAGTGAATCCTTTCATATATATAAATATATATATATAAATATATATATTATTAAAACCAACAGTTAATCGATCACCATACATTTATCCAATATTACAGACATATTTTTAACACCACATGTATATACATAACATAGATTTAAAACTTATTAATTTCTATTCTCTGCAGGACTGGTTTGCTGCTACGTTGTCTCTGTCTTCTGCTATCCATTTTGGCAGATTCTCTGCACGGACGGAATTTTCCTCTGGTGTTTATTGTTTTTGAGAAAAAGAAGTTTCTATTCACGAAATATTAAATAAATGCTTTTTATAATCATCCGGACATCACACAAACAGCTAACGCTACACTTGCTTTTATGTGAGATTTTAAGGGAAAATAAATAGTAAATCACATTTCGTATTCGATTATTAATTTTGTTCCTTCCAGCTTACATCTTGCCCTAAATTGGCATTGCCCACAGCCTTTTAAAAACATACTATTATATATATTTATATATTCATGATATATATATATATATATATATATATATATATATATATATATATATATATATATATATATATATATATCAATTAAAAATTAACTTCTGGACGTAGAAGTTTCAATTCGCAGTACCTACTATACTAAAAATACAATAACGAACTACTTCAGACTTTTACCAGGTCATGGTCGACGGAGCGGAAGGAAGAACACGTCTAGGATGTAATAAAGAGTTGCGTTCGAACTTTCGTACCGATTTCTTCATTCGATATAAAGATTAGACAAGACGTATCTAAAGAAGATCGGGTTTACGTTGGCCAAAACATTGCGATGAGAACAGTAGTCCGAATAATATAATAAACATATGTTTAATAATCTTTAATTACGAATAAATTCCGTAAAGATATATATGACCATTATTTTACTCATTTTTCTGAGTAAAATAGCAACTTTATTGAATACAATGGGCTGTATGAAATAGGTGCTATGCTTCGATATTAAATAAGCTTTAAAAGATTGATATGACGTGAAGCAAGCAATGAGGAGAGAATTGACTAAATTGCCGCGTCTCTCCAACAAATGTTAGTCAGATGTCCTATTTTATCACCTCATATAAGAAATATATATGTCATTATTTTAAGACTATGATATTAAAGGGATCATTTCCATTTCTATGAAGAAATTTAACAAACTGCAGTTTTGTGTTTCACGGTCAAACATATTAGACGCTTGCTTGTTGATAGGAAACACTATCGATCCGAACGAGTATACTTTTAGATAAACACGAGTAAAGGAGAGGCAGAAAACACTTACACTGTAACTCTAGGATAAGGATCCATATTTCATTGGCAAGATCAAGACACACCACTCGGGTATATTTTCTTTTCGCGCCTCTATGACGGCTTCGCATCCAAAATTAAACTGGCACGCCTAAGGGTGAGCTTACGATCCGGAGAAAGACGGCCCTTTTGCTGTGCTCGATAACCCAAACGCCGACAAACTGGCGCGCACGGATAACGAATTGAGTTTTTTCCAAAGACGCACATATCAGTGATATCGGCTGAAACAATCTATGCATCCCCTTCTCCACATCGCTTATTGAATGATTTCCTCCCGGCCAATCATTGATATATATATATATATATATATATATATATATATATATATATATATATATATATATATATATATATATATATATATATATATATATATATATATGTATTTGGGGGGGGGGAGCAAGTGTGCGCGCCTGTGTGTGCTGGGTGTAAATTTATACATACATTTATATACAATGAGTCTGCAAAGTATCTGGATGGAACAATTTATTTCAGTTACTACTAACCAAGCAACTCCATAACTTTTCTTGTAAATTGCAATCCGCCGTAAGTCTACTACTTTACTATATTTTCCCATCCGTTTCTGCATGTCTATGTATTGTAGGAAGGATACTTCTAGTATACCCTTTAGCGCTGTGAGTTTGTAGTACAATCGGATGTGACTACGTACAAATGATTTTAAAACGGTATTTTCTACATACTGTTAGATTGAACAGAAATGTGGAAAATTCCATTAAAAATTAAACGATTAAAAGTAGGAAACTTACTGCACGTGAAGCCCCTCAACAAAACACAACCCCTAACCCTAACCAGTCTCGCAACAAAATCCAACCACTTCACATTTAAGCCCACGAGACAGCGGACGAGTTTCTACGTCTATAATATTTCATCGGGTCACTTGTCTTTTTAATTCCATGTCTGTCACTTGTTTCCCTGACCGTATCAACATGTAGAAACTTAAATGTAATGTTAACAAACATATTGCTGCCAACCCCCTCACTCAGTTTGTCTTTCTCTTGATATTGCCCCTGTCACAATAGTCACTTACATGTTACTGGCAATTTGACTTGTTTGGGGTCAACAATAGTAAACAAAAACAAAAAAACTACGTCTTAGGCCATAGCGTCATAGATAGAAAGTCCGAAATGACACGAGGGGAAGAATATAGCACAACTGGGTTAATGCGTTCCTATGCCTTATAACAAGATGTACCTTCGCCTGCCGCTGTGCAAGGTGACGTGTAATATTACAGCGCTGTAAAAGACCAAATCATCAGAGTGTGAAGGCATTGAACAAGTATATTGTTGGCATTTTCTTTGATATGTTACATTATAATAGGACAAAAGAGAAGAGGGAAACAAAGAAACTCATGTTATTATAGTTACGCTAAGACAACCTGAAAACAACGGAAAATAAAAGAAAAAGAGAGACGCCACTACTTATTACAACTAGGGGTCAACTCTGTTTTTTTGTTGTAGTCGGAACAACAACATGCCGTACAAACGGTGTCAAATGCCACGCAATGTTGCAGTTAGGGCTTTCTTGATCATCTTCAAATTTTCAGAAAGGTTTCAATTTAATTTGATGAAAAGAAAGAAATCGATCGTAGTAGCAAAATCGGTTAAACAGCGATGCTGTAGTCATCTGGAGATGTTCTTCTCAGCGAAAACCTGCTAAATGCTCTTCGCGTTTTAAAATATAAAACGGAGTAAAAAAATGTTTCTTTCATTTCTGAATTATTTCAGTTCAGTAATTTTTTTGCAGTAATACTATGTTAAACTTAATTAGGAATTAAAAAGTTCAAACTCAAACCGCAATAAACGCCATTTCCAAAATTTCGAACCTATAACTACAAACAGTCTACCACACAACTTTTAACACTCTAACAAAATCATCTTTTTCATTGTGTCATATATGTATACTTTGTCTTTCATTTAAATTAAAATAACTCTTTAATCGAAGTTAGAACTTATATAGCCGTCTTTTTATACTTTACTTTCTACATTTAAATAAAATTGATTTATTGCAATGTGCATTCAAACTGTTTAATTATTTAAATAAAACATTACTTAGAAAAATATAAATTACGTCATATTATTCTTCTCTCTAGTACAGTTGTAAAATATAAGGACTTTATTCGTGTTTAATTTTGGGGTTATTCACAGGCGTTGGAGTATATTCATATAATCTTGTGCGGCTTTTACGTCTGTGCATCTTGCTTTGCCTCCGTCTGGTTGAGTTTTGTAGCCATATATAAGTCCACCCTGTCCATCATAAATGAGCATGACTTATTTTTCATAATACATCCAATTTATGTGTATCAATAAATGATGGACAGATGAAAGACATGAAATGCAACACCTATAATATGAATGGCATAACTTTTAAACATACATTGTATAATGTCATAAAAAACATAGTTTCCGGCCCAGTGGTGTACCGAAATAAAATGATGGTATTAAAAGGCAACATTCAACGGAAAACTGGTTTTATTTTACCGATAGTGACAAACTTTTAGAAGGTGACGTTCGTTCGAAATATAATACAACTGCTACAAACATGATTGTCTGTTTGTCTCTCTACTTTTCTTGTTCTCCCGAAAGTCCACTCAATTTGCTCTTCTCTTCTTCATAGTGAGCCTTCTAAGGACTTATTTCGGTTTTGTTTTGGGCTGTAATCCCCCACAAGTCAAACTTTCTATAGCTCACGTTTGGGTCGAGGCAACAAGCAACTCTACAAAATCAATTCGGTTTCGGTTGCGATTCTTTTTTCAGCGATTGCTAATTTAGGCGATCTAAAGAAAGACTAGTCATTGACATATACCGATAAACTATGTAAAATTAATATCTGTCCAAATTAAATTATTTTTCTTGAAAATTTATTTTCCTGTGTATTACGGTGTTTTTCCATCTCTCTCTCTCTCTCTCTCTCTCTCTCTCTCTATATATATATATATATATATATATATATATATATATATATATATATATATATATATATATATATATAAATATATATATATATATGAATATATATATATATATAAATATATAAATATATATATATATAAATATATATATATATAAATATATATATATATAAATATATATATATATAAATATATAAATATATATATATATAAATATATATATATATATATATATATATATAAATATATAAATATATATATATATATATATATATATATATATATATATATATATATATATATATATATATATATATATATATCCTTCACATATAATCCATACGACTCCCACAATATATATGATTAACGAGTGCTAGCAAGAAATGCAACCATGGGAAACAGAGGCGAGAAAACACCGTATTTTAGTTCAGATTCTGATTCGCCCGACAGTTTTCAGTGTAGTCTGAACAAGACATTCAGCATTAGAAAAATAAAATAAAACGCAGTTTGCTTCTGATAGGAGTTTAAAAGTTATTAAACTCGCAAGTTGGAGATTTTTTTTCTGCAAAACAATTTCGCCTGTGGAAAAATATTGTAAGAATTTTTATTTTATTATTTTTTGTTGAAACATTGAAAGTGCGAACTCTTCGCATTTTGACCTTTTGGCCAAGATCAAAGTGTAGTATCTGTTCCGATAGACCAGTATAGTCTTGGCCTTCGGGTCTGGATTCCGCCGGTCTGTGGGTTTGGCCTGTGCAGTTCTAGGAAGTCAACTCTCCAAGGTTTTGCCTTCCCTCTTTGGGGTGGAGTAAGTTTATCGCTTACTGCCTGGGGCGTCCTTACCAGGAAATGCCAACAGGCTGCCCAGGCATTTTTGTAGGATAGAGTGCTCATTTTCTTGGGTGCTAGCTTTTCAAATTACACTTTCCCGACCTTGTGTCACATCTTACCGCTGTGGGAGAAAAATGAATACAAAAATTTTAAAAATAAAAACTACTTGTATGCAGTTACATTCGTTTTTACTGTATCTGTTAGCTGGCGCATTTGTATTATTTGTTACATGTATAGGGAATTATATCCAAGCTTAAATATGCTCTTTTTATAGATGTTCATGTAAAATAAAGTCATTTTTGCTTTTAGTATTGCGTTTTTAAATCGGACTCGAACTATAGAGGAGTTCTTTTAGTTATGTTCTTCAGTCTGCGAATCAGTTGAGCGCTCGGTTTTGATGTCCAATCTGTCAAGTGCCGGGAAACGGAGACTGATTTAATGTTAGTACTCTTCTTCTCGTGTTTGTATTTGTGCTCGCGGCCACGTGTAATTATTTGACCTTTTAATTCAGTTCTGTAGATTTCGTGTACTTTGATACTAGCATGAACGTTTTAGGTTTTATATTTCTTTTTGTATATGCACGAGTCTCGGCAGGTATCGACAGCTGTTCTCGCCGCCGCATGCATTCCATGAAACCATGCGATAATGATTTTCAAAATCCAAGAATCCGCCAGATGTCTTGAAAGTTTTCCAACGAAAACAATATTAGCTGAATGCAACGTGTTACATAGAATCTACCATTTAAATCAATTATTTTGCAATTATCAAAGCATGAAAAAATGGTAACATTGAAACTCAAGTCATAATTTTAACAGTGGTTGTGTTCAAAGAAAACCAATCACACCCCAAACTTATTGTTTGCATTTAATCAAAAAGAATTAGTTTCGATTTGGAATTCCCATTAATTTAGAAATGGAAAGTCAACGTCTTAAAATGATAAGTTTTATATCTTAATGTTAGATATTTCCACCATATCTCACCTTCCTTTTTGACATGTCGGTCACTGGATGATCAAATTCAACCGATATGAATAAAAAATTCATCTTCTAGTAGATTGCGTTATTTGAATTTATTTAATAATTATCATTAAGAAGTACTCATTTTTTGTGCTTCAGCTAGGACCTGGCCTCGGTCGTCAAAGGATACCAACACATGACGTCGGGTGAAATACGAGGGGCGTTCAATAAGTAATGCCCTTACCACCTTCAAATTGCCTGATCTATTTCTATGTATATATGGTTTTATTAGAATAGATATATACAATTATATTATTACTTTTAATAAATTTTCTAGTGATATAATTTTTCAAAATTATTTTTATAATAATTAATTTTCTTTTTTCTTAAGTTTCTTATTTTATTAATTACTAGCAGGACCCGTGTCCCGGCGTTGCCCGGGGAAATATAACAGCCTGATTTTAATTTTTAAGTTAAATGAATAGATTCAGAAAAAAAATCATTTCACTGGAAGTAATTTAAGTAATTAAAATTGGATTTAACATAGAGCTGTGCCCTAGCGTTCTTGTGTTTGTTCCAACAGATGTCTCCTTTATAGTGGTAAAAGTTATTCGTACATAGCTCTTGAACATCCTACATAAAACTGCCCATGGCTAAAGCAAGGTGAAGTCAAGTTTAGACCAACCACTGCCAATGATTGTCCTTGGGACTTGTTAATTGTCATGGCAAATCACAATTTAACTGGGAACTGAAGCCTTTTAAATTTTATTGCAGAATCCGACGGAATAATGGGTATTCTGGGAAGGAATGTCAGTTTGCCCCTTGCCACACCAGTTAGTATTACAGCTTCTATCACATGAGGTTGCATGCATTTAACACAATCTCGTTCCATTACATAGCCTTGGAGCATGAAGATTCCGGGGTAACATAATTGGGCATCCAGCTTTAAGCTGTGTGTTGGCTTACCAGGCAATTCTAATGAATCTAAAAATTCTGTAGGGTATTGTACAGCCTGGACGCGATCGAGAATAGAATCCACAGAAGTGAACGTTACAGTTTTAATGTACTTCCACAAATATGGCAATTTAATGCAAGCATTAAGCTCATCAGGGGGACTTCTACGTGGAACAATAAGAAGCGTTTGTCGGAAGTCACCTGATAATAATAGTGTTATGCCACCCATAACAGCATCACGTCTCTTGAGATCACGCAATGTTTTATCTAGAGCCTCGACCGCTTGTTTATGTGCCATTGTACATTCATCCCATACAATGAATGAACAATTCTGTAAGACTTGGGCTGAATCTGACCCTCTTTCTATTTGACAAATTGGATCAGCATCTTTTGTCAGATAATGGCAAGTTAAATGTGAAGTGAGCTGTCCTACCACTAGGAGCATCAAGGAATATAAGGCCACCTCTTCTTCAGTATTAACTACAGTACGAAAAATATGAATTTGCTCATTATTTAGTCGTGCGATACCATCTCGAACAATTGATGCTTGATCATGAGGTTGATAACTAATTTCACGCGTCCATGCAGTAATGACCGGATGTGTATTAGATCGATTAGGTAAGGTAAGGCCCAATTTTGTCAGTGGTTTACCATTGATCTTATAAGTCATATCTTCGATATGAACTGAAGCCATATTGAAGATGTCGTGTTAAAATGTTATATCAACTTCAGGCTGTTGATTGTGTTTCCTAAGAAGGAAATCTTCACTAAAAGCTTATTTGTGTGCATCCCAAAGTCGTTTTGGATGAGACACTGCACATGTCAACATGATGGCAAACAAATGTCTCAAATTGTCTGCAGATTCAGATATAGATGCTTCCTGTAATGTAGCATTCCAGTGGTTATCATCCTCAAGTTATCCATGTGCACTACATGCATCCCTGAATGTAGTCATAACTTGACCATTGATCGTTTTTAGGTCATTAAAGCTCTGTGAACCTCTAACATTGTGTGGAAGCAGTCTCAAACAGAAGCAGTCAAATTGATTTGGATGCACGGTGTATACCCTGCCCCAAAACTTCTGTTCTTTTAACGCATGGATAGCCTGAAACTGGCTTACACTGTAACCGTCGCTTGAAGACCTTAGTTTTAGTGTCCCAGGTATAATAAACTGGAACTTCTCAGTACAAAAGTGTACGTGTAAAAAAAATCTGTTTGACATAATGTGAAGAAAGTTGTTAGAGTGGTTGAAGGTGGATTTGCAACTCTATCTGCTGCAGTACTTTCAGTAAAGTATATACGCTGTCTATTTTCTAGATGAACTGATAGGTGAATAACTGGGGGATGATGTATATGTATGTGAAAGTTAAGTATTCTCCAAATGGCTTCATTGGTTGATATGTAACGTCCCATATCGTATCTCTTAACTTCATCATGAGCATTACTTTCAATTGTGAAGATAGCTTGATCACTACCCTTATTTACATATTTACAAATGTATTTTATTGATTTCATGCTGTTGCAATATTCAACATTGATATGAGCATCAAATATCTCACAATGCAGTTTATTATATGGTACAACCCATCGGTTATCTACAGGAACTGTTATGTTGGCAGGTAGGGTAACTGTCGTCTCAAAACCTCCAGCTAAAGGAGATAGTCGTTGATATTGTGGGTAGCCATTTGTATCCGATTGAGTTTGACTCAAGAAGTGTCTGGGATATCATTTGTATCCGATTGAGTTTCACTCAAGCTCTTACTGCAGTGTCCATCTTTGAGACAGAGTGAACCTCTGTTTCCATGAATCATATGGTGCCTAATAAAATCCTGTAAAACCGGATCTGCCACTGGATCTTGAATTTCCGCACTGATACTTGAATCTATGTCAGAGGAGTTCAATTTTTATCCTCTTTTCTGCCATTCAACAGTGTACATGTATGCTATGACATATAAGGGCAGCATATTTTGTCGCCGCCACTTACTGCAACCAAGCACAATCAAGGATTTGGTTTACCCGACTCAAATTAAACAATAGCAAGCAATTAAAAGTAAAGAGGATTGTCTGCATGTAATGTTATAAAAAAAATGTTTTTTTTACTTATTGTTATGCCCCCCCCTTACACATGGTGGACCGTACATTTGCCCGCCAGAAGTTGAATATTCCCCATCGGTGGGTTAGTGTTTACGACGTTACAGTTTTTGGCGTTCGATCCCATTCTAGTAAAACGATTTTTTTTTAATGTTAAACATTTGTCAACACGGTAACACGGGGGACGTAAAATTCTATCAGAATAGTCAATAGTGATCGTATAAAACGAAAATTCATAATGTAAAATGAAAAATGCAGTCTGGCATTTCAGGTTGACGCGTTGGAATGAAGTTGTTTTAACTTTATGTAAATAAGGAAAACGTAAATGTTTTTATTAATTGTTAGAGTTGAATTATATTTTGAAATTATTATAATATGAAATATCAGAATTATTCAATTTTTGTTTCGTATCGTAGCATGTTTTCGATTGTGAAGGTGGTCGGATTAATGTAATCCGTTGTTATCTTTCTTAAAAAAATGTATCTAATCGGTTTGTTTGTTTTGTTACTTGTCTCAAAGTATTTAACGTCAAACATTCAACAACAACTATTTGCACTACTGCTAAGACCGCGTCGTCTTACTAACGTCAACTTTCAACAACAACTATTTGCACTACTGCTACGACCGCGTCGTCTTACTAACGTCAACTTTCAACAACAACTATTTGCACTACTGCTACGGCCGCGTCGTCTTTCTCACTAACATCGAACTGTCAACAACAACTATCTGTACTACTGCTACGGCCGAACCGTCAAAGTACGTGTAAACTTAGGCTTCCCCTCCCCCCCGGCAGAAACATAAAAGTTATTTGGAATATTGTTTAGTATGTAATATAATATGTAACTTGTTACTAATGTAAACTGATCTGATTGGGGCTCGCGAAAGGGTATACTAATTTAAAAGTAAGTAATACATATAAAATCGAATAAGAAATGTTGTACTTTCTGTCAGAATTGTACTAATGTATTTATTAGTACAATGAAGGTGAATAAATCGTCGTGTTTGCGATTGTCATTGTGTTCAGTTTAATGTAATCTGTTATTCGCTAACGTGTAAATGCTACATAGCAAGAATAATAGAATGTCAATCGCTTAATTTGTAACAGGTTTTTTTAACATAGTACGCTAGTATTGTAGCAGCAATTTTACGAAGTGAAGTAGATGAATGTATAACGGAAATAGCAGAACAGGTACGGTATATTACCTGAAGAAAAGTTTGATCTTTAAGGGGAATCGGCATAATTGTTTAAGGGTAGTGAATCTGACAGTAGTATCGTGATCTGTAGTTGCTGGTTGAGGCTTAGAGTAGAAGCCTTAATTTTTTGGGGCGGAAGTGACGTAGTCAGATGTATTGAAAGGAGCGTCTGTTATATTTTCTGTGCAACTTATGCTACTGTGTGGTGAGGTGAAGGCATATCTAACGTAAATAATAAGTTGTAAATTGTGTGAAATTATCCGTTGTGTATTTGTTCCCGGTGTAGACTGGTAGCGTGGGAGGAGTAAAATGTTAGAGAGAAATGTTCTTGCTACTACCTGTATGGTGTCTGGTTTGGGGAGAGTGACTGAGTGAGGAACAGAAGTAATAATTTGCCCGAGGTGGATGTAAGAGTCTATAGTTTGCTAAGAACACGCTCGAGCGAATAAGTTTGATGTTGTAGTGAGTGTAGTAACCTATTGAGTTCGAGTTTATTTTCCTATTCGACGCGAAGGTACAGGGGAAAAAACGTCTTTACTTTATATATAAGATGAATATTTTTTCTTTTTTTTCTAATTATTAATACATTTTTTTTTTTAATTTATTTTCATTGTTATTGTGTATTATTTTTTTTTTAAATCAATTATTTTTTCTAGTTATTTTCCTTATTTTTCCTAATATTTATATTTTTCTTTTTGAGTTGATTGAAGTATTAATTAGAAATTGATTTTTTGTAAGTAAATGTGTATATAGGGTCACCGATGTGGCAACAACTTGGGCTTTACACATTAGAAATGAAGTGCATTAGTGGCCTAATTTATACCGATGAGGACTTCGTAATCGGAAAGACGAATTCTACCTTGTCGAAAAGTGTTGACATACCGATAAACTGACAAACCAAACCGGACATTAATACATATCTCCAGATCTCCTTGTATCTATATACTACACCAGCGTTAATACTTGTCATCGGATTGAATCTTTATATTAATATATATTTAGACCCCTGAAAAAGTGAAGGATGTTCAGCGTAAAATAAACCAAAGCAATAAAAAAAATAATGATAATAATAATAATAATTATAATAACAATAATATTAATAATAAAAGACTGGGAGAAATTGGAATCGAAGGGATTACTGAGACCATACAAAAAACGCCAATGCCAAAAGAAGTTGAAATCTTAAGGAAAATCCTCGTATGCGGAAACCAACCCGCATAAGTACGGATGGTAACCAGTCACACAGATGTTACAACAGGAAGCAAACAAAACCACACAAAGAACACTACATGAACCCAAGAGACAGGATCTGCAAGAAACTTTATAAACTGCCCCCAAGTGATGGCACCAGATAGTCATGAAGGGTCAAAGAAGGAAGAGCACTAACCAGACCTCCACTGGAAGAGTGCAAAGAGTGGTGAGACTTTGGGGGAGGGGGTCTTATAGCCACGCAGATCCCAGAGGAGACCAATGGTGTTCTTTAACAAAAAATAAATAGTAAGCGGCTGCTTCGATACCGCAAATTCATTTGCAATAGGTATCGAAAAGAGGTGGAGATTACTGGAGATTTGTGAAAGCTTTTTGTCACTCAGCCCCCAGGGAACACAAGCGTGTATTATCAGTGAGCAATTATTGACGACGGTTTGTATGAGAACTCCTAGTGAGTGCACATAATAAAGGTATTTATTTATTATTTTCCCAAATATAAAATTGCAAGTGTTAATTAAAGAGAGAACTTACATATAAGATACTTCTGTTATATTTCATGATGTTCTTAGAATAATTATGACAAACATTAGTGTATAAAAATATAATGATATTCTTTATTGTCGGTGGCGGTACGGGTTGGGGTTAATGAGGAAGGAGAATGCACGCACAAGTATTGCCTGGGTAGTTTTCTCGAACCCAATCAGCAGTCGACTATCAATCTTAATTTCGGTTGTGTTTTTATAACAATTTCAGACATTCACGTATCCACCTGTAAACATTTTAAAATTTCGTTTTCATTGTCAATGTAGCCACGCTCTTCATGTGTTTATTTAGCGACAGGGTATTTTCCGTCTGCATCGAACCTTTTTTGGATAACATAACCTTTGAAACCTATTTTGACTCAATAAACAATTATGAGTTCCTAACGATCAGATGAATGTCTGTGTCAACTACGTTTATGTTTGCCGAGTGACATCACCGGTACACCCGGAAATTAAACACTCTTCCGCCGAACTCTGCATTGTTTTCCTTGTAACAATGAGTAGTAAATAAAAATAAGAAACATATAAGATACAACAATGCAAAAGCCAACATTACCATTACAAAATATTAGTAATAAATGTACTACAGCAGGCGGAAAATTTACACTCTGGAACACATGCACACCCACGTATGCACATACATACACATGTGCATATTTATATACGTATATCCTTATATCGAATTATATAAATTTTGAAAAAATAGTGCCACCAGAAACGAACACAATTGTGACTCAGAATAAAATTGATGAACCATTTTCGGAATAAATAATAATTAATAATGAATAATAAGGTATAATATTTTTTTTAAAATTCCAAATACCACGGAATTCTCTAGGTAAGTGTACACCGAAAAAAGAAAAGAAACTGGTCAGTAAAAAGTTGTGAAAAACGGACTATGGAAAAAGACGAACTTATACATTTATACAATTCTGTTTTTTTGTATTTTCTAGGGTTTATCATTCAAGAGAGGGCTTTAACATAACTACATTTTATTCAGAGTATTAAAATATGACTTATTTTACTGCATTTCCTTATAAGTTTAATCTTTTTAAAACCAGCGGTAAATAATGTCCAATGGAAGATAAATTGCTACATATTTTCTTTCATAAGTAAATAGATCACCACTATCAAAATGTAACGTTTCAAATTCTAATAACTTAAAAGCAGTTTGTAGATACACATACTCACTAACAGAGAGAATATGAATGCCTAGTAGACACTGTCCTCGAGTGTTTTGTTAGAACAACCTGACATGAGAATACTTCCTTCTACAAGTAAACTCTGACCAAATATTAAACATAATTGCTATTCGAAGCACAAATAATATCGCATCGGTATGAGTACACACTGACTTATACGAACAAATTGTGAGCATTATCAAAGTTATGTTGCCTCTAGTAACAACACTAAGCTTGATACCTCACGAGACCAGATTAATGATTTACTTGGGATCCGATAAGATTAAGAGACCACAATAAACATATACTGCACCATAGTTCACTAGACAATTGGGGAGAGGGAAATTTATGTTCTTTACTTCTTAACTAATTTAACGTTTAATGGGTAAAACAGAACTTTACTGGAACACTCGGATAGATATGTATCTCATTTAGATATCAAGTGTTAGCCCCGGGGCCCCTTTCCTCGATTTCCGAAAACTTACGCGGAAGTAAAATGAAAAAAATATACACATGTCTATCATACTAGTAATACATTCAATAGCTTCAACGTCTGGCTTTTATTTGATTTTACCTTTAGAGATATAATTGATTTAATGGAAAAATGTAATTTGACCGTTAAGAAGAATTTGAAAAATGCTCCACGTACTTTAGCAACATCAAAAGAAAATTGTAACCAGTAATTAAATTTCACTTTCGGATTTAAATATTTTTCTCATAAAAACACACTGATTTGCATAAATGAATAATGGTTCTTTTTATTCATCGTCGTTTTTGTATATATATATATATATATATATATATATATATACATATATATATATATATATATATATATATATATATATATATATATATAGTAAAAGTTTCTCATTCGAGAAATTTTGATTTAACAAAATCGATAACTTTCGCTTAAAATTGAATAAAAGAGTCACATCAATACATTTGAACATTTTTTTCTTATCTTTTTGTTTTTGCTGCGCATGGGGCATTCTACCGAATGCCATACATTCACACGCTATTCAGACACTCCAACAGAGAGATATTTTTAAAAGTATAACCGTCCCTTTAAGTGCAATTGTGTGTATCTCTCTTGCACTTGGTTCACCGGGTATATTCCCCATGTAGTTTTTGAAAGTATTTCTCATTAGGCCGGTTACTCCTATAATTACTTGAATTATCGCGATCTTCTCCAAGATTCAAGTTTCTTTTCATGTCGTACATGAGACTCCGTATTTCGTACTCTTTTCTCTTTCAGTTCTGTATAAGCCAGCATTATTAGAGACACTGACTTCTAATCAAGTTTGCTACTTTCTCCCATCTGTATGTGCTAATATAATGTTTTAAAGTATTAAGGAAAGAAAAAATACATACTGCACCAGTTACTTTTAAGTCCATTCAGTATACATGCATTTTCCGTTTTTAATCAGATTCTTTTGAATATATTAATGATTGTTGGATCAACTTAGAAGTTAAAAGCGCAAAGCAAAACGTAAGCAAAGATAGAGAGGTAAAGAAATGAAGAGATCAGATTAATAAAGAGATCGAGAAGGAATTCCTTTACTATAAAAATGATCCCAGAATATACATTCATGCTTTAGGCATGATGATTTCATGTGTAGCTTATTTGCCATAAGTATATTTTCATACTACTACAACGCATTACTAATAAGTTCAAAATTATAACTGACTTATCGTTGACGCATGAATTCGTAATCAGCAGCGTAAGAAATTATTTTTTTAAATCTTAAAAACAAAACAAAATTAATAAATTGAGAAACAAGTAACATTCTGACACATATTTAAAAAGTTGTCTAAATTTTACTAACCATTAATTTCAAATGTATGGTAGGGCAAAAGTATAATAAACAATTAAACACAAGAGATGTTTACCGCCACACACTATCCACCATGCTACGGCTATCGAAGTTTTACTTTCAGAATATCATTCAGTTTTGAGTTTTACTTCGGAAAAATGAAATGTAATTTTCACAATTAAAGTTTATATTTTTTATTAAAGCAAAATAGAAAGGTTAAAATTAAATCATAGACGTCGATATTTAAATAATTTTAGTATTATTTATAAATCAGATAGGGAAATTAAATTTTATTAGGGGCCAATTAAAACTGTTAAAGTAACTTTTTAATAAAAATAGATTGACTGTTTATATTTATTCTAATAAAACTATAAATATGTTAGGGAAAATTATGAGAAAACCATCTGACAGATTGTTTAATAATAATGTTCTATTACAAATCCATACCTTCTACATAAAATTAAAATTTCTAGATAAAATTAATAAAATAAATATTATAACGATTACGATATTTCATACCAATTTTTAATTATTTTTATTCCTTTGACACGCGACAAAATCCCATTTTCAAAATATCTGTCTCGTGTCATGACGTCGGGCTAGGCCCATAACCCCCTCCCACCATCAACCACTTTTAAATGCCTATAGACACCCGGTCCCTAACATCCCTCTACCTCTCTTCATTTCTCAACTCCTTTCTTTTCTTTTTCTCTTGACTCACCACCCCCTGCCCCGGCTTAGCGTTGAATAAAAAATGAAAATATGAATTATTGTAAAATTAAACTTTTCCAACGGCAATTTTTTTTTAAATTGGTCACATGACTATTATTCCTCCTTCTTTTCGCTTAGGTTGGATCACAAAAAAAACTTCTGCCTGATTAGACCTCAGCTCTTGATAGCTGTAGATCGATAACATTGACCTGCCAGTGTAGCAGACTTTGTACATGTTTGAATAAAAAAAAACATTCATAATACAGCTCTATATTTTTATTGGGCACTCTTTTATAAGCCCGGTTTAATTCACTTTGGGTTTCTTTGGGTTTCTATTCTGTGGATTTTTATACTACCTGGATTACTATATATATATATATATATATATATATATATATATATATATATATATATATATATATATATAAGTGTGTGTGTGTGTTTGTGTGTGTATGCAATAATAAATATTTGTTTTTATATACATATCATTTCGGGAATCGTTAGTTATACCTGTTGCAGGACTCGGAACACGAGTCAGGTTTTAACACAAAATTCCGACGCTTTAGCCCACACAACCACTATAAACAACCCTTTAAATCAGCAAAAGATTAAACCTATTACAGACAGTCGCCGTCAAGATTGTTCCCCTGCTTAATGAACATGCATTAAAGCTATGATGACAGCTGTGTTACTACAACTTACTACAGTGCCAAGCCTAGATTTGTAGCCGACACCTAATTATATATATTTGTTTTTACATACATACGTATCCGTTTAATCCTTCTGGTAATCGTCAGTGTAGAGATGATTATTCATAACCGTCGCAGGACTCGAACCCCAGAACACGAGTCCTGTTTTTAATTAAAATGCTGACGCTTTAGCCTATAAGGCCACTATAAACACCCCAATAGATAAACGAGAGATTAAACCTGTACATATATATAGATACAATGTCTCTCTCTTTCTCTCTCTCTCTCTCTCTCTCTCTCTCTCTCTCTATATATATATATATATATATATATATATATATATATACACATACTTTAAAATGTATGAAGTAATACAAGATTAATGGTAACTAAATCACGTCAATAATAACTGTCTTACGTCATCCAGTGTGAATGTTCAGAAATAACGCGGTGCTTAAACCGAAAGCTAGCAAGCTGCCTGGCCTTCGGACTGAGATCAAAGTGTAATTTGTGTTGTTTTCGGTCGGAGAAAGAAAACTCCTCGACTGTGGTAAATGTTTATATTTGCCTATTTCAGAGAAGTTCGGTATCCCCTACATAAATTCGGTTCTGTATCACACCCGACCTTCGGCAAAAAGAGACTGCATTCATACAGACAACATAACAGCACAACGCCATCACAGTTTTAGTATTTATCAGACCTCAATTAGACGAAACGTCTTCACGGTGCACGATTATACCTCTCTGTTAAAATAGGTGACACAACCTTTTAGTTACGTAATTCACTGTGCAGGTTTCCCATCACGATTACTCTATTTGTCTTAATAGATGAATTCATGAAATGAAAACGTTATCTACTGTGCACGTGTACAAAAAAATAACCAGCAATCAAGCAAGATCCATATACTTTTAGTAGTATACTTATAGCTTCCGGTTATGAGTCGTCAAGAGAAACGTCATAAACAATATCTCTCACTCTCTCTCTGTTTTGATTTATGACGTAATTCACAGGGCATGGTTATCCTCCTCCCTATCTTAATAGGTGCTGTAATCCTTTAGCGACATCACCTACTTCGCACGTCTAGTTCCTGTTAAGATCTGTCGGGTTGCTTATAAACTTATGATAAAACCCAGAATATATTCGCTTTGATGTGTTCTCCCAGGTACAATGTTTATATGAACTTCTTTAATATTATTAACTAGCAGGACTCGTGTAGCGGCGTTTTCCGGGGAAAATATAAAATATTGATTTAATTTTAAGAAAATAAATATTGAAGTATCAACTCTGCAAAAAACAATCAGAAAAGAACCAATTTCACTCTATGTCATTAAAAGAAGATGTAACCCTGTGTGTTTATATGATGATAAAAAAATAATTGTTTCAAAAAGTATGTATGTGAATAAGTAAATAAAAAGCGATTTATCTATATTTTGAGCGTGGGCTAAGCTCCCTCCCATATAGCTATAAATTGCAACTAACCAACACCGCATCAATATTAAAATAAATATTTTAAAATATAGTATTTATTGTGGTCAAGCAAATAAAATTAATTGATCTAAGTTTTAAGAGACGGGGCTTTCATTCTGTATAGTTTTAAAAAGCATCTTACCCCCTCCTCAATATAAAAAACGTGATTTGATCTATTTGAATCACCTCAATTACTTACAGGTAAACCGGTTCGGCTTTTAAATAGCACAAATAATAAGTAAATATCAATCCTCACCTCAGAAGTTGCGTAAGAGCTCATTATTTTTTTGACAACTACTTATCAAAACTGCCCCAGGTGGAAACATTAATATTACTAATATTACTAATATTACTACTACTACTACAAACAACTAATACTAATAATAATGATCACAATGATAATAAGGACGGCAGTAAAAATATTAATAGCAACAATAAAATCATAAATAACTGTAAAAATATAATTGTAACAAAGAAAAAATCGAAAAGTTTACCGAAATAATAATAATAATACGAAAAAAAACGAATGTTCGAGCACGTGTCGAAGGGATTCCCCCCCCCCTCCCTTCCGGTATTTTAAGCCTCGAAAAAGAAAAAGCCGCAAGAATTCTGTCGTTTTTATTCTCTCGT
This sequence comes from Sepiola atlantica, assembly GCA_963556195.1. Lineage (NCBI taxonomy): Eukaryota > Metazoa > Mollusca > Cephalopoda > Sepiida > Sepiolidae > Sepiola > Sepiola atlantica. The sequence continues at coordinate 156,122,953 of OY744515.1, read as the reverse complement.
GTTAAAACTCAAGAAAAAAAAAAGGAGGTAAATTTTAAATCCTTACTTGAATATTTTAAATTTATCATTTAACTTGATTAATTGCCTAAAAAGTTGATTCTAAATTTGACAAAAATATCATTGGTTATTAATGAATGTTTCCAAATTATTATCCAAAATATAAAGACCAATATGTATTTCATAATCCGGCGTAAATTTTTCAGACAAAAACGGGAGAGGAACCTATCGTGTATCCCCCGGCTTTCAAAGATTAGCCTTTACAACTTATACTATGTAGTTAAGTAACATATATATATATATATATATATATATAATTTTTTTTTTGTGATAGTGCACATTCCACCTCCTGAAAAGGAGATATACGCTATCCCTGTGACAGGAGTACAGGCAAACTAATACTGGGACCGGTGTAGCCACATACACCAACATATGAGTAATGTACAACAATAACAGTGAAACCCGTTGGACTCAGATGAAAGATCTGAGTGTCATGATGGGCAGGTGCTCCCTTGATGGCAAATATGGGGGACCCGGTCCGCATCCTGCGAATGTTGGCTCCTTTGATTTCAGGAACAAAACTACGGACAAAAAACAGGTAAGTAACCTCTCCAATTCCAGTTATGACAAGAACACAGACCCAACACAAAAAAAAAACAGAAATGAAAAAAAAACTAAAAAATATAGAAAAGAAATGGACCACAAAGAAGAACAGACTAGTGATGGAATGCTACTACAAAAGCCGTCACCCCCACAGAAAGAGGCTACTGGAAACGATTGAAACATCTTTGGGACACTGCTACTAGCTACTATACAACGGAACAAAGGATAGCAGACCAAGCAAAACAGATCCTCAAGAGAGGATGGTTCTCAGAGATGGAACCGAGGGAAATCAAGCAGAACAAGAAACACCGTCTGACAAAACCCCCCAGGAAAATGACGGACAAAACATAAACCCAGTAACGGAAGAGGTCTAAGACTACGAAATCACAGAACTCACCGAAGTAGAACTCACCGAGGAAGAAACAAGAGAAGTGGAAAACATCAAACGATACATGTCTGAGAACAAAACAAATCTCCCATCTCTAAGGAACGAAGATTGGAAGAAGTTGAAAGCTGAAACAGAGACAGTAAACAAGGTACTCGCGTACATCCCAACAGACACCATCACAGACCTAAACAACTTGATATATGCGGGGCAAAATCAGTAAGTATGAAACTTAGAAAAGAAAAAAAGCCTGACCAAAAGAAAGGACCGACAAAACCTGGATGGGTAATCAGACTGGAAACCCAGATAACCAAACTCAGAAAAGAAGCTTACACCGTAAACAGGATGAAAGAAAATAGGAAAGAATAGAAGAGCAGAAATCCGGTTGACAAGGAAAAACTGAATAAGAAACATGTAGAATTAAAACAAAAGATAGCAGCAATAGAGGGAAGACTGAGACGATATAGATACAAATCAGAACAGCAAAAACAGAACAGGACCTTTGAAAACAATGAAAGCCAGTTTTACAAAAACGTAAACGGAGAACGAATAACATCAGAACATCCTGACCCGACAGAGACAAAACACTTCTGGAGCAAGATATGGGAAAATCCTAAAACACACAACAAAAATGCCAAGTGGTTAAAAAACATGAATGAACTACAGGAAATAGAAGAAGGAACAAAAACAGAGATTACTAAAGAAACGATTCAGGACACCCTAAGGAAAATGGCAAACTGGAAAGCACCAGGTCATGATGGAATACATGCATATTGGTTTTAAAAATTCACAACCCTACATGAAAGACTGGCGCAGAAACTGAGAGGATGTATCCACAAAACAGACATACCAATGTGGATGACCAAAGGAAGGACAACGCTTATACAAAAAGAAGCCAGAAAATGAACAACCCCAAGCAACTACAGACCAATTACCTGTTTACCAACAATGTGGAAAACCCTGACGGCACAACTGAGAGAACAAATCTACCAGTCTCTAAACAAACGTGGACTACTCCCCGAAGAACAAAAAGGATGCCGTAAAAGGGAAAAGAGGGACGAATGACCTCCTATACATCGATCAAAAGATACTGAAGGAGATAAAAAAAACAGGAAAAAGAACATATCCATGGCATGGATTGACTACAAAAAAGCTTACGACAGAATCCCTCAAGCATAGATAATTGAATGTTTGAAAATATACAAAATACCTGAAAGGATGATTAATCTTATTAAAAAAGCAATGGAAACATGGAGACTGGAACTGACAGCCGAAGGACAACAGCTGACTGATAATGATACAGAGAGGCATCTTCCAAGGATACTCCCTATCACCACTACTGTTCATATTAGCTATGATGCCACTTAACTACATACTCAGAAAATGTGATGCCGGATACAAGTTTACAGACACAGAAATAAGAGTAAACCCCCTGATGTACATGAATGACCTAAAACTATTTGCAAAAAGCAAAAAGGAACTGGAAAAACTGATAAATATGACCAGAATCTTGAGCCAGGACATCCAAATGGAATTCTGAATGGAAAAGTGTGCACTACTAGAAATAAAAAAAGGAAAACTGGAGACAACAGAGAAAATAGAACTCCCCACCAAAGAGGAAATGAGGGCGCTAGATGAACAGGATAATTACAAATATATGGATGTTCTCGAGGCAGATGCCATCAAATCTACGGAAATGAAAGGTGAAGATTGGAAAAGAATATTTACGAAGAACAAGAACACTCCTAGAAACGAAATTATATAGCAGGAATCTAGTAAAAGGAATAAACACCTGGGCAGTAGCACTAATAAGATACTCTGGACTATTCATAGGCTGGACCAAAGAGGAACTCAGGCACCTGGACCAGAGAACCAGAAAATTAATGACCATGCACAATGCACTACACCAAAAAGACGATACGGACAGACTCTACATGAACAGAAACGAAGGGGGGAGAGGACTGGTAAATATAGAAGATTGTGTGGAAGACTCAAAAAAAGAGCTGGAAAAATACATAACTCAACACAGGGGAATCCTTATAACCACAGCAAGAGACACCAATCCAACGAACAACTCGGGAAGCACCGACACCAGAAACAAAACGGCAAGAAAAGAAAAGTGGGAAAAAAATACTACATGGACACTTCAGAAGACTGACAAGAGAAGAAACCAACGAAAACAGCTGGACATGGCTAAGAAAAAGACACTTGAACAGAGAAACGGAATCTCTACTGATCGCTGCACAGAACAATGCAATTAGGACAAAGTACATTAAAGCTAAAATAGATAAAACTCAGGAAAACAGTAAATGCAGACTCTGTGGACAAATAGACGAAACAAAAATCATATAATAAGTGAATGTAGTAAACTAGCCCAGAACGAGTATAAGAACATACATGACTGTGTGGGGAAAGCAGTACATCTGGAACTGTGCAAACAATTGAATTTCGAATACGCAGACAAATGGTACAAACATAAGCCAGAAACAGTACTGGAAAACGAAAAACACAAACTTATCTGGGATATGGATATACAAACAGACAATCTCATACAAGCAAGAAGACCGGATGTTATAATAATCAACAGGAAGGAAAAATCTTGCAAAATCGTAGACTTCGCCGTTCCAGCAGTCCACAGAGTGAAAAGCAAAGAAACAGAAAAACGAAGCAAATACACAGAACTAGCCAGAGAACTGAAAGGAATATGGAGCATGAAGAAAGTCAGTATAATACCAATAATCGTAGGAGCATAGGAACAATCCCCAAAAACCTGGAAAAACGACTGGGAGAAATTGGGATCAAAGGAATCATTGGAACTGTACAAAGGACAGCAATGATCAAAACAGCTACAATCTTAAG
>OY744515.1:156096609-156114109 GCA_963556195.1 Sepiola atlantica | reverse complement strand
TAAGAATGTGATAGCATAAAATGTCCACTCCATGGCTAGAGTAATCGTGGGAGATTAGATAGGAAAATGAACAACAATAAAAAGCCGGTAATCTATTGAATTCTACAGACCAATGGCGTCATGATACTTTTTATTCACTGTCTAAATGGCCAGATAATGATGGAGAAAGTAAGCTGAGGGGAAAAAGATGTGGCAATTTTCCAGTATTAAACGTAAACATAAATGGATGTATCGAATTTCCGTGTGAATTAAATATATTTAAGGGTCACTTGCTGTTGAAAAAGAAGGGCAACAAAGCTCGCTTGAGTATGGTCGGAAGTATCGAGAATGGTCGATCGAACAAGGGAATTTATCTTAGCTGAGTGTCGGAAGTGTAAATATAGTAATTTACCTCAGATGTAGCAACTAGCGACGAGACTCTAACGACACATACTACACACCCGTGTTCAACAAGTCTCGTGTATACAATATTTCTGTTTTTATTATTATGTATACAAATTGTGAACGTTTGCCTTCGCCTCAGGCTACGGACTACACAAGAATCTCGACACGGTCCGGTCCGGAAGATAAAGAATATGAAGAAGATCCACGGCAAACGCGCTTGTGGTAAGACGGTTAGTCGGCAAGCGTTGACATATAGCTTGAATATAGCATAAGTGTATGTCATAAATTTATAGCTATCTTTTTCAAACTTTAAGAAATTTTTCTCGTGTTATCAAATATCTTACTTTAATTTGACAAAGAAGTGTGGCCGACGTGATGCGGCCGAGTCTAGATCTAGTGGTTGTAGGAGTCTTGACTTACGTTATCTGCGCCATGAAGAGCCAGTCTTTGCCTAGCGTTTAAAACATAGATGTGATATTTGCCATCCATAAGATACAGGCTCAATAGAAGTCGACAGAAAGCGTTTAAGCACTCGAAGGGCTAAGATAATTAAGCGATAGAGATCCGTATTGTAAACGGTGTTGTTGGAGAATAAGATACCGTGTAATAAAGTTCCAGTGGCAAGCACGTTTCCGAGATCGGTATTGAAAACAGTGTTATTGGATAACAGATTACTATGTGATAAAGATCTAGTGGCAAACACGCTGTTGCATTGAATGGCCGCATAGCATAGTTCCAGTAACGACCACGTAGTTTTAATCAGTAAAGGCCATATTTCCTTTCTTTATTTTTATTTATTCCTTTAGGTAGTTATCCACAATTATGTGTTTAGTCATTGAAAGTGTTGGTAGGTGCCATATCATCCCTTTAATCAAAAACACCGCCTTAATCGAATCTGTTTTAGCAATTGATTTTCAAGCGTTAGTGATAGGTTAAATAGCATATATCAAGATATAACATTGTTAACTGAATTCAAATCACCCGAACATAGATTAAGTATAGTAAGAATATAAAAGAATGTATAATAGTCTCGGTGCCGAAACGCTTTAATAAGCAAACAGCTATTCTGTAGTAACGGGTTGAATTTGAATTCAAGCTAGTTAATTTACTTTCTATCATTTTTATTTTTGATAGTTTAACTTCTAAGAAATATTTATTGTCTTAACAATTTAAAATATGTGTTCAGAATAGTGAATTTTGATTTCGGTTCGCCATCTATTCGCGTTGTCTCTCTTACAGTTTGTCAAGACGCCGCATACAGTGTTGGAAATCTATTTCACATTTTTCGACAAAGGAACGCTGACTTCGAAAGGCTAAACTCCACTCAAAGTTAAGGATTGATGAGATGAATAGATTACAGTTTAATGATGAAGAATATTATAAAAGGATTGTACATAATGAATTGAATTTAGAAAATTTGATTACTCATCACGATCGTATTTGAGAAGTATTTTTTCGTAGAAGAGTTGAAGATAACCATATAGTATACCTCGAATAAGCACTCTTGTGGTAACGTGTTCCACGCATTGGAAGATCTTCGTACGAGACTCTGTTCCTGAAAATTTGGTTTTATATGAAGCGGAAGAAAGGCGACTTATTTGCAGTGTTGTTTGTAGACGAGTTTTTGATTTGATATTTTTACACAGGGAAACCACAGACTGAAGTACATTCTAGTACTTTCCATAGAAAAGTCTTGATGTTGGAAAGGGGGTTCTAGTGAACTGAAGAGATTATCCTCCACTTGCGAAGTTGTACTTTATTAAAGTAGGAATGAATGCTTAGACCGGCTGGTCTACAGATCTAGCAGCAATATATCTTTGCAAATAGCTGCTGTATATGGTATTTTAATTAAGAGCTCATGCATTAACATATATTCGAAACATGTTCATCATTAAAACGAAAAGGTAAGGCCAAATGTACAGTTAAAACAATAATTACAGTTGCCAATTCTAAATGACAAGCAACTTATATTATACAAAATAATAAAATATATTATCTTCGTATTCTACCTTAAAGATAATAATCTTTTTATGGGAGCCTCACGGAGGAATTCCGACAACAGTGAATTATTAATACTCTCTGGTCTATTTGGTCACAATCAAGGAGAAGCTGTTAGCAATGCTCAGAATCGGTGGACCACCAGAATCGGTTCCTTAAACTGTCATATAAGGTAAAATTCTGTGTGTATATGTCGTGTATGCCTTATATTGCGTAGGTAAACTTAAAAGGCGCTTTCTATAATATTCAGCTTTCATTTATTTCTTTAATCTAATAATCACGTGAATATGTACGTTGGGCGCTAAGGAAAAGTGTCAGTGTCTACACATCGTTTTGAATGTCGTTTTGTGGATGATGTGCCTTAATTAAAGAATCTTACATGCTGTCGAAAGTTCCTTGAAGTTCGTAAAAATGTTACATATCGAACGATCGCATTTTTATTGCAGCATATCAGAAATATATGTTAAATCGAAGAAATTAATTCGGTAGCTTTATTGTGTAAAAATGTTATTCATGTTTGAATTTATTTAATACAATATTGAAATTTTGGATTGTCCTTTTGTTTTTGCTCAGGTTCGTTTGGGGTTTTAAGTCATAAGTATGACATTCCGACGTATTTGATCTTCTCATAGCATGCCAGAAATGTCTGTGAAAATTATTCGCAACAAAAGAACAACTAGATGTGTTAAAACATTCGATTAATTTTTTTTTCGTGAATACTATCGTAATTTACCTTTTAAAATTGTTTAATTTAACATTATATTTTAATTCGTCGAGGAGCTGATCGTTCATCAAATTTACTACGCTATCTATTTCTCTCGGTAAAATCACAGAAACATATGACGAGTTTGAATGCAAAACAATTTGTTTGAATCGAGACATTAAACAATCAAAGGATGAGCATATGAAATCAAGACTGCGACTGAAAACTTATTTTAATTGAAAGCAAAAATATATTATTCTAGTATCATATTATGTAAATCATGATTTGGGGGTGTCATCGAGTGTTGGAATGCAACACATTTTGTACTGATAGTTTTGCAATTTTGTAAATAGTGTTTATCACGTTTTGCATTCGAATTCTTCTTGTATAAAGTCTTTATCCCATTATTTTACTAAGTGATATATTTAAAGTTTAATTTTGCTAAATAAATGTTTAGCCTGGAAAATAATAGTGAATACCGAAAAATAAGTTACACAAACCTAAAACTTTAATTTTATTAAGAATAAAAATAGCACAGTTGGGATACTATGGACCCCCCCCCCCAAGCCAAGACACTGAAAAATAATAGAAAATGATTGACCAAGGCGCACAAAAGCGGTAGAATGATTAGTCAGAAGTAGAATGAACAGTTAGCGGGGAGTGGTGCGGAAGTAGTCAGTTTCTATTGATGAGTGGTGGTGGTGGTGGTGGTGGTGGTGGTGGTGGTGGTGGTGACTAAGACAAAAGATCGGACATAGAATTTCCGGTTTGATATTAAGAGATTGGGGGAGTCAGAGTATAGCAGAGAGCAGAAGTGAGCACACTGCCAGGCAGAGGCAGGTGGGGATAAGGAAAATGATGAGATTAGCTCAAAACGGTTTTGACACTTCGCGCACACATAATAAAATTGACTTATGCACAATGTATCAAAGCTTTTGTTTTTTTCTTGTGAGTCTGCGTTACTTTTATTTGTGTATACTTGTCAACCAGTGCTTATGCCCTCGACGATCGTCAGAGATAAAGACGACACGGCTACAACGAAAGATCAAGACGAACAGAAAAACACGCTACACAGCGTTGGGGTCGGCGATTGTCGACGGGCGGCATGGTTCTTCACAGTAAGCATCTAAAATAATGACTTTCATTTGTACTAGTGAAAAGAAAAGAAGGTTTAATATTCTACAAAAGCCACTCGACGATAACATTGAACCATTTAAACTTAGGATATTTTGAACATATATGCATCAAGCATATTTCTCTTCTTGTTTCGTTCTTTTCATCAGTTCTTCTCTTTATAGTACTAATTTCTGTTCATCTTTATTTTATTTTTATTTTGTTTTGGTTTACAAATATAGAAGAATGCTTGTTTGTATCAACTTGCCCCTCCAAAAAGGCAGAGTTAGAAACTTTAGGTCGGTTTTAACGTAGTCGAAATCCAGCACTCAAGAAAGGAGTACTCCGAATTGTGACAAAAAAAGAAAATTGGCGCTGTCTGGAAGTGTAGTATCAGAACAGATACAACATTTTACTTCTAGCCAAAAGGCAAATATAACTCTTTTCTCTCTCTTTTCTCTCTCTTTTCTCTCTCTATCTCTCTACCCTTTTCTCTTTTCCTCTCCCTATATTTCTCTCAATCTCTCTCTTGCTCTCACTTTCTTTCTATCTATCTCATTTAAATCAACCACTTTTTTCTTCATCTAGATTTAGAAGTGGACGGACAACGTCATAATTGACAAGGCGTTGCTTCGGTAGATAGCTTGGCAGATGCGCTGGAACATTCAAGTGGTCTCTCGGGTCTCGTTCATGCAAGTGGTGATCATTTGTCTGCTTGTGTGTTTTGTAAAATATATTATTTATAATTAATCAATCAAATAAGATTGTTCGTGATATTTTCTCTGTTTTATTTTTCTTTGCTATTTTCCTATTAGAACACATGCTACATTTCTACAGGTTCCCTTAAAGTAAATTCGTGTGAATCAACATAGTATAACTTTGTTAACCGGCTATATTCTGGTGTTGACATTCTTGCAGGAGAAACCACGTAATGGTTGCCAACATTCCTAAGTAAAATTTACATTATGGAACCGACTGGATTCGAACTTGACACACCTCCCAGCTTCCCTTAGTTACATGAGATTAGTTTCTGATCAAATTATGTTCCAACTTTGTTTCAGTTCATTAGACACGTTCTTAGACGATTGTTAATCGCTTTTTTATTTATTCTTACTCCAAATTTGAAGTATATTTCTTGGTTTTCCCTGTCTTTTGATTTTAGAATGTTTGCTAACCTTTGTTCTCGCTCCAATCTTGTCTGTTTCTTCATTTGTCGTTTACAAAGTGAACAATACATCTTTACACCCGAAGATTAAGAAATCGTGACATACACGCAAGTCATTTATTTACCGTACTAAGTTACGTTTTCGACTCTTGCCATCTAATAGGCGCGTTTCATTCTCCTTCTTCCCCTCATTCTCTCTCACTTTCGTGTCCGCTCTATTCTCACGTCAAGACTAAGATATATAACGTAATGGCGATTCGGATTGTATTTCCGATACGACAGAATAACAAATCGTGCTAAAACGGTGTTTGAGTGCGTACGTTTTGCTTTATGTAAATCATCCGAGTATAGTATAACAATTCTAGACAATATGTCATTTTATTTTATCTTTTTAGGCTAAGAAACGCAGCTCTCTTTTATCTACTTCCCCTCCTTCACTCGACGTTCTCCCTCTCATCATAAATATATATTTATATATACAGAGAGAAAGAGAGAGAGAGAGACAGAGAGCAACACGAATGCTTATATGATAAATATTTATAAAACTATCCCTAGTATTGAGCACTCCTGAATAGTATTAGTTTTAAAATATTTAAGAAACTGAACTTATCACGGCTTGAGGCAATTTCTGTTCTAGCCGCACTGATGACTTGTGATACAGCGAAACAGTATGTATATGGATGTAATATATATATATATATATATATATATATATATATATATATATATATATATATATAAACCTAAGTTATTAAGAAAAACACTCTATATTTCCTTCCGAATTAATGTATGTACACGCAACTGTTTCGGCCCATTCTGTGAAGATATATTTGTATGATATACAAAATATCACAAATGTTTATGAAGAGGCTTCATCAGTGTTTAACATCACAGCCAAGCTGAAAAATTAAAATTAATTAGACATGAATTGAATTCAGAGATATACCTTCCAATAAATGAATTGACAGCGTGCATCAGTTCCTTCTAAAATGCCTTATCTGCCTTTGTTTTAAAATGAACTTGGACAATTTTTTAGTTCACATATATGTTTCTATTATTCGAAATAAGAGACAGCTCAATTATAAGAGCAGCTAAAATGGTTTTTATCTATCAATTCATGTAAGTTAAAACAAAGGTGTATGCAGTAGCTCAATAGTGTACGGCTAGAGCCTTAATTTTAACATCATATAAACCTTAATTATCCAGCAAAACACCTCATATTTTCTTCAAAACCATTTTATTGACATACAATTGTTCTTGCCCATTTCGAGACTATATATTTTTATGATATAAAAAATGTCACGCATATTCATGTAGGAGCCTCACTATACATACTATATTATCATTAAGGACGAACAGCAGGCCATACAATACATACGAAACAACAAACTTATCACCATAAAACTAGCATACAAGGGAGGAGTAATCACCATAATGAACACCAATGAATACATAACAGGAATAGACACACAAATAGCTAATGACGAATTCGACAAAATACTCCTCGTTGACCTCACCCGCACATTCAAATCCAAACTTAACATCTTAATTAGCAATCTAGATTACGACACCAGAAACACCGTCGAAATAATGATACAAAAACACCTCAATCCTGCTATCTTCTAAACCATCCCCAAACTCTATAAACATCTCGGTACATATCGACAACATCTCTTGTTGTGGAACATCCCCAGCTATCTTAAGAACAAAACATACTTCCTACAGATTCCACACAGGATAGACAACTTACCTAACAACGTAATTCTTGTCACAGTGGATGTATATTCACTCTATTTCAACATTGTACACATGGAGGGAGTATCCGCGTGCAAGAGTTTTTTTTTACACACCCACAACTAAAAAACACCCACATTAACGATATATGCCATATCATACAATTCATTCTGATAAACAACGCCTTCACATTTAACAACCAACACTTTCTACAAGTAAAAGACACAGCCTACCACCTCAAACTACTACACTACTTGAGGTAGATAGATGACACCTTCCTGATTTGACAACACAGCGAAAAGTCACTGGATTTCTACCGACACCTCAACAACTGTCATAACAGCATAAAATGGACAACAGAACACTCCACCACACATATCCCATTTTAGACATCCTAGTAAACATCACCGAAAATTGCATCAACAAATCACTTTACACGAAATCTACTGACGGACACAGTTACCTTAATTTTATGAGCTGCCATCCGATCACCACAAAAAGATCGATTATTGTTTTGGCCCGGTGTAGGGGTCGAAATGAAAACACAAACACGGGGTTTAGGTAAAACAAGTGTATTGGAAAAAACGTATATATAACATAGGAACAAGAGAAGTGGTACGTCAGTCCTGATTTCCAGGGTAGAGTGGGTTGACCTCAACACTGAGAAGCCTATGCTTCCAGTATTTATTAAGAATGGAAGAGTCCAAATTTTCGTTATACGTACAGCACTCTAACACTTCCCTAGCAGGCATTCCCTCCTCAGAAGTCAGGTATCCTTTTCCTTTTGGATTGACGCGATAATGAGGTTGATTAAGGTAGCTGTATGTCGCAAGTGCTGTAGCTGGTAACCATAATTTCTTCATAGGTAGTCTTCCGATAACTGTTCCCTAATTTTGTGTGTGTCTCTTATGAGAGAACTGATAGTCTCTATCAAAATCAGATCTGATATCCTCCAGTTTTTTTAATTGTAGATGTATGATTTTTAGCAGATTTTTAAATTAAAAAAAACTGTCTTGTTTGCTTCAACATTCAAATACAAAACAAGTCATCTCATATTTCATAGTCTTTAACCATTTCTGCAAACTTTTTGAGTTGTAACTTTAGTGATTCAAGCTCTGGAACCAAGAATCCACTCTCTTTAATCTTCAACTGGTTATCTAAATAATTAGACTCAATTGCTTTCAGTTTGGTATACGCTATTTTTCAATGTGCATTTTGTTTCTTATGTGATTTAATTTCTGCCATTTCTTCCGATAATTTATTTTGAGTCCATTTCATAGATTATTAATGGTAGAAACAAAATCCTGTTTCCGTTTTTCTGAACCGGTCCTTAGGTTTATACTCTTCTGGCTAGTAATATTGGTTGGTAATACCCATAGTTTGAATTAAGTCTACGCAAAATAAATTATTTGTGTGTTTTAATATGTAAATGTGTACTTTTTAGTCGTAGCATTTAAAGTGATGTCGTTAATTATTTTACTCTCGAAATTTATTTTTTCACCAGTCACTCTTCTTGCTATTTAAATTGGTTTTAGTGTGGTCGGTTTTCCGAACCTTCTCAACGTATGCATGCTGATAATTGATACGTCTGATCTGAATCCAATTGTAGTTTTACGTTTTTATTTAAGATTTTTACTTGAACATATCTTCTTATAATACTGCCGCCATGTTTGTTAGTTTTTGTAGATTTAACACGCGTTTTATTTTATTTAATCGTTCTACAATGCGAACTCTTGTGTCCGACTTTATTACAAGTCAGGCAAGTTTTAAAACAAAATGGGCATTATATTACCAAATACAGTCTCCTGCACAGATAACAAAGACTCGACAGTAATTTACTTCTACAGGACTGGCTTGTTTGTGAGGTGGGAAAATCCTTTTGTTTTTGTTTTGAATTGTTTTTGGATGAGAGTTGAATTTCAATTTTGACGCACTTTTCCTATGTGTAATGCCCGACTGTTCGATGTCCTCTGAATCCTGTAAACGCGTATAAATCTCTGGCAGTCTTTCTGCAGTGTTAAGTATGATTCATTATTTAATTCATGTAAAACCTTATAGATAGTCTCAGTGTGTTTTCTCTGATACCAATCTTTGTGCAAAAATTAAGCATTTAAAATTATGAGCACTGAGTTCAAGTTATGTAAAATCATCGCGCTGTTTATTGAAGACTGATGTGAACGTTAAATAATCTTCGTTGTCTTTTTTACTAGGTTTAAACACTTCCAGCGTTTGTGAAACATAGAAGTATTTGAGCTGAATAATTCCGTTAAAAGATTTGCAGCTTCAGAAAAAAACAAATCACTCGTTTTTTTGTGGCAAAATAAATTCACGAACTTAGTATGTTTGGTAGTGTTTAATTTCCGAAGTCGTAGGCGAACCGTTTTAGAGTCTACCCAATTTTCACAATCTATTTTATATAACTATACATATCTTCTAAAATAAGAATGTTTTATTCTCATCTGGGGAATACGCGAAGTTGTCAATTGCACTCCACACGAAATTTTGCGAAAAACATTATCGTTTTCGTGTCCTTATCCTCATGCGATATTGTTTGCATTCATATCTCAATCTTTTCGTCGGTTTCTTTTTTTTTGTTCGAGAAGTCTATCGTTGCCTTCTTTTTTTGTTCCAGAAGAAGCTTTTGACATCTTTCTTCAATTTTTCGGCCGCTTTTGTTCTAGTTGCTGTTACATTTGAGATTTTACCAGTTCTGTTAAGGTCTTCCATATCTAAAGTGTGTTCTTTTCAGAATACGGTTTTTAGAAAGTTAATATTTCCTTTTAGAATTCTGGTTTATAGAAAATTATTTCTTTTATATTATGCTTGCTATACGTAATGTTAGTTGTAAAAAGAGTATACAACCTATTTTCTCTCGACTAAAGTAAATTACAACTACTTTTAGGCGAAGCCGTAGAATTTGCAGTCAGCACTTTAGTCAAAAGAGAAAAAATAAATGTACGGTTTCAATCTTTTTCTTGCATTCGGCAGAAGTAACTTTCTCTCTTTAAGGGGAGAGAACAAAATCACGTATTCCCTTGTTGTTAAAGATTAGAACATTATCGGTATAGCAATTGAAAAAACACTTACCTTTTTTCAAATGAGAGAAAAATAAGGTGGTATTTTACGTGTTTTTTTTCTTATTTTTTTCCACCGGTATGCCAGTTTTTAGAACTATGTCGTCGTCTGGTGAATTTGTTGATGTCTCCACGTTTTGGTCTTTTTTAACATTCTCTAACAAAATAAACACATTTATTTCTCGCTGTTGGATTCAGTTTACGGTTCGCCAGAATCCTTTACTGTAACCAAGTTGTCAGTCCTTGTGGTGGTGTAAGTTTGAAACCTCACGTCGCCGGTCGTTGTGGGGTCCTTTTTAAGGTTTTCAAGTATCATCCTTAATGTTGCTGTTTTTATCTCGTGTAAGTTCAAATATCTCGTAGCCAGTTGTTGTAAGGTCCTTTTTGAGGGTTTTCGCGGAATTGTGGTAAGGTTTCCGTCTGAATTCAAATATCTCATCGCCAGTTATTGTGGCCCTGTGTATGGGTAAAAATGAAAACACGAACACGAGGTTTAGGTAAAACAAGTATATTGGAGAAAAAGTATATACATCAGAGAAACAAGAGAAGTGATTCGTCCGTCCTGACTGCCAGTGTAGCCTAGGGTTGACCTCATTATTTAATTTTTTTCAACCGCAGGAATATGTGGCACAAAACTGGAAGGTGGAGAGAGTTAAGCCAACTCTCCTAAAGGGTGGCGCGATGGCCTATAAAAATGCATGCGCAGCCCTGTCGGCATTCCCCGGTCAGTCTGTCTCGGGTAGTACGCAATAAACTTATTCCACCCCAAAGAGGGGAGGCAAAGTCTGGGAGAGGTGACATACTTGGACTACCCAGGACTCAACCCCTCAGCCTGACAGATAAAATGTCACTGAAATGGCCCAGTCCCTGCCGGACTGATTGTCGAGAACAAACCCTCGACAGGTGTTACTCAGTCCGAAGACTCTGGTTGACCTCTGCTTCCAGTATTTTTGAGAATGAGAGAGTCGAAACGTTCCTCATAGGTAGTGTACCATAACAATTATATACAGCAAATGCTTGCACATCAAAAAGATCTGCTCAATCTCAACCGAATATGATAAACATTTTAGCCATCTACGCCCTCCACAAAACATGATCAAGCAATATATAATGAAAAGCATCTAACACAAACAGACTAAACATATCAAAACAGTAAAAAATCATCCCCACAAATACCAATAGTACTGACTTCAACTTTAACACAAAAAAACTGAACGACCCTCTCAAAAACATATTCAAACAACTACAACATGACCCCACCATTAATACAATATACAACAATCCACTCATATGTGCGAAACGACAGCCCCGAACCTACATTATTTACTAATATCCACCAAAATACACCACACGTTCGCACCTTAAGAAAACAAAACATAGATTCAAAATATGCCAACACATAACCACCAACAACATATTCACACCTTCAGGCAACAACATCCAGCTTGCCCCTCCTATCACCTGCGATAGTCCCAACGTGGTTTACTTGATATACCGCAACAAATGCACCCATGAAAACTATGTTGGGGAAACAAGCCTAGAGTTTCGCAAACGACTTAAATACCATAAACAAATAATTAGAGACAAATTCACGCAATACCCTTCCAAACAACACACATGAAATGCATCCTCGTAGCCACCAAATACAAATCACAACACAGACGAAAAAACGAAACAAAACTGTTCTACCGATCTCTGGAAATTCCTTCCTGTCCGCTGTTTCCCCGACTGTACTGACAGACAGAATTTTAAAACTAATGTAAACAGACATCTCGCTGCACAGCTCAGAACTTAGAATTACCCCCAAAACCTTACATTAATTCTCAGTAGCCCCTTACGTTTGCAGTGGAGACCTGCCTTGTTTACGGTGAAAATACATGTTGTTAACATTTCAAAAAGATCAGAGATATCGAAATTTATACTAATTTTCCCACTCACCCTTTGCCTCTTATGCATAAAAATAAATGAAAGTAAATATATACCACATTAACATCTCTTACGTCTAGCTGCTGTTTGGTAAACTTCATAATAATCGGTTAATTAGTTTAGTAGTGAATCCTATACATACAAATATATAAGCATATACACATACCTAAATTTATATAAACAGAGATGTGTAGTTCTTTATTGAAACAGCTGATGGCATGTGTAATTATACAGAATAGAATCAATGGCGGAGAACAGGTCAAATATGAGAAATTAGAGCGACCCGCCACAGACACTCTTGACAAGATTGAATGTCTCAGAGTCGAAGATTCCTAACCTCGATGTTAAGTCCACGGAACTTCGCCCATAGATTGAGGAAGTCCGGAATAAAGACCCCATGTATGATTCAATTGATATAGAGACGATATGCTTGACCTATCACTATTCAGAATACCGAGTCTTTGATTTGTTTGGGGATTACTTAGAGAGGATCTCTATTAACGCACGGAAGGAATTAGAAACGG
Source organism: Sepiola atlantica (assembly GCA_963556195.1). Lineage (NCBI taxonomy): Eukaryota > Metazoa > Mollusca > Cephalopoda > Sepiida > Sepiolidae > Sepiola > Sepiola atlantica. The sequence goes on along the minus strand of OY744515.1, from coordinate 156,101,488 downwards.
AGATAAATGGTCGATATTGCAGTCATTTCAGCATGATTGGTGCGAGGCTCAGTACTTTTATTTCATCGCTTGTATATCTATCTATCTATTTATCTATTATCATTATTATTATTATTATTATTATTATTATTATTATTATTATCATATAAAAGTATTATCATTCTTTATTATTTTTATTGAGACCTATTGTTCCGCCCGGACATGGGTCACGAGTAGTATTAGGGTTTCTCTTACTCACATCTGGTGGCTTAACTTTAAGAAGAACCGACTGTCAACTAGACGTCGATACAGCGAAACAGTCTATATGTGTATGAGTACATGTACTCCTTTATTGGGATTAGCACTGTAGTAAGTGAAATCTCGAACTACCATGAACGAAAGCGGTAAAGCTATTCATGAATCGCTAGAAGCGCTGACTGTCAACTAGACGATCAAGTTTCGATCCCGACTTGAAACGCAGATACCTGTTTCTCCACACTAAAAACCAGTTACAGAGCGAAACAGTATGTCTCTTGATAAATATATACATATACAATATTTGTATATAGTATCTAAAATGGGTAAAATTAATTCCCCTAAAAGTAGAGTTTAGTATTACTTTTTATGACCCCTTACGAACATTAAAATAAAAATATAATCATACTAAACTATTGTCTAGAATTTTTATTCAAATTTTGATTAAAATCCGTTACACGATTTTATTGTAGAACATGTTTAAAATTTAAGCCTTAGCTTAAAGGGTCTTAATAAACAATCGAAATGTAAGGATTATTGTTAAATTGATGTATAATGACTACAGTTCAAACCCAATGGATATCTGAAATATTTTAATTTTCAAATTTTCAAATGTGAGTTTGTGTCCATATTATGCCCCCTCAATTTCGTTTACAATTCTCCGAAGAAAATGAAATAAAGAAAATAGTTATAAATTGAGATCTAATAACAATTGTATAATGTTCCTCTTTGCACTAAAAACATTTCATCTGAATATAAACCACATTTCCAATCCTTACGCTGAAAAGCTCTGCACCAAAATTCATAATTTTCAATTCATTAGTTTTGAATGTAATTCTATAGATAAAAATATATGAACATGCACACATACTAAATGTTATATACATGAAACCCGTAAAAATTAATGGAATGAAAAAATAATGTGCTATGTTACTCTCCCTCTTGCCTAGAAAATATATTCCAAACTTTATAATGATTCGTTCATTAATTTATCTTGTACATCGCAATATATATATATATATATATATATATATATATGTATATGTATATATATATATGTATATGTATATATATATATATATATATATATATATATATATATATATATATATATATATATAAACGTTAGGTTGAGTTTCAATCCCGGCTTGAGGCACTAACTGGTCTAGCCGCACTTAAGAGGTGTGATACAGCGAAACCGTCTGTATGTGGATGACTATATATATATATATATATATATATATATATATATATATATATATACTTTAGAACGAATCACTCCAATAACATAGCGTCAAGTGTGGATCTATGCACTCCATTAACGTATACTCTTTACCGCATATTGAGAACATATTAGATGTTACTGTACCCTTAATCCCTAATCCCTCTCCTCCAGCACCTTAACTCTTTAATCTACCCTCAATTATTAGCGAACCCCTTCTCACAACTTATCCATTATATTTCCTTTCTCCGTTTGAATTTTTTGATACAACGCTCACCAGCTACAGACGACTCCGCATAGATCTCATAGTTCTTTAGACGACAATTCCAGGTCAATTTCATAATCGCCTATTCCCCTCCCCCCTTATATCAATCTGCACTCAAAGTACTCCATGTTATACTACTATTGCATGATCAGTCAAATCCACCCCTATAACCTTGTATACTGAAAATAGTGTTTTAATGTATGTTACCCGTGCATGTAAATCACCTTCTACTTAAGCCTACATTTTTTAACTAACCATCAGCGAACCTGCTTACCTCATTCATTTTACTTTGAAATCTCTACAATATTCTGGACTGAAATCATTAATAATTTATTTCTGAGGTCCATGGAAAGTTTATGATGGCCTTAAATTTCAAACCTACACCGTAACCAACCTTTTCTTTTCGGTAAAACAACACATTATTTGGTTGGGTTAATTCCTCTTGGATTTACAGTATTTGACTATATTAGTGCAGTCTCTCCTAACTTTTAACGGAAAATCTTTTGTCTTCCCATTTTTAACTTTTCCTTCACTGGACATTTTGTCACTGAAGATTTTTTTAACCGGACATCTTTTGAATTTTGACAACCTTCTCACACACTCGCATCTACTTTTTATAACTTTCTCAAATTTTTCAAATTATGATTTTTGGCTAGTCTCCACTAACTTATCTATCGATGTAATCTTCTCTGATGATATATGATATCATACTTTTATTAAATACACCTTGCATTGAACAACTGAATATTAAATAGAGTTGTCATTCTTACATTTTATATTTCTCTTTTTTCATTTAGTTATATCATGTATAGAATACAGTATATTAAGCTTAAATCAGTTCAAGATATGTTTTCATTTCTAATAGTATACATTGTATTGTTCACTTCCTACTATATATATATGTATATATATATATATATATATATATATATATATATATATATATATATATATAAATATAAATATATATATATATATATATATATATATATATATATATATATATATATATATGGTACATGTATTATATTAGTTACTGTATATGTTTACTCGTTGAAACTTCACTGTTTATAAACAGTGCGCAATAAAAAGTAGAGCTGTTCTTTAATATACAGTTTTACAGTTTTATTTATACAAACATTGTTGGTTACATATGTGCATACAGGTTTCGGTTGTACTCTTCTTAAAAAGTTAACATTTTCAGACTAAAACGAGGAATTACAATGAGATCAGAAATATTTCTTTTTTTAGTATATTATCTAGGTTAGCAAATTTTGATGTTTACTCGTTGACATTTTCAATTCGTTCATATTTTTTTTATTTTTGTATTATCATAATTGTTTGCCTGACTTGCGATTATGACCATTTCTTAATTTTTTTAAAATTTTTATCTCTTCTCAACTCATTGAAATATTTTTGGAAATGATTTATTCGACAGTAATAGGCTTTTATAGAGAAGTTCATTCATTATTTAGTGACGTAAACATACGAATGTTTGTAAGTATTAATAAGAACAAATGAAGTACACACTGAAGTTTGATGATAGAAATATATATATATATATATATATATATATATATATATATATATATATATATATATATTAGTATGGGTGGGTAAAGGTATGAAAATAAAACATGAATATGTCTAGATGGTGCGTACGTGTGTATATAGTCACAAAGACAAGTTCTTATTTTGTGTATATATTTATGCGTATGTAAAAGTTTTATATTTGTTATATATATATATTGTTTATGTATGTATGCATATATTCATAAGCGTGTTTAACTGTCGCTGTATGTAGTTATGTATATAAATATATATATACATATGTAAGTAAATTACGTGTACAACAGAATGGTAGGATTAATTTTAGAGGTAGCATTATTAAAATCAATAAACAGACGAGTGGGAAAAAAAAAAAAAAGGAAAATTGTTAAAATTACCTTAAGGCCTTGTCGTCTGACCCTCTGAGAGGAAACGTCAGAATGGTAAATTAAAAACTAAAAGTCGAATGAGAAATGAAGGGGGGAGAAAAAAAAAAATAAAAAAAAAAAAATAAAACTTATTTCAGTTGGAGGAAACGAATGAGAGGGGAAGAAAAAAAAAAAAAAAAAAAAAAAATTAAATCTCTCAACGTTATGGTGGCTTTGAATCATTAAAAATCTCCAACTGATGTTTCAAAATCTTTTGTCTACACAGGCTAGGTCGATAGTTGTTAATGACTAACGCCTCAAGAATATTGAGATGGTAGTTCGACCTGGCACTGTGTAAAACAGAAAACCACCCATCGGAATACCTGTCAGAACAACTATTTGTACTAACGAGGTGATTACCGATGGCTGATTCCTGTGCCTGGAAGTTCCCGGATGATCTCGAAACCTTGTGTAGGCGAATATCACGTGGTATATGTTGGGATATTCTAAATTCTAATCTTTGGGATGTCTTGCCAACGTAGTCAGCTCCACACTGACACATGAATTTATAAACTACAGAATTCTTTTGAATGGCTGGCAAAACATCCTTACGAAAAGAAGAGAAAAAGGTTCGAGTCGTGTAAACTACCCTCAACATGGTTGCCGGAAAACAACGTTGAGTAGAAGAAGAAATCCTTTTAACAATGTCAAGGCCGTCAGAACCCAACCAAGGGAGTTTCAAATAAATAGGGCAACGTGACGGGCCAATAAATTTACCACCATTAAATAAAGCAACTTTACGTGCAATGGTGCCTTTTATAGTATTGATGGGATATCCATTGGCAAGAAAAATATTAGTAATCTCACCAAGTTCTGCATCGAGTCGTGTTGGTGAACAAATCATAAGAGCTCGATGAGTGAGAGTACCAATAAGATTTATTTTTCTTGCTCTTGGGGCGAAGGAAAACCAATTTAGATAAAGGCCTGTAAATGTTGGTTTTCTATACACACAGGTTTACAATGATAAACCAGATTTAGACACCAAAACATCGAGGAATGGTAAGGAACCACAATCCTCGACTTCCATAGTGAATTGCAACGATGGATGCAAGTCACAAAGAAGAAGGAGAAACTGTTCAGCATCACTCCGAGAGGGAAAACAAGCAAAAGTGTCATCAACGTAACGTGTGTAGAAAGCCGGCTTGGTCACTTTGGAAAATAATTGGTTTTCCAAAAATCCAA
>OY744515.1:156069109-156094109 GCA_963556195.1 Sepiola atlantica | reverse complement strand
ATATATTTTTTAAAGATTTGTGCTCGCGTATGAGCGTTTATATAATGTATGTGCTTAGTAAAATCTCAAACTATTGAACTTATAATTATGAATTATGAAATATTTGTTTTTAGCAACAGAGTCTAACGTGGAACATAATGTTTTTTTTATAACTATATACTTTATGGGGTGTCACTGAAACCGTATCAAACCCCCCCCCCCCGAAGAAAGAAAAAATTAATAATTTTAAATTAATGCTACAGTTATTGTATATACCTGTCCTGGGACGGGTACTACGTATATATATATATATGCACATACTTAATATATATATATATATATATACTAATTGTTTTATAGATATTTTCAACCCTTAATATCTTATGACTCAGCCTTCAATAAAATTAACTTACCATGGCAACTCGATATGATTTAGCCATTGATTTATTAATCTACTTTTGAAAATGTGTTCTAAGAAAAAAAAACTTCTAGAAATAATTAGTTGAACAAGTTTCATCGATATCCAGACACAGATTAGAGTAGAGAATAATCGAAGGAATTTGTTTTTGAATAGTCTGACACGCTTAAACATCAGAAGACAACCACGCCCTGTCATTAAAATCCAATTTCCCTCCTGTAGATGCACGCATCGACTGACCTTTTAGGCGTAACAAAAGACGCTAAACATCCTAATTGTGACCGCTTCAGACAGATTTGTGAAAGTGAATGAACAATAGAGTTGAAGTGTCAAAACCAACGAAAGAGCACGGTCGATTGACGAATCTAACATATTCTTCACTTTCAATTGACTAAACGTATTCTTGAAAAGCTATGAAAGGAAAATCAATGCAAGTAGGATATTTCGCAAAAATGAAAATCTATAAAAGATTAGCATAATGTCTAATAAACTTGTATAGCATAGTGCTATTTTTTGACTAATAGGAGAGTAGAAAGTGGACCTTGGGTTAACTTTCAACAGCCTCGTATCTCCCGCTTCCCTTATTTTGTACATTAGTCCTCACAATTCATGAACGATGTTTCTGACAGAGAGGGAAGAATTGATGTTTTTTTGTGTCGAGATCTATTCATCTCACACTAACCGTTCGCTAGCTTTTTACCCTGAAGTAATAAAAATATTTTTTTTGCTCCTTACATCAAGTGGATTCATGCCTTGTCTGGATAGATGTTCCATTTAAAAAAATAAGTGTGTCATGAAGACAAACAGAAATAGACTAAATTAAAACTTTCAAAGAGCAACTGAAAACTCTTGTCGACTCAACGGTTATATAGAATCGGTGCTGGATTCCATAAGTGTCAGTCTCAAGCAGCTCACCCAGTCAAATTGTTTCGAAAACTACCATTGACCCTTTAGAATCATATCAGTTAATTAAGACGATTGGGAGCAACGGACTCAATATTTCTGCCCCAGAATTGCGAAATGAACTGCAGTCTCGCATCTGTCATTGTCCGAAATACCAGGATGCCAATGGCTGTTCTATACTAAGTGATTTATTTCCGGTTTCGTGACTGACACATCTTTTTTGCAACACGCAGATGCAGATACGACCAAAGGACGTCGGATCCTGATAAGAACTCAACCTGGATTGTCACCAGTGCTCTGTTTGCCGGATTTCGGCTCAAATACGTAATACACTGATGAGAAAAATACTGTTCGAAAAAAGCAATGGCTTCATAAGTGTTGTTCATACTCTGATCCGTTAGAAGATTTGGCATGCTGACTTTAAACGTAGTCGATCTAACACTAATGTTATTAAACGCCCTCGTCGTCAAATTCTTCAGTTGCCCCAGAAAACATTGAAAAAATCCACCAACTCATTTTGGCTGATCGTAAATTAAAGTTGTTTGAGATAGCAAAGGTGTAGAAGATATCAGAAGGTTGTGTATTCACTGGTTTGCATGGCAATTCGTTAATAATGACACTATGTTACAAGCTGTTGCCGCGTTTGGTTACAATCGATCAATAACCACAACGCGTCGACGATTCATAGCGTTATTTTCGAACTTTTTCAACGCAACAAAAAGGATCGTTTTCGCAAATATGTTACACTGAATAAAACATAGATCCACCGCTTTACTCTGGAATCAAATCAGCAATCCGCGGAGTGGATAGGAGCAAGTTAAAGCCGTCCAAAGCGATCAGAGAAGCAAATATTAACAGGCAATGTTTTGGTCACAGTATTCACGGATACATTAAGTATTCTTTTCATCGATTACTTTAAGAAAAGATAAACCAGTAATAGAGAATATTATATGTCATGTATTTTGCGTTTGGCGGAGGAAACCGAGATAAAACGAAAGCAAATAAAAAGGGAAAATGTGCTCTTTCACCAGGACAATGTATGATGTCATAAGTATTTCGCTATTGGTAAAATAGTCACGTGTCTTCAATAAATAGTTGTTTCAGTTAAAAGAGCGATATAACTTTTTAAATAGGCATTTTTAGTCGGTCAATCTTTCAAGCTTCGGTTTAGTATGTCATGCTAGGTTTGAAATATAATTTTCTTCGATCTCGTATGCTTAAGTTTTGAAATGCCTTTTAATCGATCAACACACAGATTGAATGGACGCTGTAAACTGATCAACTGAAATAGGGCACTTAAGTAAAGTAGTAACAAGGCCGTGAGTCTGATCACAACATGTAGTATAAATCACTACGTGACAATATGTATAATCACGTTATATGTATACATAATTCCCGCCTGATCTATTTGGCGTATATACTCTTTCTATTTAATCCCGACAGCCAAAGTTGGGCTAAACCAAAATGTTTAACATGTCGCCGATATTTTCAGTCTTTGTCTTTCTAAAACTTACGTTCTTGCCTGTATCTACTACTGTATCGTTCTGTTCATCATATGTGCTCGACTTAGTTCCAACGTGATCCACCCTGTAAACCCTTCTACAGTATGTAATCGTCTAGTAACAAGCACATTAAATGAATTTAATTTCTCTCTCGTTCTCTCTCTCTCTCTCTCTCTCTCTTTCTGTAGCAAAAACAAACTAACAGAACTTCTATGAACGAAGTTTATTTCCTAGAACATCTCATCTGTGGAACAAAATACCACCAGTCTGCTTCCCAATCGACTATAGCATGGTTGTCTTCAATTCATGAAATGTAAAACATAGTTGTTGGTATGTCCGTTTGGATAGACAATTCTTCTTAAGAAATTGTCTGCCCTTTGAACCCATTGTCTCCAGTACTTTTATAGGTGCGATAATCGTCCAACTGTCGATCTCTTTAGCAATTATCCTCGAGTGGCCGATAAGCCTTTATAGGTGCCAACCTATAAGCAAGAAGACTACGAATCAAACGTCCGCTCTAGTCTTATAGACGAATCTGAATAATGTATTTGTTCTTGTTTTCTTAGTCTTATTTTCTTTGTTTGTTTACGTTTTCGTATAAGTCCTTCTATCTTTATGAAAACTCCAATTCGCCGATCGGTCAGTCTGTCACGCTCATATACTAAATGAACGCATCTTATTTTAGATGTATCCAAGCATTGTTAGAAGATGCATCCATTGGTCGGTCTGTCACGCGTAAAATTGAAAATAGTAATGTACTTGTTCTGCCATGCTTACGTTTGAAATAGCATTTTCGTTGGTCTTTCACGGTTAAGTTCGAATATATTTTCATTGTACAACATGTAGATTGAATGTACACAGCTCAAGAATATCCGTTCTTCCTTATTGTTTTGATTTATATGTGTATCGCTGGTGTCTGTATCCCTTGAACTATTAATTTTTTGTCTGAAACTCTACCGACAACAAAGGAGTCCGTTTTGATTTGGTTCACGCAGTCTTTATATCATAAAGAGAATGATTAATCAGACGTAATCACAACATTGTACATAAAAGTCGCTATCTTAACTGAACATATATTGTTTTCCTTTGAAGCCATATACGAAAGATGACAAAGATAAACCCATAGATAATAACTGTACATGCTTGTCTTGCGGCTTCTTGGGGAAAGACTCGTGTTAATAGATGTAAAAAAAAACCGTCAATTTCCAGACATTTTTATTTCAAGACAAAAGTATTAATTTTGTGTTCTCCAAGTATCTACTATGCTCCATGAGTTCTATGACGACAGAAACTATTTTGTTTTTGTTTATCATTAATATACGCTTTAATAAGAAAAGGAGACGAAATAATAACATATTGCCTGCAGTTATCTCCGATGTGCATCTTGAGTCTAGCGGAAAATATTGATAATAGAATATTCATAATCAAAGTGTAAAATCTTGATGTTAAATAAATATACTTATATAGTAAATAGTGAGTGCGATATATCAAATGTGTGTGTGTATTATTTGCGTTGTCGATTTTGAAATCAGCTATATCGGGTTCAAATCAAATGGAAAAAAGTGTATCCAATTATACATTAATAGATATTAATATCGTTGCGAAATGTATTGACCCTTCATTTGTACACAAATATGGATAAAATAACAATTCGTTTTCAATTCATATTGGGGACTGTGTTTCAGCAATAGACACTTATAATGATCGATATTAACACTCGCGGTGTTTTGCTTTTCGAGTAGCCGCTTGCAAGACGTCAAAAGCGCATGCTCAGTTTGTGTGTTTTGTAGGTGTTAGCAATTTGCATGTGTGCACACCGATCATCTTGAAAGCATCAGATACAATAATAGTGATGCATGAAGATTTGCATTTAGTTAGTTTTGTTCCGGTGTTTACTGAAAAAGAGTTCTCTCCTGTGTTTTGGACCGCTAATATTTTACTGTGCCACAAAAGGCATCGCTGTGTGTTACAATACCCAATAAAATAGCTGATATGCTATACGATAAGACATTTAGCTGATATGAAACACCTGGACTGGTTGATCAATATCGCGTGTCAGGGGTGAGTTGAATATTTGCAATATTTAACAATTAAGTGTTTAGTACGTATAAGGGTGCGTAATATTAATGTTGACCGTGAATAGGCTCTTTTCATGGTCACAATGAAATTGTAATGGATTGTCTCTAGTATTATTTAGCAACCAGACGAGTCAAGTACATTAGTCTACAGAATTAAATAAAAATTTATTGTGAAAATTAAATAAAGCCGTGTTGATATATTTATCCTAAAGCTATTTTTAAAAAATGTGATTAGCCCTAACAAGACATATCGCCACCGAAACATAAGCGCATACTGTGATTTATAAAAGCCAGCGTGGGTGTGGTGTTTGGCAGCAGGAGGTTCCTCACATTACATGTAAATATCTAAATGTTGTTATGGTAGTGGAAACACTGAGCGGGAAAGGGGATTCAAAAGGCAAGCGATCCGTTGGAAAAGGCTATCAGAGTGTTAAACCATCCAGTATCTACGGCCTTCTGCAGTAAAGAGGTTGCATTTTTCTACTAGTCAAGTTAGTAGGTGGTATTTTCGTTGTGGTGGTACATGTGCAGTAAATTAATCGGAGTACATTTCATGAAAGTACTTAAAAAACAGTACAAGGATGCAACACTACGGCAATGCGACAGAGGCTAAAGCTTGTCAGACATTGCGTGGCCTATTAGTTTATTAATTTCTTTTTTTTTCAATCTTGTCAAAGAGAGCGAATAGCTAATGATTCGTGCCCTAGCCAGATGTTTCGACAATACTCCATGTACGGGCGAGTGGTGGTGTTTATGGGTGAGTGCGAGGTGTTCACGCACAGTAGAAGAAACCTACATTCTTTGTCGCCGATTTTGAAACAGCTTCTACGCATTTATTTTTACTCATGTTGCTTGAGAATGTCAGGTGGGGGATGTTGAACGTTGCATTTCCGAGAAGGTTTCTTCAGTTAAAAGAGTTAAAGGGAACTGGTTCGCCATGTGTTTTCGAACGAATTCAATTCAGAGCCTATACAGTATCATGTGCAGAATAGCAATTGCTCCAAATGTGTTTTATTTATTTTTTCAATCTTCACATATTAACGTAAAATTGTGTATGACTATATCTGCTTGTTATACATTTTCTACAGGGAATAGAACTGTAATATAACTTATTTCATTTTGATTATTTACCTGTACTTGTACTTGAAACAGCATTATTCACCTGGTGTGGGTTGAGCCGGCTCTGTCAATCCTTGTCATTGCTTCCATCATGAAAGTCAACCCAGCCTAAGTATTTTAAGTCAACGGTGTGGTGATATCTTACCACCCGCTTTTCCAACGGCGAAGGCCGTAGATTCGTGGACCCACGTTACGTTCCAGGTCAGCTTTAATCGTGATCAGTCAGTTTATTCTTTGTCCAACGCATCGCTTTATCAAACTCTGTAGAGAGCTGGTGCAATTGCTTCGTAGATGAACTATCTTGGTTGACGGCGAAAGAACTGACCTAACCCGCGTAGACGTATCGTGAGGATGACTTGTCTGATAAAGTTCATTTTGTCAGAAGTAACATAAAGAGAAAGTTCTTCCATCGGATACGGAGGATGCGACGCAAGCAGTGATGATCGATCATTATTTGGATTATTCCGATTACGATTATCACATTAGTTGTTATATTCACAACGTTTCCACCGATGAATCATCCGATATTCTTTCAGATGAATCCTTTCAATCTTGAGATTATTCTTGTCAAACAATCCAACCCCGTGGATTAAATAAAGAGTTCAATTCGAAATAACGTTTAAGTTCCCAGTTCAACATAAAGATTACAAAGTTTGACTAGGAGAATGACAATTTCGAAAAGATGCACCTGAAAGCTATATTTGTTCAAATTTTGTAAAAGTAAAAAATATGTATTATTTAGATTATTCGGACTATTGTTCTCATCTTGAGTGTTATTCTCACAACGTGCCAACCGATGTAACCTCCGACCTTCTTATAGTGTAACTTCTGTCAAACTCGTGAATCCGGACGGAATTTCGAATTGAACCCTTTATTTAATGAACACTCTTTTGGAAGTTGAGGGTTCAATTCTCAGTGCGGGCGATGCTAAAAATACAATTGCGAATTACTTAAGAGTTCTACACGGTCATGACTGAAAAGAACAGGAACATAGTAACCCGTGAATTAAATAAAGGGTTCCGTGCAAAATTCCGTACAGATTCCCGAGTTCGACAAGATACACCTGAAGAAGGTCGGAAGTTACATCAGCCGAAACGTTGTGAGAAGAAAACTCAAGATGAGAACAGTAAGTCGAATAATATAAATCATACAAATTATCAATCCTGATCTAAAAACTTCAGAAACATCGATGAGAATTGTAGTTCGTCTATTCCAAATAATGCAATTATTTATCCTCATCTAAAAAATCTAGAAATAAATGAATAGATTATAGTCCAACTGAAGATGTTGTTAACTCTTATGTTCGAGTGTCCTCCTTGATTCGATAAGTAGTAACTCACCAGTATAAAAATCCCAGCACTAACGTATATTCGAGCATGTATTTTGTGTTGTTAAATTATATCGGATAAAGGCTAAGGAGAAATAAACGTTGATCAAATAATTCTCATTATAATAATAAATGTATATAATACGATGAAAAATAAAATAGGTTTAAAAATATGTAATATTCTAATAAGTTGGTTTACATTTCTAAGAAAGTTAAACCGGTTATCAATTAACAAAATGATTGAAAACTGTTTCAATATATACTAATTAAAATCTAGATAAAATGTTGCATTTGCTCAGTGAGTTCAACAAGTACAAAAAGATGATTAATATTCCTATTTCACTTCTATAAGTTACTTATATATAACATTAATGACTATCTCTATTCAATAAATATCTTCATTTTATTCATTTTATTCATTTAAATTTATAAAAGAAAAAAGTGTTTATTTTTATTGTAGATTTTAAGTTAAATGTGGTAGCTAAAAATAACATAACAGGAAAAATAATGGATATACTTACTTATCACTGAAATATATTAGTGTATACGAAACATTTCGGAAAATTATCCAGTCGAATTTTAATAAAAAAATAAATAAATTTCCTATACTGAATGACATTCGCGTCAAGCCAGCTTGTCGTATAAGATTATCTCCCTTCTAATATAAAGACGACACGCGGTCTTGTCATTCGGTATCAACAGACTCCTAATAGTACATTAATTGTTCTCTTATGTTCCATAATTCTTGGGGTACACATATATTTTTCACTGATAAGTAAGTATATCCATAAGTGTTTCTGTTATTTTATGTTTAACTGCTATATTTTACTGAAATCTCAATAAAACTAAGCACCAAAAAAAAGAATTGCTGCTTATCAGGAGGCCTCGTCACATTTTTTAATACAGAATTATCGTCCAAGGGGCGTTTGTTAGGTTGTATCAAGACATGTGTGAATTAGCAGGTTATACTAAAATATTTGCTAAAGGAATCTTCAGGACTGTATTGATTGCAGGAAGTTTCGCCGAAATATCACGTGCAGCACCTGTTATTCCAAAATCGTCGCCCATTTTGTACTAACCAGGCTCAACATTGCTTCGATGTGTCATTGTCGTTATGCCGTATTTTAATAATGATTTTTATAATTTCTGTCGGGCTAAAAATTAGTATTTTTAATACAACTAATCAACTTTACTAGTTTATTTCGAACTTTTGCAGCAAATATATGCACAAAATATTTCACGCGATAATATAAATATGTAATGTGTAATAACAATATAGACGAGAATATCTACACAAGGCATGTATTATAAGACAACAATACTGTGTCTGAATATTAATTATTGATATTCAATTAGTGGGTGTTTAAATATAGAGTTTAATTTATAAATGTGTTGCTAATTGCTATGGCATCAGCAGTCGCACTAAAAAGCAATTTAAATAATTAAAAATATTCTAATTTCCAAGTTCAAATTACACTTAGTGACACTGGATTTAGAGAAATAATGTATTTCTCAATATATGCCATTTTTATACTATTTTCGATGTAGTGAATAAGAATCTTCAATCTTCTAGCTGTATAGACCCTCGTTTCTGCGATATATATAAAATAGTTTCAGTTAGTTGCTGTCCACAGGGGTTAAACCAATGCATCCTGATTGTGTTTATATCATTTCTTTTACTGATGAGGCACCACCTCTCAATGCACTGAGGTCACTTGATGATAAGTATTGAAGAGTTCGTTAGTTTGACTATAATCACCTGTAATCGCCTCCACAAGGCATCGAGAAAATGGTGTGACGGGCAAAAGATTAGTAAAGATGAATTGGTTAGCCAAGGTAACGACTACACAAATATTTGTTCACATTGGACTTGAAGACAACCATGCTATAATCGGTTGGTAAGACGACTCGTGGTATATTGTTCCAGTGATTGGAGGTTTTAGGAAATAAACTGTGTTTATTTAAGTTTTGATTGACTTTTGGCAAAGAAGAGGAATGAAAAGTTATTTGCTGTGGTTGAAACTAGACGGGTCACGGATGTGAATTTTTTATAGGTGAGTACCAGAGATTGGGCCCCCAGCTGAGCACCTACCATGAAAATTACGATTGAGTAGAGAGAGACTAACAACATCTCTCCTATGTGAAAGAGGTTGTAGAGACGGGAAGAGATCATCCCCTCTTGATTGTGAAGTCGATGTTGTACTCCAGACAGGAGAGGGTACTCCGGGCGGCACCTCCCTAGATATAGCAGCAGTACTCATTATTATGATGTATCTAGCTCTTATACAGGTAGATTATTGTAGCAGAGGTGATATACAGTCTGGAGCAGTGGAATGAACCAATCATTTTTCCAGCAATCTTAGTAACAATTTTGATGTTAGACTTTTATTCTAGGTCCGGGGTGAAAGTCAATCCAAAGAGAAGAAAATTATTAATTTTGACGAGGAAAAAGTAAAAATCCGAGCGTTTGTGGTGAAAATATTGAAGCTTTGCTTTAGAGGCGTTTAAAGTAAAAAGCCACTTTTCTCCCATTGCATCATCTACTCTAGTCGAAAGAGAGAGAGAGAGTCAGCAAGATCTTGATCTTTAATCCTCTGTGGGGTGCTGTAATAAATAGTTGTTTCATCTGCATATATGTAAACGAATGATCTCAGGAAATGATTCAGAAGATCATTGATGAAGATCGGAAAGGTGTTGGGCCTAGAATGTATCCTTGGAACATGCCGAAATTCATGTTATAAGCTTCGGGCATTTGCCGGTCAACAATTGTTTTTATGAACGTATACGAGAGAATTAATTTGATGGTTAAGAGGATGCTTCCAAATATTCAACAGCTAACAAGCTTGTGGAGCCAGACCCCGTCGAATGCATTTAATATACTAAGTGCTGTTACCCTAGAAACGTCTATAGATTAACTGATCCTTTGCGAAATCACTCTAAACGAAAGCTGTAGATCTGACAGGACGAAATCTATATTGCTTATTACTAAGAATATTATTTTCGTTGAGGTGTTGACAACTACTTGATGTATTAAAGATTTAAACAAGTCTAATATATTTAAATACTCGGCAGACCAATGAGATCTTCCAGGGTGATGGAAAGTATTTTTTCTTTTAAGCAACGATTGAACAGCTTTGTAAGGATATGGGCTATTTGGGATTACAGTTTCTTTAGTACTATGATGGGGATGTTGTCGGGCCAGTTGCCTTGTTGGCAGCGAGGTTCTTGATTAGTTTGACAGCGTCAAGAACGGTTATTCTTATATCGCTTATAGTTTTTTTCGGTCACGAAGAGGAATTCTGATGGAAGGTCGCCCTGGTCGTAAAGTTCGAAATGTGTTGGAAGCATAACATGATGAGGATATCACTGTGATCTATTTATGATGGTTGGGATAAAGGCCTTGCATCTGTTTAAAACTCCTGGGAACCAGGCCTCTCATCAGCCACTCAAGACCTAACTGATTGTGAATAGGACACTTTAGCGTTTTCAATAAGATTTCTGCTATGATTTTGGACAGTATGAAAGGTAGCTTTGGTTTCGGAGCATCTATTTCGTGGAGGGCAATTGAAACAGTTATTGATGTAGGCGATAACGGTGGCGCATTAAAGGTTATACCATGGAGGGCTGTTGATCGCTGTTTGAATGATTTGAAGGATATGAACTCTCAATACCAGCAGTCAACCACTCAGGTATTTGAAATGTGATGCTGTACACATTATTTCTTTAAAGTGATAGTATTTTTTACTGTTCAAATTGGCTCTTGAATATCGATAAACTTTGCGATGGAAAGGGACATCAGAGGACTCGCTAGCTTCGTTTTTATCTTAATTGAGACAAATTAGTGTTCAGGTGATCATAGAGCGTACTGTTTATTTAGTTCGTATAAACCGGTTTCAGTTATAAAAACATTATTGACTATAAAGACATATTTCAGTTTTAGCTGGGAATCAGCTGAACATCGTTAGGTCACTTGCTTAGTATGAAAGCTTAGAACGTTACCAAGCAAATGTTCTAGTATATGAAGCCACTCACATTGATGAAGCTGTATTACATTATTTACTCTCATTAGCACGTATTGTATCTTAAAATATAAAACTTAATAAAGTTGATGTCTGTATTATTTTAATGATCTCTCTAGAACTCTATGTGATTAGACCTGTGTCATTTAATCGTGGAATAATAATAATAATAATAATTCCGACTATATTTATTTGTTAATGTTGCAGTGTTGCTAAGTTAGATTATTGGCTAGAATGGGTCTATTTTAATTTTCTGGTGGGGTTATTTCAGGGTATAGTTTTAATATTAATGTATGTTTAATCCAGGGTATAGTTTAAATAATGTCGATTAAACTTAATATTTCTAATTAGTTAAGTATGTAATTGAATATCATATATAATAGCGAAGAGAAGGAAATAATTGACTCTGTATTTTATGACAATTTAACAATAACACATGTTAATCTGTTATTGTTGTTATTGTAAAATGGTCCATTCCTCTCATGTGGTAATGGTGGAAAAAGTGAGATTCTCTCAAAGAGCCTTGGTATGTCAATTGCTTTACTAGTAGGTGTGTTTGCTTGTATTATGAGAGTGGATGTATGTTAGAAAAGGGGTTGTGCCCCATACATTTTTAAAGGGGAATTTTGGGGTGTTATTGTAATGTAGAGAATGGGGTTTAAGTGGGGATGAAATAATGTGTATATTACGAAATGATCTTCCTTGCTTGTTTTTAAAAAGTCTGTTTTTTATTATATTTTTTTATTTAGGGTTAGTCACCTATTGAGTGTATAGTGGGGGTATTGAGGCTGTTGGAGGTATGTGATGACGTGGGGACTATGTTCGTGATAATTGTCAAAAACCCTGTTAGTTTTGCGGATAGATGATGTGCACATATTTGTGATTGATACGATAGGTTTGATCCGTGAATCAGAATGGGTCGTAATTCTGTTAATGTTTGTAAGATGGCGTGAGCGCGATGATTCTCTGTTTTGTTAGGTATTTTTACCGTCTAGTCATTATTCCAGAAAGGAGTTATCCCTGTGCAGGCATATTTTAACACCCTCTGACTTGATGTTGATAGAGTTTATACATGAGTTGTTAATATCTTGTAGTATTCTGAGTTTCACAGTAGTGCATGTCTAGCATCTCTGGGATAAAGGGGTGTAGGTAGTTGCTGCTCGATAATATTCCATTTGATTGCGTAGTATGTGTTTGAATAGTTAAAGTTACATATAGTGGCTACAAGGGAAATGCTACCTCGTTTTCTGGGTGCCTATATTTACTGTTATGAGCGTAGTGTCTTTCTTTAAATATTCATAATGTAATACCGATACAGATTTCATATTTCGTGTTGGTATTAATAGTGGTTATAGTACCTCAGGCAACTTTAGTTTCATAAACTATGAATTTTACTGTACACCTCTATTTTTATGGACTATGTTCAACCTTTCTGCATGACTTGTTTGGATTTTTGTTTCAGATACCATGTGGAGAGGTAGCAGGGCTAAGTGGTGTTAACTATGTTTCCGTTAAATAGTTTTTGGAGATTGTTAGCTGTTGCGAACTAATTTTCTAACAAGTAGAAGTGTTTCCCTACGTTTGATTTTACGCTGAAAGAAAAGTGGAGTGAACCAGATATTGTTCTAGAAAATATTAATGATTAAGCTTGTAACAATATTTCTTTATTAAGCTTGTGGGTTGTTTAGATGTATTTGTGATTTTCCTTAAAACCACTCTCGCAGCGGGAGTTTTTTTGTAGTTTGGTGTAGCTCGTTGGAATATTTCAGAAAAGAACAGATTAAAAATCCTCCTACTTATCTTTAATATTAGTCGTTATGACATAATTAGGAGATTGGTGTATTATAGTGTATCTGTTGGTTTATAAAAGGGGCTAAAGGAGTTATTAGCTAGATCAGGGTTAGCATCAAAGAAATCTATATCAGTGAGATAGGTATCTATGGTAATGTTATATCCTAATTCCTTTAAATATGCACGCCATGGATGAGTTCAAAAGACAGCTAACGGAATATGACTTTGAAACACCGATTCATGTTGACGACCGCAGTTAAGCGATAGCGAGCCTGCCCCGTACTAGATGGGTGACAATTTATTTATACCAGATGCGGTATGTGGGAGGACAACGACGCATTCACGCGATCTCGCTGCTACAAACTAACGCTATCCTGACTTTTGGGCTCTCACAGCTATGGGTCAAGTAGTTACTTGTCTTCAATTAACCGTATGTAAAATACACGTTAAGAATAGGATTCGTTTTGGCATTAAATAACTTTGAAAGTGTTGATATGTTCAGATTGCGTGTTCTACCATAAAAGATTAATGGATGTCTTCCAAGAGCCAACCGTCTTTCACGTGGGTCCATTCTGTAATTTCCGGCGTCCATCGATTGTAAACCGTGCGACACGTTCAACCCATTTAAACTTTTTAGGTCGATTCTTCCTGAACACATTCGTCACTCTATTTTTCTTTCCATCTAATTTCTTCATTCCGGATGTTATTTCTCAACAAGATTACTCAGATTCGCCATTCCATGGCCCCCTTGCAACGGAATCGATTGTTGTTTTGTTCGCTGTTTTCTCTGTGGGCAGTGTCGAGGACAGTGGTTTGAAGACGCTGATGCTTCGACTGTAATGCAAACTTTCATATAATCTTTCATATTTGCCTTCTATTGTTATCAGTAAAAAGTTGGGCCCAAAAGTATCATAATCAGCGGATTCCACTGTGTATTTTTAATTATTGAAATGTAACTAATTTATATACTAACAAAGATATGTCAGTCTTGGGACTGCATAATTCCGCATGACAACGTAAAGACGGCGAAAGCCCTATCTTGTTTGAAGTATTCCCGCATTTATCTGATCCGGCCGTCATTTTGCAGAGTGCTTAATGTTATCAAAGAGCATCAGATCAATAATCAAAATTTGACATACCGGTTTAAAATTCCGTCAAAATATTGTCTTTGGTCGGAATATTCAATGTCAAATCTCAAGGTCAGTGTTATATAAGTCGCGAGGCTTCATTGCCTACAATATGAGCCAGTCCCTACGATGAACAGAATCAAAGGTTTGACTAAAATTGGGACTCTCACTTTTCCTGTGACCTTGAACGTTACCTTTTACCTAGATATGTAAAAGTCAAATCGGTTATGATGTAGTTGACTGATTTTTTGACCAAGTTTGGTGAGGATTGGCCAAGCGATATTGCTGCTAGGCCGTCTACAAACAAACAAACCAAACCAAAAATATAACATCCGTATTGGCGGAGTTAATAACGTCATAAGTGCATCAGATGTGATAGATCTCTCTATCTCTCTCTACTTTTGTCACGGTCTTCTTACTCTCTCTCTCTCTTTGTTTCCCTATTCCTCTCTATCTATCTATTCATCTATCCATCTATCTATCTATCTATCTATCTATATATCTATCATACACATTTTATCCCAATGTCTGCGACTCATTTTTATTTAACCAATCTTAAATTTCTCTTCTGATAGCCGCGATCAGATTCTTCATTTCATTTGTATGTATGTTGATCTCTTCTCAACGTATTTAAACTGCCTGATTGAAGTCACCTTTCTGCGTTGTAGAATGTCCTCACAGATAAATAGTTATGTTACGTTAGCCCTTATTATTTGGGTCCAATTATCACGCTGTGTTCCTCTTTAAATGAACCAAACATGTACCAGTAGACTAACTAAGTTAGACCTATTTTCTTCATATATCATCGGAATTAATGAGATCTTTTATGGTGGCTGTATTGAGTGTGTAGTGAGCTAGCTTTTTGGGAAGTTCTACTCACAAGTAACGAATAATTATATATAGTATATAACCAGAAACAATAACTTCAATGCTTCTGAAACGTGTTATCTAATACAAGCAGAACGCGTGTCTCGGGGTTGCCCGGGCAGTACAAAATAATGATTTAATTGAAAAAAAATATTAGAGTACAAATTCTAAAAAAACTAGAAAAAAACATTTTACTGTGAATAATTAAGGTGATTAAAATAGGATTAGCGATGTTTTGTCTGTTATCCGTGGAAATTGTAAAATAATTATTTTATTTAAAATAAATAAATATTACAATTCTGAAAAAAGTAAAAAAATAACCTATATAACTGTAAGTAATTTATGTGATTAAAATAGGATTTAGACATGTTATGCGAATTGAAAATAATGATTTGATTTAATAAGAAAATGTTAGAGTCAATTCTGAAAAAAAATTAGAAAAGAACCCAAATGGTTTTTTTCTAATGTTTTTCACTGTAAATAATTTAGGTGATAAATATAGAATTTAGCCATGCTTTGTCGTTGCTAAGAGAAAATATAAAATGATGATACATTTAAAAAAAATAAATAATCATAAAAGAACCCATTTCACTGTAATTCAGTTAGGCGATCAAAATAGGATTTAGCCATGTGTTTTATATGAAGATCAAAATAATTATTATAAAAATATTTTTTGCAAATAAGTAGATAAAAGCGACTTATCAAAGTCAGAAGCTGAAGTTAGGCTACCTACCGTAATATTTGAAATAGTAGCACATCTCGCCAGCATGTAACAGTAAATATGGTTAAATAAGTACTTATTGTTTTAATCGAACAATCGAATGTTTTCTTAATATTGTTTGTTAAAAAAATTGTTTAATTTGCATTTATTGCTTTCAAACAAATATCAATCCTCATCTAAAAAATAGCGTAAAAGCCCAATATACTATGATTACTACTGTTAATAATAATAACAACAGCCCTCCTCCAAAAAAAAACTAAATGTGACAAAGAAATATTCGTGAAGCTTACCATACAGGAAACAGATGTCTTGTTAATTAAACAAGTACGTAATTAAATGAAGAACATTAAAGAGTTGAGTTAAGAAAAATTATTAGTAAACACTTTTTGCAGCATGCGAATATTAAACGTTTAGAAAGGATTACGAAACCGCCATTCGTATAAAAATTGGGAGCAATCATTATCTGATCAAAAATATACAAAAGAAAATAAAGAAGAATACTATCGTGAAAAATGAAACACAAACGGTGTCAGTTGTAATCGTATGCAATGAAAAATTATGAACCGGTGTTACACGTATCTTTACGGAAAGACGTAGAGTAGGGAGTTATAATGTCAGGCACCTTCTTTCTTGGATGATTATTTAGGAGAAGCAGGTAATCCGGATGAAATGTAAAGAAATGAACAAAGACGAAATAAAAACATAATTTCTGGAAACACGCATGAGGGCTTAGGCTAATTTGATGGCGTAACATGTTAGCATATGAAGTTTTGTTTAAGCTATTATATCTGAATGTAATCGGGAAAAATCGACTTTACTTTATTATATAGATATGTCACTTTAGTATCGCTTCGTCCCTCGTTCTTTCTCTTTCCCCCTTCTCTTATGTGTTTTACTTCCAATTTAAAAAGTGTATTTTCCTATCCAAATAAATAAAGTATGTTTAATTTATCACTCTTATATTAACATCAAAACGAATTACTGTTATTTAAATCAATAATACAACATAACATTTTGTAATACTGTATATATAGAACAGACCAACAACAAAAATACATAAATTTAGATGCATGATTTATAATAATAATAATTATTATTTTTAAACGGTTCATTAAAAATTTGTTTGGCGTTATTCATTCTTAATTTTACTGTCCTTTTTTCCCATCTACATGAAATAGTTTAATTCATATAGAAAATAATCAATTTAGATAATTTAAGAAAAAAAGGATTAATTACACAATTCTTTCTTCAAATGGATACTGATTAATTTTCAATGAAGGCAATTGAGATTAAAATAATTAAAATAAAAAAATATACCGACGAGGAATAAGCAAGAGTCCAGCAAAGAGAACGGGTAATTAACTGCTTGCTTGCTTCCTTTCTTGCTCTCTCTCCGTGTCCCTCAACAGTTAGCGACGCAACATAGATAAATGGGAGAGGATGATTGAATGCTTGCTCTATCTCTACTATAACTCCGTCATACCCGTTAACGACGCCATATATTTTTGTTTGTAAATTCAATAAAAAATAGAAAGTTTACGAAAAAGACACTCTACGAACACCATTGCCCAGGCGAATTGATTTCTTCATTGTGTATATTTCCTTAGTACCTTAATTAAATAATAGCTAAAGTAGCGAACCTTTGCGAAACGATAGCAATCTTGCAAACCAAAGTAGTTATAAATAAATGCTCTATTTCTATTATATAGATACAAGATGCAAACACAAATAAATATACATGTACTTACGGTATGAATCAATTTCACTAATACCCTTCGGAAAAATACGAATCAATATATTCGCCCGCCATTTATGCATTAAATATATAAACGACAATCTAAAACTGTAGGTTATGCAATTAGTCAAGAAAAAGAACAACTCTAAAATAATACTAGTTTTCAACCTCTGACACTGACATTATTTTCTGTCGTCTCCTGTTTAATTATTGAATGTATCGGCACATTTATTTTAAAGTAGCAATTAGACTTACTTTTCTACCATTAAAAGTCAATAAATTATAACGAATTAGACTCTCTTTGTGTGTACAATATATGCTGCAAATTTCATAAAATTCGGTTCAGTGTTTTTTTTAATATCTGAGTAAATGCATTATAAAAATGCATATAAACCACATTCTTCATCGTTACGAATAATACTTATTCTAAATATTTAAAATAGTTTGTTAATTAGTTTTGGAGTTTACTTCAGGTATATATATATATACATATATATATATATATATATATATATATATATATATATATATATATATATATATATCGACAGTAATTTATACGCATTTATTCCTAAGATTTTATTGAGAAAAGATGGCGTATGACTATGACCAGAAATAATTCACGTTCCTCAATGAAACAGTGTTCAATGTGAGTGTTTTTTTGTTTAGTTTTTTTCATGTTTCTACTCCCTGAAGCTTCTAGAACCGTCACAATCTTGAATTAAATGAAAGAAGACTTGGTCATTGGAATTTAGCGTAATATATATATATATATATATATATATATATATATATATATATATATATATGCATACAAAAACTTTGAGCAATGTGAATTTCAAAGTAAAAAACAAACAAGCAAAACAGAAAGAAAGTAATGGCATTGTAACATATGATGCTTGCTGACTTTTATATCTCTTTAATCGTAGAAAATGTATTCCTTTGAAATTTTGAGTCTTTCTTGATGTGTCTCTAATATTGGTTGTTTAAATTTCATGCAAATCTTAGATATTTGAAATTTAAGGAAGTGAGTGGTCAATTTTATGAATAAAAATATATGCAAACTGTTACTAAAATATCATGAGTAAAGTTTTGATTAGAAATACGTCGTTGGTTTTGGAATCAGATAAATCACTGAAATATAATATGTGGACGCACACATGCAGTCATCTTTGTTATATAGACATATATTTTATTTATATATATGCCGACATATATGTAAAGATACACACGTATCCCATGGCGGGAGTCAAGAAAACAAGTGTAAAACAGGAGTTAAATATAGAAAACGGGAACCTAGCGAGTTTGTATATCATATCTGCAGTAAGACTTGTAAAATGAGTCGGGGTTTCTGAACCATTTTGATACCGACAGTGAAACGTTGCAATTTTGTAGAGATGGCCTTCTCCTGTAATGAAGTGTCAATCACCTTATATACACACACACACACACACATATATATAACATGTATATATATATATATATATATATATATATATATATATATATATATATATATATATAAATCATGTATATACGTATAATTAAATTTGCCTGTGTCGCAGATTTTGTACATGTCTGTAACCATAAATATATATATATATATATATATATATATATATATATATATATATATATATATATATATATATTAATATTAAATAAAGTGTTAAAACAACATCCGGAATAAGGTTTCAGATCCGAGAAAATCGGACCTTCATCAGCGGAGTCGTATAGCTTAATGAGTGAGAACAACCGCCAGGAATTTCAAAATATTGCCCGTTGGAAAGATGGAACACTTTCAGATTTAAAATTGTCACGTGCATGGAATATACGTGGTCAGTTATGGAAAAGTTTCAGATCAAAACAACAGCGACGCTGTACATCGAAAAAGCAAGAAATTAAATGGGAATAACGTTAACTGTTGGACAGATGGGAACCTAGTAGGTTTAAATTGTCACGTGCGTGGAATTACGTAGCCCGTTATGGAAAGTATTCAAATTTAAGTAATAGAGACGCTATATATGTTATCGAAAGTAAATGGAGATAACGTTAAAAATACAAATAAATTTATATTAAGTTAAAAATTATATTGAAAAAATATGCTAAAGTGATAATATATTACTAAAAATATTAAATAATAAATCATTAAAAATAAAACTTATAATTAAATAATTTGTAGTCACACCATTTATAAATTTATGAAGTCGTAAGAGTACTAATCCTAAAAAAGTATATATATAGTTATTTATCTACCTCCCACAGCGCTAAGATGTGAGACAAGGTCGGGAAAGTGGGATTTGAAAAGCCAGCACCCGATAGGTGGGCACTCTGGCCTACAAAAAATGCCTCGGCAGCCCCGTAGGCATTCCCCGGTAGAGGCGCCTCTGGCAGTAAGCAATAAACTTACTCCTCCCCAAAGAGGAGAGGCAAAGCCTGGGATGGTGGACCTCCTACAACTGCACAGGACAAACCCATAGACTGGCGGAAATCAAGCCCGAAGGCCAAGACAATACCGGTCTATGGGGTGTAGTATCCATCGGAACAAGTACTACGCTTTGTTCCTGGCCAAAAGAATATATATCTAGGTAGATTCATATAATAAATGTGAACTGTTTAGCCATTACTGACAAATCCATTCATGAGTGTAAGTCTCTCTGCGACGACATTGACTGTTAACTACAACTAGGAACTTCTATAACCTTCACCCCTTCCATAGCAATCACATAATCTCGTATATGCATAGTAATCACACACCGTCGTATACGCTCTATGTAACCCACTGGTACTCCGGCACAAATTGATAAGATGTTTTGTTCGTCGTAGCGAGGACGACAAGTCAATGTGATTCTTTGTCTTTGTTATCTAGACAATACCTCACCCCACTCTGTTATTTGTCTAACAAGAGGTATAACTCCGTGCTACTGAAAGCTCCTCGACTGAGAGAATGTAGGCATATATAGAATGTTAAAAAATACAAACGAAATAAACAGACAGTCCTTACAACTCAAAAAATCACAACAAAGTTCTAAGTTTGTGTTTTGGATAAATAAAAAATAAAAATAATAAAAAAATGAGAATACCTGTTTTTTTTTGTTTTTTTGTTTTTTTTGTTTTTTTTATTATTATTATTATTATTATTATTATTATTATTATTATTATTATTATTATTATTATTATTATTATAATAATAATAATAATATTATTATTGTTATTGTTATAATAATAATAATAATAATAATAATAATAATAATAATAATAATAATAAAAATAATAATAATAATAATAATAATAATAATAATAATAATAATAATAATAATAAAAATAATAATAATAATAATAATAATAATAATAATAATAATAATAATAATAATAATAATAATAATAATAATAATAATGCAAATTTAGTATCTGTCTAGTTGAAGCTGAAACTATACTATTTAATACTATTGTACTATTCTATTATCATTGCATTCTCTATTCAGTTTACTATAATATTTCAGACTAATGTACTATCTTACAATGATCAATTCAAGGTGGTAGTATTGTTTGTAACTTTTTTTCTTTTCGTAGGAGAGGGTACTGTTGTGTGTATTTTCTCAAGAATTATCTCCTCAGTTGGTTGATATTGTAGTATATGCACTTTCGTCGTATATACTAACAAAAATATGCCACCGGTGGAAGCATGTTATTGCTAGCGTAAGTAATATTAAAAACATATACTTATTGATACCCGCTCTATGATCGATGTTGATGCATTAGCTGAGTATTTCATTGTCCATCTGTACCAGATTCTTATCGCTGTTACGAAAATCACTATTTGTGAAATTTCGTGGGAAAATACTCTACTTTGTAAAATAAAAAACTACGATAAAGGCATTTACGTATTGTTTTATAAACATTAAAAGCAACGATTTTAAGCAAAAAATAATTCTCTTTTGCACTCATGCCGAATTTAATATTATGTCTACTTTTTGCAAATCATAAAAAGGTCACTTACTTGAAAAATATTTATGTAAGTTTATATTATGATGTTGTGTTTATTTCTATCAATTCCTTAAACACGTATCCAGTTTAAAATATAGTTAGATTCACGCGAGATTCGAACTCGAATATTTTCATTGTAAAAAACTACTGAATTACTAATGAGAACTCAGCGTATTCCGTATTTTGTCAACCAATCACGTTCTCCATTTGCGTCCGAACAGACAAACTAAACAAACGTAACTTTGTAATGGTATATAGATACAGATTGTAACAGTTGTATCCAGCTTTTGTATCTGAATATTTAATTAACAAGATGCATTTCTGAAACCATGTAATTCGCCATTAATTAAAACAAAATGATATTTATTGATAGAAAATATAAAAGCTTCTTTACTTATTTTCTAAGTTGTGTAGATGTTTGCTTGGATGAGTTCTATAGAAATCGATATGTTAATAGCTAGGACATTCGAATTAGTTTCAATGCAGGTTAGTGTTTTTCAAGAAGTTTCATGAGACCAGTAAAAATATCTATCGATTGCACTTAGTTCACTAGGGTTCAATTATCGATTCCAATTACCGCTTATCAAATTTAATGTCCGGAAAATAACTGAAATATTTCACAACTTAATAAAAAACATTTTTTTAATATATTTTCGTTTTTAAATGAATGCATGAAACAAAAAATAATTAAACTAAAATTATTTCAGTGAATAATTCATTACAGAAAGGATCTTAAATGCTCTATTTTAAAGTTGGGAAATAATAAAATGAAAATGAATTACTCAGCAAATTTTAACACAGACTAAACACATTAAGCACATATTAAACCCATTATACACATTTTACGGCCATTACACACATTTTAAAAACATTACACACATATTTTTTATTTAAGCCTCAGAGACGAAGACATTACAATAACATTCAGCGAAACGTTTAACAAAATTTCAGTTCAGTGATTAAATATTATGTATAAAAAGTATAAAATAAAATAAAAGTTATTAAATTTTCATGGTGTTATTTTAATATGTCTTTCATGTTCAGTAAAAAATTATGTTTCGAGATTATACGGGCATCATGTTTCCTCTCACAGCTCAAATATATCGCATTATTCTTTTGAATGAATTTCAATTCATGTGTACCGACTAATAGTAAGTTAATAATATTGTGAAAAATGAATTTTAATTTTAATTTTTACATATTTACAAATTCTGTTAGCACGTTCTGTTTGAGGGAGGGGGTATCATACTCCAATGTCACGAATCTTCCAACATTGGGTGAGTTCACAGTATATAACATCAATGAATGTAATTGTTATTCATGTTCATATATATTTGACACCCGAACAACGCCGAGAAAGTACTTCTAGTATTAAACTATTATTTAAAAACGGAGTAGACGCCATATTGTAAGTGACACGGAAAACGCAATGCACCTACACTTATATGTAGTATTCAATATAGTTTTCTAGTTCTACCGAGAGATTGAGTACATAAGAATGTATATAGCTACAGGACACATTCAGTATGCGAACATGACAGGCAAAGATGTAATATTAGTAAAGCAATTATACCGAATAGTCCTTTAAAATACTGTATATATAGTAAAGAGGAAACAGCAAAACACAACTACTTGCATGCTTAATTTGAATAATATTTTTTTAAAGTTCATAATAAATTGATGTTTGGTGTTATTTACTTGTAATTTTATTTTCCAGTATATATATATATATATATATATATATATATATATATATATATATATATATATATATATATATATATATATACAATATTTTTGTGGATATTAACACTAATTAATTAAAGTGGTTTAATTAAAAAAAATTATAATTTACTAAAATCATTATTTAAATGTGTGTTCATAAATTTTCAAGGGAGGTAATTTAAAAGTAAAGCATTGTCGCTATCCATAAGGAAATATATACCGACGTGACATAAGCGATAATAATTCATAGAGAGAAATGTGTGACTGCTTTTTTGGTTGCACTCTCTCTTTCTTTTCCTCCCCCGCCATTAGCGACGTCATTTTTTTATTATACTATTTTTTTATTGTTCAATGATTGGTTTGATCCCGAGGCCAAACGTTTTGTATTTGCGTTCAACTGTTCCTGTTCGGCCACACACACAGAATCACCGACGTAAATTTATTAATTCCGTCTTTTCAGTTTTACGGGCTTATTTAAAAGATAAATAAACGTATATAAAGTTAATAAAATGTTAATATTTATCTATTTTTATGATGAGTATTCATTTATATGAACGAATGCGGAAGTTGTTGTCCCGTGTTTACAATACACTTATGAATCAAATGTTTATCATCTTAAATTTTGTTTCGAATATTAGAAGCAGATATCATATATATATATATATATATATATATATATATATATATATATATATATATATATATATATATGGGAAATGAAAAAGGAAAACCAAAAAATGGATGTTTTTTATGTGTACATCAACGTTTCGTCTTTATTTATAAGACTTCATCAGGATGATAAAATAGAGAAAGAATGTCATGCAAGCACAGATACATGTAGAGTAGACATATTGGGAAAAATAGAATGAAATAGTGGCCAACTACTGGGTTGACGTCCGTGTTTGTTGGAGAAATAGAAATGAATGTAGAAAAGAATGAGTGGGGGAAAAAAATGGAAGGATGGGGTAAGCCAGGACTACTGTAGCTGGTGGTAAGAGAAAAAGGTGGGGGATGAGCAGGGGTAAAGTGGAAGGCAGAGAGGGAGGTGAGGAAGAGGGGGGTGTTTGACCAGATGGCTGCGGTTCAAGATTGAAGGGGAAAAAGTAGGTTGGAATGTTTGTGTATGGGGGGTGTATGCAGGGAAAGGAGGAATGGGTAGAGAGGAAGGGGGGCTGTGATTTTGGTGGATGGGCGAAAGTTATGGTCTTAGAGAGCGTTTTGAGAAAATGAGTGAATTTAAGAAGGGGTATGGGAGAAAATAGTTGAGTGGGGGGAGAGAGGATTTGTTGTGATAGGGTGTGAAATATTTGAAATATTTGGAAAATGATAGCAATGAGTGATGCATGACATTCTTTCTCTATTTTATCATCCTGATGAAGTCTTATAAATAAAGACGAAACGTTGATGTACACATAAAAAACATCCATTTTTTGGTTTTCCTTTTTCATTTCCCATCACGTCGGATTACTTTCATCCTTCTCTTCCCATATATATATATATATATATATATATATATATATATATATATATATATATATATATATATATGTATATATATATATATATATATATATATATATATATATATATATATATAAATAAACCGTTATTTATATAAATATAGGTATGTATATAATTTTATTTATTAATATGTATATAGTCACACACATACACACACACATATATATATATATATATATAA